>JAGSMX010000004.1:2412500-3012500 GCA_029286785.1 Meandrusa payeni
TTGCCCAGTTCTACCACACCTAATGGCGATTGCTAATTAATATTCAAATTAGAATATACTAACAGAAGATTAATTTAATCAAAATAATATATATAATTGGTAAGTAAAATCTAATATGTGTAAGTTAAAGCGGCATTAGCCTAATGGTTTAGGGTACGGGCTACGAATCGTAAGGTCAGACTGGCTATGTTAAAAAATAGGTTAAAGTCATGACTGGTTGAAAGTGCATTTTATGGTGTAGAGGAATTGACAAATCTAATTACAAATTAATAGCATTTTATTTATTTGATGTACTATTTTTCCCGTTCAATTATCTAATTTAATTTGTGAAAATCGACTTGTACGGTATTTTAATTACAATAAAAATCTGAATGTAAATAATAAGGGTGGTACAATTAGTCTAAACGTAGCTTTTCTGGCGACCACCGATGAGAATGTGTACGAATTATCTGCCATAATGTTCTATCAGAATGTCGTGTATTTAAATCTTTCTTGGATAATTTTTCATGAAATCCATCTAATGAGTTTTCTCTTATTAGGGTGAGTACACACCTTAGCGAACGAAATTAAATCGTTCCGGCAATCATGTCCGCGGTTTAATGTACAACAGATAGCTCGTTTTGGTTAAAAACATATTCAACAGGGGATTCAATTAAAATTTGACATGTATATGAGGCAGGCTCGTGTCGTTGAATTACTCCGACGGGATCGCTCGCAGTATGTCGCGGGGTTTATTGGCCGCAGGTCGCGGCCCGACAACGTAATGTTCAAACAGTATAATTAAAAATGGATTTTTTCCTTTTACTCATCGAAATTTATTACTTTAACATTTCCTGCAAAACAATCAAATACATTGAAAGACCGTTTCCTTTTATACTTCTATAAAGTATGATAAAATAATATTAAATAAATTAAAAATAATTATTATTCTTTTAAATAGATTAGAACAGAAATTTGAATTATGATTGTTATAATTATTTTAATACATTTTTTAATAGTGATTGCTAAGCAGTATTAGCGCTTTACGATTTGTTACCCATCATATTGCTATGAGTATTAAGAAGCGCTTTTTAGATACATGTTAATTGTTTGTAAACTTGCCTAACATACTTTTGTTAAGAAATTGATGATTTAATTAGAATTGGATTTTCTGGAATTAAGAACTTTTAAATTTCAACCATTTTAAATCTGAATTGTAATATAGGAAGCTTATATAGGCTCTTTAGCAAAAATTATGCGTATTTCTGACAGTGACTAAGTTGAATAATCTTTTTTTTGGGTTTCTTTGTACTTTAGAAACCCGAAAAATCATCTGTCAGCCACCATGATCCCGCCAATAATCTGTAAATCGAACACTCAGTCACTACTTCATCGTCACTTAAACACAGACATTTATTGCAAATATTTGCTAAATATTTTTTTGCCGATACGTGGAGATGGGATAAGTTTTCAACTTGCAAAAGATGTAATTATAATTATATATATCGTCTTACATATATCATGCATATATGTAAAAAAACCGTTTTTACATAGCAATTGCTAACTCTGTATAACGGGGCATCCGTTTGGGTTTTTTTGTGACACGGCTATTTTTCGATCATCTGTTAATTTAAAGATTAGAGTTGTTTAACACTTGTACTTTGCTCTGTTCGAGTTTGTCGAAAAAAACCAGCCATCTCTCACTCACTCGGATTGTGTAGGCTGTGGCTGTTGTCATGCCAGTCTCCATTCTCTATACATGATAAAATATACGAAGAATTGTATCTCCTAAAATCCCCTCATTTGGGTTGGAACTGCGTGTTATGTTTCCAATAAATACATATAAAGTGAAAGAATAAAATGGTCAACTCGAAAGTCAACACAAAATATTTCCAGACGCCAAATATGTCCCTCGGTTAATTTATTCATGGCCGCTTTTTTTTATTTTAAATAGTTCACGCTTCCTTCGAGAAGCTAAAACAGCCACTTGTACCTTTGTTACCGGACATAAAGCATCGAAAAAGAAACAATGACCCGTCCATCTTCTGGATACGGCTCGAAGAATTGTTATTGTACACACGGGCCACGGGCGAAAAGTTTATTAACCAATTTGCATAATTTAACCCTTAGCCAGTAGTCCTGTGACGGACAGACAATATGTCGCTTTTATTGGAGCAAAAAGCGATGAAAACATAACTGTTGGCTGACGATTTCTTTACGGTCCTTGGTGAAAGGCGATGCAGAAAAAAGGTTGTATTACGACTTCGTGCTGGCATAAATTTAAGAATAGTTTAAATACTGGCAACTTTTCACCAACTGGAAAAATAATTTACCACGTTACGTACGATTGCACCAGAGGAATTATAGGTGTGTTGTGGATCAAAGCTACGTAAACTTTAGAGAATACAAACATATTGACGTGTAAAAAAACTGACTTCAAATCGAATAGGAATATTACCAAATAGCATTAATCAGAACCTAACAAAACACTTATCACACTACCTTTGAAGTCCTTTTCAATAAAAAATCAATCATAGATATCGGTTGGCTTGGTTTTGTGTTGTTCGTTAATCTGTCGCGCGCATACTTAATGAGAAATAAATTTGAGACATTTATGGTTTTCTCATAGATGCCATTATCAGAACTGAACCAATATGGGACCACATGAGAAGCAGCAACTTTCAAATAAAAAGAGAATTATCAAAATCGGTTCATCCAGTCGAAAGTTATGAGGCAACAAACATACAGACAAATTGAGAATCTCTCGTTTATTAAAGTCGGTTGAATAGTCACGGGCTATCTTAACATATAAGACGTTGGTTACCAAATAAACATAACCTAAGATTATATCTGTATGTTTCATTCTCCAGTCTCAAAAGATGAACACACAGTTTACCAGTCGAATGGTGCATCTGAATATAATAACTAAATAAAATATTATTGCCGTTTAGAATAACTTAAATTTCTAAATTGGAACCCTGAGCCATTACCAATGGTTTGTTTACTTAAAATTATAACAATATAAGTTAACCCTTTTTTATCGCGACGTTTTATATCTTTCTAAAGCCATTTTGCTCTACTTTTTGCTTGTCCGTTTGTTCCAAAACAAATATTGGACCGAAATTAGACGACGGTGACCGAGGCCGTAGCGCAATGGGCCATTGAGAAAGGGTTAGAGGCAAAAAGTCGGCCCATAAAGTATAATTGCGCTTAGAGACACCGTAAAGGAAGTCAAAACATGCCACAGGTAAAAACGTAATTGTTTTTTGCGCATGATTTTATTACAGAAAAAAAATGACGCAAAAGTAACGTAAGAGTAGCAGTGTCAGTAGGGATTGCTAAAAGCAAATGTATATCGACGAAATTGATGACATAGTAAAGATGTCTTTGTAAGTTCACAAACATGTATGTTGAGATGTATAGATTTATGTCCCACTATTGGGCACAGAACTCTAAATATCTTTTATTATGTCCCATATATGACAAAGGATGACTAACTCTGGAAAAATCCTTGCGCGATATAAGTATTTTATGGGAACGGCCCACCCCCTGGATAGGATAGGAGCGTTGCTCGAGTTTCTTCAGCCACTTCTTCTCCCAGCGCCAACGATTCCCGAAGTGGTATAAGTTTAGCTTAGATTGTCCCAATAGTCTTTTTCCATGTCCTGTCGCTGACAGATCCGGGGCACCCGCTCATAACGGCTGATGGCATTCGCGGAAGGTTTAGTGGGTAGGGGCTGCCCAGGCCGAGTCCCACACATCCCTCCCGGCCCACCCAGGGTACCGGAGGATGGTCTATAAAAAGATTCCCCCGCGTGAACAAAAAAAAATAGTCTTTGTCCAATAAAATAGCCGAGTCGTGGTTCTGCCCTCTCGGGCGCCCTCGGATTGAACTGCTAAGGCGAAAAAATAATAACCGTCCAAGCCGAGGTTACCCCTCGACTTACTAGCTAATAGAGGTTCAGGCTAAGCGACCTGAGAACTATGCCATCCGGTGAAGCAGTAATGGCCAGCCTCTCTAGCCAACTGTGTTAGGTCGTCAAAAACTAACTGTGGCATAAACTATAGCTAATAATTTTATTTTTTATTTAATATTTGATATGTTAGATCGTAATGTAAAGATTGAAAGTTGAACTTCTGGCTACTAGACTATCACCGCTAAATAGTATTTAACAACATACCTACGTGTACAAAAAGGGAACGAAAATAATATTCTTTCGTGTTCCATGTTTTAGAACAAAAAACATTTATCACATTTATTAGGACCTTTATATAAGAACGTTCCAAAATTGATAGATACAAACCATTTGCCTAAATCAATCATCGAATAAATACATTAAAATTGAATATTCAATGAAACGGTTTATCTTTTTCATCACCTACTCAACGTATGCTTCCTAAATCATTAGTATTAATTCGCCGACGGCCTTTTCGTCGTGGACATGTTGCTCGCGATTTACGATTCCATTTGCATTAATTTTACATTATAATTCAAATATTCTTTTGTTCGACACTTGTCACGAAGCCGACTAGCATACTCATGGTACAGTTACAATGACTTGTAGGACATCGTCGGACAATGTTCGCCGGTAGTCAATGTAAAAAGTGTAACGGTCCAATTTTTTAACGACATTTCTTCAAAGATCAACCCTTTTTTAGAAGGACCGAAATTCCGTTAACATCGAACAAAGCATCGAACGATAGATTATGCAAAGAGCCAACGAGCTCTTCCTTTTCACCGTATCAATTCCCATGCTCCTTATAAAGGACACGGAGGCAATCGATATTCAGACGATGACACCTTGTTTGAATATTCACATCTTTCCCATGAAGTCCATACAATCGATGCAAAGGGTTGCCTAGGGTGGATGCGTCTATAGGCAAATTCGATTATCTCGCAGCATTCTCACGCACATCCCGATGTATAACAATAAATCTTTGCATACTCTCCCTAATAAAAAAATGCTATTAAAAAGAGCTATCTATGCGCGACCCCTAAGCGAATATGCATAAGAAAGGGACCGTGCACACCCAAATTATACGCCGTGCGACAAGTGTCGGGCACCCATTAAGTATCGCATACCTGTACAATGCCCCGCGCGGAAATAAACATTGTACTTACTGTGCGTATTCTATACAGTTGCGATTTTTTCTCCATACCTGTGCCCCTCGCATAGATGTGGGGACAGTTTATTTGCATTTTTTTTATTATTCCTTTTCAAATAGTATCTTAACCCCATTCAGTAATGTCAGGGGTTAGGTTGCACTTAATATTCAAAAAGGGCAGGTACATTCTCTTAATATTCTCGCATAAATTATAGTCAGGTACATTTTGGTTCATTGTGAATCGCCGGGGGTCGATTCGATAAATGGCTTAACATTTGCTATAATGTATCGCGATTCTACTTTCTATGGCTACAACATACAGCATAGATTCATAGTACGTTGTGAGGAGTTTTGATTCCGAAGTCGCGAGGTTAGCGGACCCACGACAGTTTACTTCCTGAATGGTTTAACCCGTTTCCTTTGTAAGAATTTATGCAAAAAAGTTTTACCCATCCTATTTTTTTATTCAATAAATTTTAGGGGCTATGCACATTATGCAAATGCGTGCATAAATTTTAAAACTACACACGAACGGTGTGTTTTTTGAAAGTATTACTTGTGCAGCTTGTGTAAGGAATATTTTTGAGTGTAGTTTCTCATTGTTTTCGTGGATTATAGGAAGTTCGCGGTTTTTTTCCCGAATGTGACCCCATACAAATTTGTTTCTTGATAATTTTTTTCTCAGGGCGTCGGAAGAAAGCTTATACCGTTGTACGAAGGACTTTATTGTACGGCATGTGACATATGAACCGGGTTCGGATTAGAATATGTAATTACTTCCTTAACGATTTTCGGAAACAGTTTGGAGCCGTTATCCAGTGCCACCTTTGGGTTTAAGCCAGTTGTAATGGTTGTATTGTTATCTCCTTTTAAAAATATTTACAAACTACATAAGTAAAATAAAATATTTAAAAAAATGTAAGTCAACTTACATAGAATATTACATACTTAACTTATTGACGTGCTATTTCTATCCTTTGACAATTATTAAAAAAAAACTTAAAAAAAGACTTTTGAACCATTCAATGTGTTTTCAACCTTTTTTTTTTCATAAATTATAAGAAAATACATTAATTCCTTAATATATAATAAAGTCTATGTAGTATAAATAGCGAAGACATAATTGTGGACAGTATTATTCTATGAATAACAGTGTTGTTAACATATTTATTACGTTTTCTATTTGATATATAATTTTCTTTCAATTAAGGCTTAATATGTTTTCCTTTGTTGATCGTTAATAAGAAAAATATACACTTACACAGAGATCTGTACGACGAGGGAGCTTCAAGAGTAGAGTGAATAGGCACTTACTAAACTAGCGCGTACCATATTTCGACTATTTCACCACTTAACACCAGGTGGGATCATGGCCAAGCGCTACTTTACACGCATAAAAAAAAAGATCTAAAACTTGGCAACATTTCAATCCGGTGAACCTGTAAAAGCCTCTATGTTGAAAATGGTGATCAAGTATAACGAAACCAACTTGTTTACAACACAATATCATGTCAACGAAGTCACAATAGCAAATATTTTTACGTCCCCTTATCTATGGTTACGACCATGTTGGATTTGGTTTTTTAATATAAAAACCCATTACCAATAACATCGCGCCGCCGACAAAATAAACAAACCAAGGGTCCGTTATTAAAAAAAAGTCAAGACTGAGGCAAAGGGCGGTACACTGATTGTTGTCGAAAGACGGCTTTCGCAAAAAATGATTTTTTAAAAAAAAAATATTCGGTCCCTTTTGCGCCTGTCCATTGTCTCCGTTCTATTGTTTCGACAATTTGAAATACTATTATGCTTCCCGGATAACGATAATGCTTTAGCTTATATTTCTATAACTATTATTTAGCGAATTTATTGATTTCACCATTCTTTTTCTTTGTTTTGTATTTGAAACGGTAGTCGAATTGATTGTTATCGATTAAGTTGGCCATTCCTACACGGATGTCATTCGAAAATCGGACTAATTATACGGTACATCCGTTGACATCTTGTTGTTTTCACTGATTAGATCTGATAGTTTAAATAATAAATTTGTGTGTTTTACTAATACCGCTATATCTAAATGGCCATTGTTGGTCGTGAAGATTTCATGTTTTTTTAACGGCAAAAATTTTGTGCTTTTATGTTCTCGTTTTTCTCGTACAGATAATACAAACAAGACCATAAAAGTTATTTACGATTTTTAATTCTTATGTTGCGGTATTTTAATATATTCAAATGCATTACAAATGGCTGTTTCTTCCTGGTCAGTCCTGTCAGACTTGTAGTTATCATGATCCAGTGGGTTGGGGAGCAGACCGCACTCATTACTTCCCCGGTCAAATTACCAACAACAACGACAGTTAGCCTATTACTTTTGAAATCAATTTATAAGCTATTTGCATAAAGTACAACAAATTATTCCATTGAAACCTCTGATCGCACCATGGTGGGGGTTGATTCTCTATATTCTGAACACTTGAGTCAAAAAGCTATCGTCCTTAGAAAATGTCTAATGCTAAGGACTCGAGAGCTATTGCGCTAAGATAATCTTAATAGAATTGTAGGCTTAGCCACCTAAGAGCTCGGCCACAAGTGAGACCACTAACCAAACACAACAATTTGTTAATACTCAAGTTGTTGAATAACAATTTAAAAATATTCAACTAAGTTCTCACTATGTAACGAACACAGAATGAAGCAAAAAAATGCTTGCCAGAAGCGACATGCTTAATATCCAATATAGTAATATGCATTAAACGCACTCCTAAAAATTTATTTGATCTATTGATAAACGTTACCAAAATGCGTGGTTAAAAATGCGACATCCGTAACGCTGTGCCCTCGTCGAAAATCATTTATCTTTCTTTGCGAGTGTTCGATAGTTAAATTAACATTATCACGGCGTCATTGATTTATTTGCGAATTATTCAAATCTACGCTCATTGATTCCGATCGATGGGTTTTTGTCCAAACGCGTCGTATTTGCATCGGCATACTAATACCAAAGGTGTGGGAATGATGATTTATGTTAGATTGTTGGTTTATCGCTTCCTAGGAGCAGCTGTCGATTGAGCGGTGGTTACGGTGATACTGGCCATTTGTTTTCAGCTACCTCACCCGACACTATCTTCACAACTTGTTAGTCAGAGTCAAAAGTCATTTTATTTAACATAAATTTATTACAACCTTGAACTGCGAAACTTTATTATTTTTAAAATTAAACATTTATTGTAAACTACTGGAAAAAAAATATATTTTCAATACTTTGTAGGTTTTTTAAATGATTTCTCAGTTTAAAATATCCAAGGTTTACTTTGGTATTACCAATTTGAATCGTATAATTTTCAATTGTAATTAAAAATTACGTTTGCTAAAATTTTATTACAAAAACATCTTATTTTCTTCTTCAATTTTCATTTATTTTTTGGAAATAAATGTATGCAGAAATAGTATATATTTATGAGGAACTACACAGATTGGCCAGAGAAACTGCCCTTGACTGTTTCACCGGATTGAGAGGTGGCGTAGCTCTTAGGTCGCTTAGTCTGAACCTCTATTGCTAGTAACTCGACACAAGGGTCCCCCGGTGAGGGGTAACCTCGGCTTGGACGGTTACTATGTTACGCGTAAGCATGCCGATCCGACGGCGCCCGAGAGGGCCGAACCGCAGGAATAGTACTGTATACAAAAATAATGCATGAATGAATCATATGGTGCGTATAGTGTAGTGTAGTGAGATGGTCGGGAAGAAAAGGGGAGAGGGATGTTAAGTAGTTAGTTAAAATTCTCTCCAAAGCTGCTTCTTAAAGGGAACCTCATCTTTCTTCGGTTCTTTGTGCGAGATCAAATTTTGAAGATGGCTTATATCATTGTTTGCTTTCAGTTTGTATTTTTAAGGTTGGAAGAGTGAACATGCAGATGAACATGATGATGTGAACATGATTTAATTAGGCACTTTCTTGATCGAGTGGATCGCCTTAATCCACATCGTCCCTTCACTATTGCTGAACAGCAAAAGGATGTTTATCGTACTATTTCCAAAGTTCAACATTTGATCTCAATCGCAGCGCATTCTCACCGCCTGGCAGCTGCAAGACAGAACAACAACTTTTAACTGTTGCTAACACCGTCGTATGCAAATTTCGCCATAAATAAGAACCATTTAACTCCATCAATAGTTGACAATCACTCGTTATTTATATGTTAATAGTGCGTAACCCGGCACCGGGGTTACCGCTGACTATTTTATACGTGACATTGGAGGAATTCGACCTGATTTGCATTGCAAAGCAGCCGTTTCCGACGCAACACTATTGACAATTGATGATTGAGTTTCATTTTTTTTTCTTTGTTGTTCGATTTCGCGTTGTAATGCGGCAGATGTCTTAGGGTCATGTCGGAATTATTAGCTATATGTTTACAATCGTCGTGATAGATGTCGCTAGTATTAGTGTCTAGAGATTTTTTGTAAAGAAATTAGGAGACCTGCACACAAAATAGGTATATTTTGCAGTTTGGTTAATTTTTGTTTATTTAAAAAAATAATCTCACAACATAGGATATATGATATGTACTTCTAGTGGATTATTGATGGCACAAAGTAGATAGCATTGTAGATTTTCTAGAATACATTTTAAAGAGCACAGGAATCAGATGATTTAATTGTCTCACTTCATTTCTCATCTTCATTAATCATTATTCCAGGAGTTTTCGTTGTTTTGTTGCATAGTCAAGCACTATTTTTTTTAGCTTGAAATAAGATTGTTGTATGTTTTATAACTTGTCTAACCATTATAAATGGTTTATTATTATTATCTTTTACTTAGCAGCAATAGGACGAAATGGTTTTGCTCCAGAACCAATCTTTGTTGTACTTATTTTAGCTTTAAATATTAAAAAAATATATGTTTGAAATCTAAATTTAGCTATCCTTAAGATTGATTTTGACCTCCTACTTAGTTACTCCTACGTAGCTCCCCCTAAAAATAAGGGACTATCTATCATACAAAACCTTAACACTTTCAACATCAACATTAGCCAGGTATTAGAGGCGTAGATAAACATCAATACAAATAACTGTTGAAACAACGGCGACATTACTGAACGTCCCCGCAGAGTGCAGTGCATACCCGCACGCGTGCTTATGTCACCGCGCAGCGCTGGCTAGGTGCGCGCGCGCAGCCCGCATGCACTTGCCGGGAAACACGACGCGGTTTTGAAACGCACCGCCAATTTGATATGTAGAGGAATTTTCTGCTACGTAACATGCTGGCTAGGTAACTAGCGTTAATTTTAAGCATTCATACTGATGCATTTTATCTGTTGATGTATTTTTCTGCTCACCTTTTTATATGTAACAAGACTTTTTTCCTCCGTCGTAGTAAGGTAAGAGTCGTTCAGTATCTTGCCGCGTTTGCTCTTATTGACTTGTGGTCAATGTTACATTGTAGTCATTCACTTTACACATATTACATTTTATTTCATTCATAATATCACATTATTTTTTATTTATTTTCTTCGAATCCGAAAACAGTACAGGCCAACTTCCTTTGTTTAATAGTATAGGTTCGTCACCAAAAGAAAATAATGCTTATCAGTTACGGAATTAAGAAATCTGGTTGAATAAAAGTTCAATTCGCTTCTCTGGTCTACTAGTTTAACTTTAAATCAGTTAAGCCACAAACTTGCCCCATTTCCTTTAAAAGATATAGTTTATTTTGTGGTTATATTTAACTGTGTTAGTCATAAAAATTGTTTTCGAATTAAATCACAAATGCAACAGTTGAATGATTCTGTAAAATGTTTACGTGAGAAGGTATCGTCAGTTATATTTGTTTTAAATTATATGGCGTTAAACACATGCTTCTTTTTGTATTAGACAAAATCATCGGCGATGCTTTTAAGTAATATAAGGAACGATTGTAAACAAAGGCAAAAGTAAAATAATAAGCTAATGAGAGTAAATTAAAAACTAAATCAAACAAAACGTGGTAACAGAGCGGCGTGTATGGACGCAAGTGCGAATCGACACGACATACGTGTTATTTTTGTCACATTGTCATTACAAGACGGTTCCGGCCAAATTGCAGCGGCGTGATGCCACCATGCATATTCATCGGCGTTATTGTCTCAGCCAGCATTGTGTCCCACCTGGATCCGACCACTGCACGTAGATACCTGGTTACCCGCAAGCTAGCTTTAAGTTAAAGATGGATGGCAGGACAAGGGAGATCAGCTTACACCGGTGGTGGGAGACAAAAGAGCGTTCATAAAATGTCAACTGGCACTGCACCAGTGAGGAACGCATGACAACATGTGGTTAGAGTTAATCACGGTTTACGGTGTGTATGATTGTAATGGAAATTAATACTAATTTTGATTAAAGACTCTTGTAGATCAGTTTTATTGCACGAAATACAGTTAAAACATCAAAAATAACAAGTATATATGCGAGTAAAAACAAAAACCTTCAAAAGACTTCAATTAGAATAAGAATTTTACGAGATATAGTTAAACTAAACCTACCAAACTTTCATTAAACTACCTTTTAAGTACATCCTTTCCAATCAAACATGAATTATCAAAATCGTTTGGCGTGATATTGTGTCATTTATCGTGCACAGACTTAATGCAAATTTAAGATTTATATGGTCTCTGGTTCTCATAGATGCCATTTTCAGAACTTGACTGTATTAAATACATGGTATTTTTTCTGTAACATTATAGTAGATAATACATGTTAAGAGCGATTAATGTATTCTGGTCTTAATGTATATCTTTGTGAAAAGAAATTAAAACCGGAAATATCTGACGCGCTGAACTCCCACAAAAGTAGTCCAACAATATCGTTATTTCCGTTATTGAACGTTAAATTAAACAACCAAACCAAACACACTTAATATATGGCTTTCCCTAGACCATATATCACCGAATTTAAGAACATGTTTATGTAACAAAACCGTTAATTATAAAGGCGTCTGTCTATAAATTATAACTATGTAATTGATGTTCGACGCAGAACTCTCTCCGCCGTGGATTGGCTTTTGCGAAAAACACACGTACATAAATACACATGTCGTCAGCGTCTCGACCTCTGACATGTGCCAGTGGCTATCATTTGTCTACAGTTCGACTCCACGACCCCGTTGCCAAATTTCTATAAAACAAAATTAAGCGGCTATAAATAATCGTACCGTCACGATAAATTATGATGATGGAACGAAACTTTAAGCGCCACTCATTGATAGAGATAATAGTTATATAAATAAACTGTCACGTTCTTTGACGAGTAGCTCTAGCTCTAGAGTAGTCCCAAATGTGACAAGTATTTCGCCATACAACGGATACAATTTGTATTTTGTAAGATACTATTTAGTTGCTTAGCCTAATTGTCTACAGTAGGTAATTATTTAACGCGTCCATTTCGGGGCTAATAAGCTTAATTAAGACGTGAGTGGCCAATATTATGTCATTATGGTGATGGGCAATCAATATCGGCAATTAGAGCCTTGTTTTTGTTGCTTGAGATGTATTTGGTATGCCGTGAGCTTGCTTTTAATTATTGAAAATGATGTTTTGGTTCGTTTTACGATATAAAAAAAAGAAAAAATTATTTTTCATAAGTTTAATAACTATTTATACACGTATTATATTTATTGTATTTATTTATTTAATTTAAGAGTCTGTATACCATGTCTAAATGCCATGTAAAGGTGGTACAGCGTGCACGACATTGGGTAGTCCTGGGCACCGCTGAAAATCAGCGCCGTCGCATCCTTGCGACAGCACATGCTGATGACGATGTTCAATGTTTGTATATTGTCCTTTACTTCTTGTAAGTGTATTTTGTTTATTTCTATTCCTTTTTAATGGCTGAGAGTACGGTCTGCGATATGTAAGTTCGTAGGTTCGAAGCCACCATTCGATTATTGACGTGTACATATATGCGTCTATCGTTATTTATAATATGGTATTGCTTACTGCTTAAGCTCCTAACTGCGTAGGGAACACTACAAATCTTCCTCCCCGGTCGTAGATACAGAGAAAGTGCCAAGACAGGGAGAGCCATAGTGTTAGGAAACATGAGGGAGTGCAAGGATTTCCCAAAATGATGCCGGGAACAGAGAGAAGGGCAAATTACCAATCCAAAATAAAGACTCCACCGCCATGTGGGGCCAATAGCAGGGAAGAGAGAGATGTATCTATCATAATTATATATTAAAATAATTTTGTGCATTCGCTTCCGCGGTTTATTAATATGATATATTTGGAACCGAAATTAAGTTATTCATTTTTAATAACTGCTATAAATTGAATTGGCCAAATCTGCGTCTAGTCACTGCAAAAACACGTTTTAGGCATTATTCTAACATCACAAAAAATCTAAATTAGCCACGGACTTAATGATACTTAAAAAACAAATTGAAATTCAGAATCGAAGCCAAAAAATGTTTAAAAAATGAAAGTTTTACAGCATATTTTTACCTGTGGTTTCACTTACGTTTCACTTGCAACCGAGCATTTAGAGCAAGTTTGGCTTCGCAAGCCATATCAGGGCTCATGCCCGAAGGTAGTCTGGGTCGCCGTCACCGGTCACGGTGTTGACAATAACAAGTGCAGGAAAGTTATATAACATTTCAGATATAAATGCATTATTTGTTCATCCTGATAGGAAACAAAAAAGCTTAGTGTTCATTAACCGACTTCAAAAAATGAGGAGGTTAAAAATTCGTATAGTTTTTTTATTGAAGTGAAGTAAAATTTCTTTAGCTCCATCTATATATATGTATATATATGTATAATGTTTACACAAAATATAATAATATGCACGAATGTTCAAGATTACACCTGAACTGTTTTTTAGATATACGAAACGCAACTCTCTCTCTTTTCAATTTTTCAATTCTTACTCCCTAAGTCCCTAAGCGTACGTAAAGACGTTTTACTTCAAAGAGTGCATCTAGCGACGAACATGAAATGATCAACATTAGATCTTTACACATCGAACAATGCAGGACGAAAAAGGAGGACGCCGTGGCGACAGAGTGACGCCCTCGACGAGTGCCAAGTAGGAAACCGTGTGAGGAGGGGCCGTGGCACGTCGCGGTCATCAATCACGACGAGTGAACGACCCCAGGCCTTATCCTGCGGCCAGCCCACAATGCCAGGGCCGCTGACGTCACAACACCAGATTGTTCTCAAAAGGCAGCACCGCATATGGCGAAGTTGGCCAACCGCTGTGATGGACGTATGGAGGACAAAGGCGTCTCCTTCCAATTGAATTTCGTTGCCGTGATTGTTTGCGTATGTTGGTAAATTTGAATAATTTGTATTCGGTGTGCGCGTTTATTGGAAACATGCTTTCCAATACCTTTGATATAATCAAATATTTTTATTTGTTTCGAAAAATCTTTCTGTTGTTAAGACTTTAGGCGTCTGGAAAAGATTTAGCATACACTTATCTAATACCCATATATTCCTCTCATAACTCTTTTTTTTTCACTCTTCCCGTTAGTGTAATTTATTCTTCTAAGAAGTATTAGCTATTTGGTAACACGTAAAAGTTATAAATACCTCTATTTCTAGTTGGTATTCCGTGAGGTCATGCTGCATATCCGATTGCTTCGGGGCATTCTCACAACAGCAAAAACCGTTGTGGTGGGTAAAACAAGTATAAAAATGATATTTCTTAAAAATTCTCCAAAAGTTAATTAAACAAATAAGAGAGGAAGTCTGCCTTATCCATCAAATTTCTCAAAGAACTTTAACATACAAAACGTTCGAAACTGCAAACATCTAGGCACCTTCTCCTACATAAGAGAAAGAGTGTGTTTTAGACCATATATATGTATCGTGTATAATATATACACGATTGTTACAGTAATATACGAAGTGTAACTCTCTCTGTCTTTCTTCCTATCTTCACAAACTTATGTCTTTTAACTTAACACTTTTATTAATGCTTTCACCAGCTTACTATTCAAGCGTGCGTGAAGAAGTCTTACTTTATAATAAACGTCCACACATTTGTGTGTCCTTTCCCGGGTAGATACTGTGTCCAACTACAGCTGGGGTCTTATGTTTTGAGATGGCGATCATAAAAGCGTTGCATAACAGGATATATACAACATTCTATTTGGGTGAATAGTCTGTCATTTTGTTTTTTTTTTATAAAAAATGAGCCGTGGTAGCTTAATGTCCGGGCGGTCGCCTCAAGTTGCATAGTACGCTAACAACCCGAGTTCGGTCCCCGGTGCCAATAAATTTGCTTTTGCTATTTTATGTGCTAATTTATCACGAACGAGAAAATGTTTCTAAGACATGTGTCTGCCAATCCACACTAGGGCCGCTATGCCCTTATACTCTCATTACAGAGAAGGCCTGTGCCCAGCAGTGGGACATGTATAAAGGCTGTTGTATTACTTTACGTTAAATTATAAAATAAGAAACAAACATAACAAGATCATAATTCCTATTACACATACCGGTATGTAAGTAATTGGCGACGCCCACCCTCGGAACGCTAGAGATGTTAGAAAGCAGACTCCAGTGCCAATAATGGCGAGTGCCGATAACAATTATCGGGCTCGTTTCTAATCGAAGGCTAAACGTCCATTAACCGGTCAATCATCGCCTCTAATGGCCGAGCTCTTGATTGCGCCGACGTGGAGTCAACACATCATCGACACGTGGCAACCATAAAACATAATGATAGATGATTGTGCGCTATTGGGCACACGACTATAAACCCGAATTTGCAACTGTTACTTCGGTCTATAACTTGTAGCTCTTCTAAGCCAGGCAAACCAAGAAGCCTCGAAAGGAAGGTCGATGAACGTAGATAATAATTAAGTAATAAATTTTAACTTTCCTTCTTCAACTCATACTCGGAATAACGCCGTTTTTTCTTGACTTGAAGCAGTCGGTAGAGAGCTTAAACGAACTCTAACCGAGTTTATTTGGTCTCAAATTTAACTTTGTTTACTCAAGGTACATTTACAATACATAAAAATGTTCCGGCAACTTTTCAGTATGGCTCTCCAATGAGACCAAAGCAAATATGGGAAATACATTGAAATCTATGCATGATTGGATATGTACTATGATAGACTTAAAAGATAGGTTTTAGTAATAGCATCTCTCGCCCCCTTACGCTGGAGTAATTAATCCCAATAGACTTTCAGGTTTAAAAGCAGTCGTCCACAATTCGACACCGTGAAACTTTAGCGGTCCATAATCAATGTTAGGGGGTGTTGCTGAAATTTCTTCGGCCGTATATGCTAGCGCCAATGCTTCCCTAAGTGGCACATAGAGGTAGCTATTTGAATGTCTTCGTATCTTCGTTTGACGGTAAAAGCTACGGCCCAATTAGTGGTTAAACCTTCTCGAGCGCCTTAGGTTAGAACGTTACGACGAATAAGAGCTGTATTACCTCTCAAAAACCTAGTGAAATTTTAGAGAAACACTGCTGATCAGCCTAGTTCAAACCAAAAACACTTCGAGTTTTTTTGATTGGTCTTCTGGCCAATCAACGTAGATCCTTTCTAAATCGAGGAGCACGGCGCCTTTAAATACTATAATATTGATAATTACTGGTCTATTCCTTATTTATCTCGCTACTCCACCGCATCGATGATCGTAATTTATAGTATATATAAATAATTTATTACCAGGATACAGGTGTAGGTATAGACGGAATACACGCTGATTGCGCATTACTTTGTCGCGCACCAACCGGTTGCCGTCACGTGGCGGCGTTGCGTGTACATAATTAATTGTGTTGAGTTATAATCATCGTATGCTAGGTCTCTGTGTTCTTAATGCGCTTTTATTTTTTTTTTTTAATCCTTCTAAAAGTAGTCATTATTAACCGACTTCAAAAACGGATGAGGTTCTCAATTTGACTGTATTTTTATATCATAATTGATGAATTTTGATGAACTTCGATTTTTTTACTTAAAAGCTGGTGCTTCCCGTGTGGCCCGATTTCAATTTGGTCCATTACTGATAATTACATCCATGACAAAATCATTTAAGTCTTAAATTTGTGTTAAGTATGTGCGAAAACAAATGAACGACTAAGTCAATACTACGCCGACCGATTCGATAGTTTATTATTTATTGGAACGTCGGTTTTTTTTACTCTAAAATATACTGGTTGTCAGGTATTTTGACGACAAATTGATGTTGTTAGCGGGAAAGCTTTTAAGCGTTCCTCAGTTTATGAGGTGTCCAAGCCCACCAAGCAGGACTACAAAATACTTCGAAAAATAATGGCATAAATTTTGTTGCAACTGAGATTCAAATGGAACCCAGTTGACCCAGTGAGCTAGGCTTCGATAACGAATTTCTATTTTATACGTTCCTGGCCGGTTCTCTATTATTTTTTTCTTTTTTTTCTTCTTACATGTCCGCTGGATTCATATACTTCTGCGGTCACTATAGCACTATAACCCCACCTGTTAGATATTAGGAGCGTTACTGGAGTTTCTTCGGCCTCTTCTTATTCCCGCGCCAACGCTTTCCCAGGTGATATTCAAAGTTAGTTAGCTATTTGAAGTCGGATATTGTATCGGAGTCGTCATCCGGACGCCCTCGAATTTTAGTGCTAACGCGATTCCAAGTTAAGATATTAATAAAGTGTCGGGGGTCCTGGCGCCGTATTTCCGCCTATAGAGGTTCAGGTTAAATTACCTAAGTGACAGAGCCTCACCTCTTGAATTTGATGAAACTGTCGCGATTAGTGTCTCTAGCCAATCACCATAGATCACTAAAAATCACTATTAGATAAAATATAAAAATGGAAATAAAAAAATATATTTAAGTACTTCATAATTGTTTAATAATTGTGTAAAAATGAACAGGTGGTAGCCGGGCGTCGCCGACCCCGATGCGCGTACGCATGACACCGCGCTCACATCTTTTTACACGCCTCTTGCCTCTACAGCCGCTGCAGATTAAGTTCACCGTGAACATTATACGCGATTATCTTTCTTACCAACACGTAATTAGATGCTAGTTTGTTTCACTTGCCGCCGCCGGTTCATACTTGATTATTAATCGTTTAACGTCCTCTTTTCGGAGCTCTAACGGCGCACGGCCTTTAACATTTTTTTGTGATCATTTCGTAAAACATTGCCTAACCATGAACAGCGAAAAATTACTCTCTAGATAGATGGAAAGATATTAAAAATATACCATATATTCTCAATCGCAATTAATGCAAATTTATCATTTCATGGTTTTTTTATATAGGAAATGGGGCAAACGAGCTTACGGCTCACCTGAACTTAAGTGAACAATGTCACCCATGAACATCCACAACAGCGGAGGACTGTGTTGCCGGTTTGAGATAAAGGTTCGGAAACACTGGTGACGGTTTGTTTGAAATTGCAACAAATAATTAAAAATAAAAAAAAAACTGCTTCCAAAAAAGTTAATGAATTACATCATCATCATTAATAAATATAATAAAACAAATAGGATTATTTGTTTCGCCTCGCAAGAGACAGATAGAAAAATATCGAACTGGCCGTCAACCTTCCCTCGGAGAGACACTTTACGGTGAAGTACTCAACAGTCCTGTAGTTCTGGGTTCTCAAGAATAAGACTACGGTATCCCCTGCCTGTCGTAGAAGGCGACTAAAAGGGGCCTCGGGTTCACTGGGCGACAAGGCAGGCGACAAGGGGGCCTTAGTCGTCCGCTAAGGTGAACCCGGGAAGAAGGCGACATCAGCTGGCCCATGTCGCCTTGCACTGCGAGGGCACAGAGGGGGAGGGAGTATCCTCCCCGGGACGTGCTCTCGTTGAGCACAGTGCAGAGGGGCTCCGGTGCGTTCCACTGGAGATCCTCGTCATGCACCGAGGAAATGGCCACCGGGGAGGTTTTAGTGGGTTAAATCCCCACATAACCGCCGCCGATTTCCTTATTTTAATAACATAACGTATATAATGTAATTTTAAATTTTTTAAGTAAAAAAATAATAATAAAGTGAATTAATGATACTCTCAGTTCATATATTATACAGAAAAATTATTAAGTTATTAATAACCAAGCTAAGATCTACTTAATTAAGTTGAGTAACAGCTATCTACAGCTAATACTTGTAAATTAGTCCATACATTATTCTAAAATTGTTTAAGTCAAGAGTGGCACAAATATTATGTAAATAATATTTGATTTACATTTGTTCCTTAACATAATTAGTCGATTAAACAACGTTTAATTTGTCTTAGCAATTTTTCTTAACTGTCATGACAGTTTAATGCTTTAAAGGTCTTTCTCTTTAAAAAATGTGAAATGTGAAAAAATAATTCTAATACTATTTATACTTCCCTGTTTCACCTGGAGAGTAAAGCACCCTAATTAATGAATGCAACCATTTCATTTGTGAATGAACTACGCGAAACTACTAGAAGTGGCATAGCTCTTAGGTCGCCTAGTCTGAACTTTTTTAGGGAGTAATGACCTGGGAGGTTTCTCTATTCGCTATCCGAGGGCGAAGACCGGCCACGCAATAGCAATTCTATGGTGGTATATAATGGTGTCTCTGACAATATTATAGATAATAATAATAAATAATAATAAAATCTTTATTTGTTTTTCTCCCACATTATACATTACATTTTTGATTCAAATTACACAAAATAGGTGGATGTGGGAAACTAAGCAAAAAACTTGCTCAAACTAAGTAAAAACTTGTGTTATGAGTCTCCTGGCTCCCCCAGTTATGTTCGGTGAACACGTAAAATATATTTAACCGCTTCTTAGCCCTTTTTCCCAGGTAAAAAACAAACTTTATGCATTGCATTATAAATCGAATGACTATGCAACTGCACGACAGCATCCAACATGTTGTAGTGGCGATATCCCGACACACCGTCAGCTTTGTCTATTACACAGATGACTGTGACGACGCCACAGGAAGACTGGTGACAAGGGCAATGGCCGCATCAAGGGAGAGAATAATGGACTACAACTTAAAAATGGCTATAAGAAGCAGGGACGCAGTGGTCGCGGAGAAGCTAATAGCAATAAGCGGGTTGTTGGCGACACGTGAACCGGAGCGTTCTCCGACCACCTCCAAATTCAGGCATCATATATATATATATATAAAAGGGAAAATAGTAACTGTAGAGGTGGCACTCTATTAATAAATCCAGAGTGAACAATTAAAATGCATTGGAAAAGAGCACGGAAACGTGTCTGTGGTTGCGATTTAACAATAAAAAATCGAGTGACTAATGAGACCATTTATTGTATCAGTCACATGTACATAACAAATTCAATGAACAGATTTAACGGGCTCGCTCTAATCACAAAAATTTTAATTGATAATAAAATACGACAATAAATAACGTCAATGTCATAGCGTAATTAAATCGGCCGCGTGTAGCAAAACAAACAAACATTGTAATGGATGCTGTAGGTATATTCGTATTTTAAAATAAGTTATGTATATATCTACAACAATAATCACTAAAGACTGGAAAGCCTAAGAGGTACGTCTGGAACCTGTGTGCCCCTTGAGTCTCCTGGACTACGTGCACACGGCCGTCAGCGCTTTGGGTGGATTTCGTACTGTTAGTCGGCCGTGACATGGCTTTCCAGAAACTAAGCAAAGATACTAAAGACCGGACAAAATGGAGGAGGAAATCAAAAAAGACGACCTGGCTCGAGCCGGAATTAGGTTCTCATCATTTCTATACTTGGTAACAAAATGTTTGTACGAATAACTCAAAATCGTATTAATTAGGATTTAAAAAAAAACTTTTAAAAAAATTATATGACTCCAAAACTAACATTTATGTTACGTTCAACAGTGATGAGATCACCGAAGCGGCTACTACTGTTGCATGGACGCTATCAGATCGTGACCAGAAAATAGGAGTAGAGCCTATATACGTATTATACTTCTGCATGTTTTTCGGTGAGAGAGGTAGCCTACGGCTTGTTGTTCTTAATATACATATATATAATTAATAACATTTAATAATAAAGTATAAATAGCAATATCCTATACGTAGGGACTATACAGGATATTACTACGCAGACAAGTAATGGAGACATGGTTATAACGCAGAATGAATCTACTAATAGAGCCATGTAAATGGAAAGCGCGACAAAATTGAATGCTACGTAACTAAATGGCTAAACGCAGGGCCTACGCAATAACTTAGCCGCCGCTGAAGCCTCAATGCTAACCGCCGCTAACTGCCGAGCGCGAAGGAATTTGGCGCGGTGCGACTACAAATTGCCTTACTTCATTTATACTTCAATACGTCTCAACTTTATCAAGGTTTTTAAATGTTACTGGCAGTAAAGGTAAAATAAGGTATGATTGATCTAAATGTATCTTGTTCAAAATATTACATATATTATTATAAAATTAAATATTAAACAAAATATTTTTTCACCACAACTGATATAATGATAATACAAAGGTCTACATTGCATAACTTACCTTAATTAGACATCAACGCATTAGACTTAAGTTGTCGACGAAAATTAATTTAAGTTTTTTTTGAAGCACATAGCTAAAAAAAACGAGTTAACATTTTAATATATAAGTTAGTTCGTACGGAATCCATACGGATTTTTTTTATAATATACGATGAATTTAAGTATATTAAAGTAACTTAGAACTGCTCGAATAAATTGAATTATCCATAAAAGTATTACTAACATGTATAAACACAATCCTATTATTCCTTCACTAAACCATGTACAAGTAACCATTTAACTACTTGCTATATATCACTGCAACCACATTCCTTCAGCTTTTGCAGTCAAGGAGACCGTCTAACAAGACGATAAACTGTCCCGCTAACGACAACTCCGGAACTCACACTGCAATTATCAGTTTTATTAATTTATTCAACACAAATGCACATAAATGATTGAAACATTATTTATACTAAATAAATGACTCCAATTATAAGTAAGAATGGTTAATTTATGATATTCTCATCGATTACAAAGTCATAATTAATGTAACTAACATTTGCAATTGTAGAGTTTTACAACAGAATTTTTCAAACTTGTTAATTAATTTTACATTACAAGGTAGAAAAAATTCCTAACTATAAACAGTTTTCCTTGATTTGGTTAATTTGTAGAATCCCTCTGTGAAAATGAACCCTTCTTTTCAACACACATTGGTGGTGTACAGATACATAGCAAGATTTTTATTACTAAGCAGTCATTCTTAAATAAAAGCTCTATAGTATAGCATAGACTTTCGCTAAGCAATTAAATAAAAATGAAAATATATATATTGTTATTAATATTCTTTGCGCTTATGCTCACCTTAACCTACATTAAAGAGGATTTAACTAACGGTTATGGAGTAAAAACCACGAAGAGTAATAAAATTTCACCACCTCACAGAATCACCAGGATACTTAACATCAAGTTAGTCACGCTACGCTATTAAACGTTAAGTGATATAGACAAAAACTATGTTATGATAAACTTGTAAACATAATCGAAGACTTCATCGATATAAAAATCGTGAAACAATAATTCAACATATTTAAATTTTATTGTATAAAACACTAAGGCATTATATTTTTTGAAGATAGATCAAAAGAAAATGCAAGTCTCTAGACTTTAAGATCATCAGACCATCGCTAATAAAGGACCAGATACTAAGAGACTAAGAAGATGAAAATAAATAGATACAATTCATATCTTCTACTCTTTTTTCTAATCTTGAGATACGTTAGGACTTCGGGACCTTCAAGAAACGAGCTTACTCTTGTCTCAAAGGCGCCAACCCGGCAAAGCACTTATAGCTTCTCTGATGTATTGTTGGTGTTCATGGGTGGCGATCACTTGAGATTAAGTGAGTCTTATCCTCTTTTTATATTAAAAAAAAGTTAGTAAAGTGACATAATTTTAAATTACTCCATTTCTTCACGATTTTGTAAAATCGTGGTAATTGTTCGGTCGAGTCGCCAAACAGCAAAAGCCTCTATACTAACATGTGATTCAAACTTAGGAAACTCTACTACTACTACTGTCTCTCTTCTAACACCTTATCAAAACTTCGTTGCGAAGGTCTGTCGCAGCCGTAAATAGCTCCCAAGTGGATACTTCAAAAAGTTCTTTCCTCGTCTTTGTTTTTTGTATGGCATACTATTGCGCTCAGTACAGCGAAGGTAACGACGCGGGTAGTATTGGGCATGAGGGGTTAAATACTTGTGCTTGAATACTGTACTATACACAAAACTTCACAGACACAATACAGCTCAAATCAACGCCATCGCATCCTAAAGACAGCACATACTGAGACGGTGACCAATGTTGACCTCATGTCCTAATTGTCCGTTCTCTCCTTTAATTGTATTCTGTTTATTTTTCTTTCTTTTTAATATGTGTTATATTATGATGCCAATATATAAAATGTGCATATCTATGTCATGTTTTTTAATAATATTCAAAATATTTAAGTAAACTGTTTTTCAGTACTGTTACATTACATTAGTACATTTTACTTATATATTTTACAATAAGGTTTTATTTTAAAATATATAAGTAAAAACTTATTTAGTGGTTACTAAATAAGTTTTTTCAAGCAACACTCTATTTTGTATGGTAACATTAGATTCCACATCAATTTTTTTTATAGCAAAGATGACTACAACCCTAAGATCGTTCTCCATTTGTTGTAAATTACAATAAATATTCCAGTGCACTTTACAGAAAGCAAATTGTTTTACTTTGTAATAAAAACTGTCAGTCGCGTATCATAATTTGTTTTTTTTATTTTTTTGGAAAAAAATTGGTGCATATACTTAATAATAATTTAATTTATATCAATAAATAATACATACGGATAGTTAACTTCGAGCACTTTGACGAACCTACGCATGTCGGCCAGAGAAGCAGGCTGCCACTGCTTCACCGAGTTGATAGGTGGCTAAAGCTCTTAGATCGCTTTAGCCTGAACCTCTGCGGAGCAATTAAAAAATTTTTGATTATACACTTTATATAAGCACAATTTTGTGTTTATATAAAGTATATTAAACCCTACACACTGCAGATTCACCTTGCTAATGTCATCATTTTCATAACGCGCCTAAAGAACTATACAGCTTTAACCATTGTGTTACTTCTTCAATAAATTGTATAAGCCAATTTATGGTCATTCTAAGCGTGTCATTAGTTAAGATTAGATAAGCGGCTGGTCCAATGTTCTAAGTTTCTTATGAACATGTCAAACCACACTAATCATGTAGGAGACGAAGCTTAAACATCAGAGTAGGGAATGTTGCTTTAAACATGTTTGCGGACAGGTTTTCAACATGTCGCTACAAGTTTAAATATAACCATTATTTCACTATCGGCAGATATCGTTAGAGCACGCACAACTGCCTTTCCAAAGGCCGACCTTGGCCAATCATCGAGGGAGCAGATTAATGTCGGAGACAGATCGGCTGATAGTGTCGCGACCTACTTGTCGCGTCGCCGTGTCGCCGGGACACTCCCGCGCAGGTGTGGCGCACCACTTATCCGATGTCAATTGACGACGATTGTTGTCGGTTACGATGATTTCAGTAATTACTCAAAATCTCTTTAGCTTGTCAAGGTATTTTTGCCTCACCATCGTTAGCTACCGCTCAGGAGTGTTCAATTTGGTGATTTGACGTGATAGAGATATTATTGAGGTGGAAATAACTTCAATATCATCAATCATTTAGGCTATAGCTTATATAGCTTAATTATTTGACAACTTAGTGACCAATTGTTTAAATGGTCTACGAATTAATTTCTATTTTTAGTTAACTAAATGTAAAATCATTACATAGCGCGGAATCATTCCCTGTCAATCCTAGCGTCAAGTGTATTTACGAATGAAACCAAAAACCAACTTCAAATCAAATCAGTGGCGGATCAAATATTGTTCGTCCGAAAAGCGTATTTTTATAGCTTTGTGTAAATTTTCTTTTTTGATCGTTTCAATGTGTCATATTAAAAACTTATTATGAATTTGTAAATTATATTTACGTGATGTGTGACCTTATACTTAAATGGCTCGCCACACGCCCCACAGCGTATTTCGTACGGACCGTCACCTTAATTATAGAGGGTAATGAAAGATATGAAGTCTTTAATAACTACTAAGCCTGCTAATTGCCTTCAAGTGAAAGGCTTTTTTATTGAAAAACAGCCTTTTTCTCTAAGCTAGATACTGGTTCATAATCAACTTTTTTTTTCACACCTTTAAAGAGGCTTAGGTACTTTCTAGCACATTCTACTTACTCTTCAAAAACTAAGATAAAAATCGCACAAATAACATTATAAACTTACCTTTATCTTATCTCCTTAACTATTTATCTAACTAATCAAATCCAATGTCTGCATGTTTCCCTTTAGCATATTGCCTACGACACTATTTTTATATTTCAAAGTCATACTTTCAATTTCTATTATTATTTGTGTTGATAACCAATGTGGGCAGCTCATCCAGCTGATCGATCACTGTTGTGACAGGGGTGTGCGGCTCACGCGCATCGAAGTTTCCCCGTCATTGTCCGGGGTCTCACCAACCCTCCAACAAGGGACAAAGATCTGTGTGAAGGGTTGTAACTTTTTCCTGGTGTGGATTGAATATGGGTTTAACTGAGATATGGTTTCCGAATATTATTTATTATACGAAACATTACACAGAGTACATTGACGATGCATGAGATACTTCATACACAAGACAACAATATTGCAGGGCTAAAATTAAAAATCCTACAGATATTTAAAATCAAAACCGTACGCTACACCATTCCTACGAAGATCAATTTTGAATCGGATGGATCTCGTTAGCCCTGTTAATTTTATGCCTTCAAATCGAAAATCGATAAAATATCTAATTACAACTGCCTGCCCCAAAATTATAATAATAAAGTAAAAATTGTCGCATCATTGTAACCTTCAATTTAAATTAATTTGAAATAGGCCTATTTTTTTAAAAGAAAGTTAACAATTTTTTTTCCACAAATATTATTAACATTCTTGTTAACCATTCCAAAAAGCTTGTGTTAAGAGATGGTTCATGTGTGTATTTTGCGATTTCAACATACGACTTTACGATTCGAAGACCGTACTAATAATTATTAATGCGAAGATGTATTGATGTGTTTGAAGCGAAAGAGGTGTATCAGGATCGCACTAAGTTAAAGCCCGAGATCTGCGTCTACCCCTCTGGATGACGGGCTTAAGTGTTTATATATAACATGGAGTGTACTCGTATTACCACAAACTTTAGCATCCGTTTTAGTACATCTATATTTTTGAAAATTAAATCTACATTTAAAACATCAATACGATTCAACATTTATTGACTCAATACAAACAATTAATTAACATGTTTGTCTTAACAGATGCCTTCTATTTTTTTTTTAATTTTCAGAGCATTAATATTATTTAAAAGGCACAAATTTTGCAGTAAAATGTCACATCACCTACTAAGTCCGAATCAGTGATGACGTACCCATTAAGATCAGTAACTTAAAAAATCAAGTGAATAAATTACTAACCGCAAACATTACGAGGTAACTTACCGTCAAGTTATGAATCATAAACGGAGGCACGTGGTTCTGTGACTCATCGTGTCACATCAACCATGTTTAAGTTTAAACTGTCGTTAGTCGGTGATATTTGCACAAGTAAGTAGTTACACGTAACGAGAATAAAATGTATTAAAATCATACTGCGTACAACACGAAACAGATATCTATTTGAAAAGGTTTTATGGACATGTTGTATTATGTAGACTTACAGAACAGATTAATTGACATTTATGTATGACTATTCTACGCTGGTTGGTGGAAGAAGCTGACTGCGAAAGTTTCAAGAGCGGACGTTGACCTGGTCCCGTAGTCCTGAATTCATATAATAAGACTACGATTTGCGCTGCCCGTTGTAAAAGTCGACTAAAAGGGGCCTTTGTCGTTCGCTACAGTGGACCCGGGATGAAGGCGATACGGGTGGTCCGGTGTCGCCTCAGCACCGCGGGAGAGGAAGTAATCTTCACGGGACGTGCTTCACAGTGCAGAGGATTCCAGAGCAAGCCCCTCGCCATACGCCAGAGAGGTTGATTAGTTTTGTAGCTTCATCGCAAGACTAAGAGAAATTCAAATTTTATCCGACTTCAAAAAATGAGTAGGTTCTCTATTTTGTATTTCTGTATTACGTTTGTGCAGTCATTGCACCGTCATGTATGAACTGATTTAATTCTTTGAAATTTTAGGCTTTAATTTGTTTGAAAGGCTTAGGCTTCAATTTTGTTCCTTATTAATGTTGTAAGTATAGGACCTTGAGTTTTGAAGATATACCAGGGAACTGTTATAAATCGTATCGAGAATTTTTTAATAACTGATGATGTTGACTAAGTGCTCGTAGAATAAAGACTAAGACTTTGGAAATAAAATGAAGCGTCTACACATAGTATCGATTGACATTCGATTTGAAGTTATACATTTGTTCCTTAACCACAAGATATAAAAACATCGTCTAATAAAGCGTACCCTTACTAGCCATATCTGTTTCGTATGTCAATATATCTAATCAATTTTAAAGTTTATCCGTTATGAAAGCTACTTCATCATCGCTGGCCTTCATCCCGAGACTAGTCCTTGCGGGCATTGTGTGCCGTGCATTGTGGAGCGACAGCGGAGACCACGATTGATGGCTCCGGGGATTACCGATAACGCCTTATTTAATTTTGATCGCATTTCGGAGCTTTAACGCTCTCAAAGGGTGGACGTAGCGCGTGATCCGTGAATTACGTCCTTTGTGCTGACTGCCGCTACCGGATAACTCACAAGTATTAATGAAATAAGTTAAATCGATTTATTTATGCTGATATTTATTTATTTTTTGTTTGCACATAATACAATTATATTTACGAGAAAAACGACTTCAAATCGAAATAAACGTTAAACGATATTTCGCCCGAAGGCCCGTTTTGTATTTACAAAATACTATAGGAATATTAAGAAATAGTATTAATCAGAAAGAAACAAAACTCTCATCAAACTTTTAAAATTAATCATCGAAATAGGTTGCCATGATTTGGAGTTATTCGTCTATTTATCGCGCACATATTTAATGAAAATTTAAGACTTCATGGTTTTCTCATGGATGCCATTGTCGGAACTGACCTAATAGAAATGAATGGGACCACGCGAGAGACACCAGCTTTCTATAAAATCGGTACATTCACTTGAAAGTTCTGAGGTAAAATACATTTAAAAAATAAAGACGAATTGAGAGACATCTTCGTTTTTTGAAATAAGTTGAAAAAGAGTACAAGATGGACTTAATGCCAAAAGGCATTCTCTGCCAGTCTCCTTTGGATTTGTGTACAGATAAATTAACGAGAACAAACATACAAATAAATTAAATATATAAGAATATTATTATATTTAAGAATAAATAGACACATATATAAATACTTATATCTAAGTATAAGGACAGACAATATTAAACTATTCTATGTTTAGGTAATGCTTCCAGAGTAACTGTTTGAAAGTATCCTAGTTTTTTCTAAAACACTAAAATGTAATTCTATAAAATGTTTTACCATTGCTAACCAATTAGCATTAGGCAAAAAGTTACTTATGTGATAATTATTCTAATAGATAATGATGTGTGGAAATTCTGTCATATTTCAGACATTGGTTGTATATTTCACTTAACCGATGACCACTAGGGTCAAGTATATGTGAGAATTAATATATTTAATGTCCGAAATTGACATCAACAAGCCGCTCCTCTACATTGACTGCGAAATAAAACATGCGAAAGTCCAATCACTCCATTACAAAATATGTTAATAGACCATAAAATTTACGTAACACGTCAGTTGGCGATGAAAGTAAAATCTGGGTACATTTATCTAACTTTAATTATATATTTATCATTCAACATAAAAAAATATTTCTGAATTTTAAAATAATGGACATATTTTAAATAAAGTAATATATGACAATGTGACAAGTATAAGAATGATGTTTCGGGCAATAGTGTCAAGTAAAAATTATCGTAGAGTACAAGAACTACTTTATATAGTAAATAAAAATAATCTTGCGCCCTCAACGCGGAGATAAATCCTTTTTAAACCGATTGCAAAAAAGGAGGTTGTTCTCAATTCGTCTGTATGTTTTTTTATGTTGTTATCTCATAACTTTCGACTGGGTGAACCGATTTGAAAGCTGATGCTTCCCATGTCTTTTTAATTTGGTCCAGTTCTGACAATGGCATACATGAGTAACCCATAAAAGTCTTAAATTTACATAGCTTTTGCGACAAATGGACAAAATCACGAAAACCGATTTCGATATTAAATTTTTTATTGGAAAGGAAAGGTCAAAGGTATTTTATTGAACTTTGGTTAGGTTGTTATTAATTCTTTTCGTCAATTTGAAGTCGGTGTTCGTTTTTATTCGCTAATATGTTCACGTTGTGGGACACCGCTCATACAACTTAGAACACATATTCGATTCTAGTACTTCTGACGTCATCTTTCCTTACTTTGTCCCGTTCCAACACATATGACTTCTAAGTCTTTTCGTCTTTTATACTTTCTAAGCAAAAGCTTGCCCACGACCTGAAGTTAAGTGAAAGTGCAGTCCTGGATGGTAAGGCGCACTAGCTTAGTGAATGCCAATTTGGTCTACTCTTGAAACCACGCACATTATAACTGAACGGACGGACAGACGCGGGTAAAGTATTTCAGTCCTTTTCTGTACGGGCTTGAGAGATGTTCCCAACAAAAGGATGAAATCCAGCAGTGCGTCTTGAAGTCCGATGGTCGAACAGAGATTTAGATCATGTAACTCCCGGACACACTCTTCAAAATGCTTTATGTAGAGCGCAGAAAGGCTAATTGCCTGTATGCAAGATAATCCTTTGTACATACCTAAACCACAAATTTGATCGGAAGATCACTATTACGACGTTGTAATTTATTTTATTAGCTAAGAAGGATAGCGGTGGCATGACGTCACAGTCACGGCTACCGCTAAACTGATAAGCAGTTCTTTGTTTCGGCGCATAAACGAAAAATAAAAACATTTGAAATCACACGACGCTGTTTATCGCGAAGCCGGAAACTTCATAATTAGTTGAGGCGTCTTGTTATTATTTTGTGAATGCCAAGCACCGTCCGGTTCGTTTTAATTGCAGCTAAATGCAATTTTCTGTTGTTTTGGCCGATCCTCTAACTAGTGTCGAGTCGTAAATTCGGTTTTTACTTCCTCCTCGCGTGCGGACTCGACTTGTTTTTAATTATATTTTATGACTTGTCCCGTATGGTATAGGACTGAAAACAGGTATAATAGTTTTTGTTTAAAAAGCTATATTTATGTACTGTATATTTTTTGCCGTTTTGAAATGTTGGAATGATTAGTAATCATGAAGGCGAAAATAAGTCAGCCAGGTAAATACGAAAATATTATATTTCACTTTGTTAATCGGATATCCTTGAGGCGTAGCAAATAAAGATAGAGGGAGGTTAGCTGCAATCCCATTCAAATGGCCATTAAGCCAATTTAGTTCAAGGTTAAATATAGTTCTGAAAAGAAGGTCATCCTTTCCTTCCATACATTCCTTTTTCAAAAAGTGGGCACCTGCAACACCTTTGGTGATTTAGATTTTAACTTACAGTGATCTATAACATCAACGTAACAGCACAAACATAACAACGGTAGAAAGCGGAAATATCTTAAAATATCCTATTTTACACAAAAATTTAAGCCGAAATACTAGAAAAATTTAATGCTTTATCATTATTTTTTGTGGTAAGCAGACTTCAGACTATTCTACGCTGCTTATCGCCTCTTTATAAAGGCTGTTTCTTTGGCAAACTTATCGGCGCATTCCATTGAAAACAATGCTATAGTCAGTCAGTCAATCAGCCCGTATCTTCCCACTACTACCTCCCTTTTTTCGCGCCAATCACTTCGATCCTGTGCTGCTCGAAACCATTGCGGCCCCGCTGTCCTGACGACGTCATCCGACCAGCGGGCTGGTGGTCTGCCAAGACGAGGCCAAGGTGGCCAAGACATCGTCCTCGTCTTGGCCACCATTCGTTTACTGTTTTACTGGTCCACCGACCGTCTTCTCTCCTAGCCAGGTGTCCTGCCCATTGCCGTTTTAGTCTTATGATCCGCATCCTCACATCTTTGACTTTGGTTCTCTGGCGAATTTCGATCAGAGTCATTAGAGTGACTCCTATCGTCCCTTCCTATCGTCGATATAGATATAAAACTAAAATTAAAAATCTTAAAATTAAACCAAAATTAAGCTAAGTCGTTTAGACTGAGACGACTTTCTTGTACAAAATCTCGATTCCATACACAGTCTAGAATTCCGTCGTCAAGCACTAGCACACATATTAATAATTAAAGCACTGACATCTTAAAGTATAATTCGTACTGTGTTCAAGTAATTCTGTTACTTAATGTATTTCAGTGCAAATTGCACCGTAACTGACTTATGGGGCAGGTGCTAAGGACAGCTGTTTGTGGATACATAATGTATCGTGGCTCATATGAAAATATTTTATACGGAATTTAGTGAGTCCTTTATGAGTTCGTGAAATCACTTTATGTGGAACTTACCGCTCCGTAATCTCTAATCGATAACTCCCACCACCAAAGGCCACATGTCATCGCTACCCACTATAATCACCCGTTTGGTTCCTCATTAAAAAAAGTATCGTTATTTAAATAGTAATAATAGTATAAAAATCAAAGTAGCCTAAGTTATTCCTTATTACTTTCTAATAGGAACCATGTCGCACCATTACATCGCGCACTCGGTTGTCTATCGTCATAACTATTCAAATATTGTTTCAAATGTGTATGTATATAAAAATGACGTAGTAAAAGACAAGGTACTTCAAATAACAAATGCAATAGAAATAGGTATATTAGAATAAATTTGTTACTACCAAATGTGCTTGAGAAATAAATTATAAATTTTTATTATGTTTATGTTTTTTTTCTCTTTATTTGGGACAATAAACAATATTACAATTGAAATTATAAAAGACAATACAACTAAAATATGTAGCTGCACTACCAACGACATCATCAACAAATTATTATCACCTTTTTTTATTGGTACTACATAAAAGATACAGAGATATATGCTGTCGCAGGTTCTTTTTTAGGACTATTTGAGATAATCATTTTCATTGAACATATGTATACGTGTAAGTCCAGTGGTTTTTGCGGCGCACGCCATAATTGCACCATAATCGCAGATGGCAGATTTTTTTCCTACTTATAGCTATATATTAGATAATTCTCACTATATATTCTTTATAAATTATAGCCTATATGTTAGTCTGACGTGTAAACTATATTATTGTAAAGTTTCATCGTAACCCATTTAGTAGTTTATGCGTGAAAGATAACACTTAACACATATCCATAATTCTTAATAAATTTTCCCGTTTATTTTATTAGTAGGATTAGTTGATAAAAGTACATTAAACGGGTTACACAATTCGTCATCTTATATTTGTGAGTGGAATAATTTAAAGCCGACGTGTGGAGGGAAACGTCCTCGCCGGTAGACGCTGAGCCGCTGTTGCCAAGGCTCTTCCTCAAAGCACTGACATCTTAAAGTATAATTCGTACTGTGTTCAAGTAATTCTGTTACTTAATGTATTTCAGTGCAAATTGCACCGTAACTGACTTATGGGGCAGGTGCTAAGGACAGCTGTTTGTGGATACATAATGTATCGTGGCTCATATGAAAATATTTTATACGGAATTTAGTGAGTCCTTTATGAGTTCGTGAAATCACCTTATGTGGAACTTACCACTCTGTGATCTCTAATCGATAACTCCCACCACCAAAGGCCACATGTCATCGCTACCCACTATAATCACCCGTTTGGTTCCTCTATAAAAAAAGTATCGTTATTTAAATAGTAATAACAGTATAAAAATCAAAGTAGCCTAAGTTATTCCTTATTATTTTCTAATAGTAACCATGTCGCACCATTACATCGCGCACTCGGTTGTCTATCGTCATAACTATTCAAATATTGTTTCAAATGTGTATGTATATAAAAATGACGTAGTAAAAGAAAAGGTACTTCAAATAACAAATGCAATAGAAATAGGTATATAAGGAACAATTTGTTACTACCAAATGTGCTTGAGAAATAAATTATCAATTTTTATTATGTTTATGTTTTTTTCTCTTTATTTGGGACAATAAACAATATTACAATTGAAATTATAAAAGACAATACAACTAAAATATGTAGCTGCACTACCAACGACATTATCGACAAATTATTAATAACTATTTTTTATTGGTATTCACGACATAAAAGATACATAGATATATGCTGTCGCGGGTTCTCTTTTTTAAGACTATTTGAGATAATCATTTTCATTGTACATGTAAGTGGTTTTTGCGGCGCACGCCAGAAATGCACCATAATCGCAGATGGCAGATTTTTTCCTATTTATAGCTATATATTAGATAATTCTCACTATATCTTTATAAATTATAGACTATATGTTACTCTGACGCGTAAACTATATTATTGTAAAGTTTCATCGTAACCCATTTAGTAGTTTATGCGTGAAAGATAACACTTAACACATATCCATAATTCCTAATAAATTTTCCCGTTTATTTTATTAGTAGGATTAGTTGATAAAAGTACATTAAACGGGTTACACAATTCGTCATCTTATATTTGTGAGTGGAATAATTTAAAGCCGACGTGTGGAGGGAAACGTCCTCGCCGGTAGACGCTGAGCCGCTGTTGCCAAGGCTCTTCCTCAAAGCACTGACGGTTTACGAGCCTCCAGCTGCCGACAAGGCAGCGGTGGACGCCGCACTTCCTTGTTTCTGATAAGCCGTTCAAACTGCTTGACGTTTTCCTGTGTGCTTCTTTAACGTCAAGGATATATTTAATGTTTGTTTTATTTCGAACGGATTCGTTAAATTACTGGCCTGAGTGTTTGAATATATTTTATTAATTAAGTAATGGAGAATGTTATGCCCTTGTAAGGGCAATTTTTTTAGGGAATTCTTTTTTACAAAAACTGCTAACATTCTTGATAACCATCTCAAATGCTCAAGTTTGTTATAGAAGATGGTTTACGTCAATAGTCGAATAGTGTATTCGAACCTAGGACCTTACGATTCGTAGACCTTAGCCTAAGCCATTAGGCTATTGGCGCTTAGACAACTGTGTAGATGTTGTAGATAATAAGAAACTCAAACAGTATCTTAACCAAAACCATTACGAAGCCTGTTAATCCACGTTTCACACAAGCTTATCGTCCCCTGATATACAACAGTGATCCAATCGCATCCCAGGTGGAACTGTGCGTCCGTCCATCCGAGGTCATTACTACGGAACAAAGCACGTGGGAAATTATACAGTCAAAACAATGGCGATGTGATGCCGCGATTGTGGCCGTGGACCGTGATGTTACACTATTTGAAGATGGCAACCCGATACGATGTAGTATTGCCACTGCTCGCGTAAATATAAATCACGCTTTATGAGGGGAAGAAGTTGAAAAATGTACATTAGAAACTTTTTAGATTTAAATGAAAATTTCACACGTATATAAGATGTTTTTTTACACTCACCGCTAGTAAAATATGACTGCATAATATGAGAAACAAAAGAAACAAGATAGTGGTAGTTCCTTAAATATGAATAGATAGATAAGATGAAATTTAATAAGGTGATCGACATAACTCACCGAATTAGCAAATTGAAGTGGCAATGGGCCGGCCATATCAACTATAGAACGGATAACCGTTGTGTGAAACGAGTTCTTGAGTGAAGAACGCGGAGAGCAGACGCGGGGTGGTACGAAGACTCGAAGACTAGGTAGACCGAAGTGGAAACTGCAATGAGGGTATCATTGATGGCGTTATTACATTGCAAGTGAAGATATCAGATTTTGGAAAATTTTAATATTTATTGCAATAGCAATCAAGTTTTCACAGTGTTTTATGAAAATAACCAAAGGACTTGCTTTTAATTTAAGTCATACATTTAAAATGCATTACAATGGATTCTAAACTATCGATTTTCTGTAATTTAAATGCACATCTTTAAATACCCACTGGGCTCGTGTGCATACAAATATCTGACGCATCCGATTGTCATCACCAGAAGTTAAGGGAAAATCTTGTATTTATCATTTATTCTCAATTGTCCTTATTTGCTGAACGTTTTATTAACTACATAATTTACAACGCTCGTTTTAAACGTTTCCCATTCAAATTTATAACTCATATCGGACACTATTTCGAAATTCAACCCATTGCTCTAGTCATAAATCAAATCAACTATCAACGATATTTGTCTCCTTCATGCGATAAGGCAGTAAAACAAAGCGGACTTGATAAGAGAGCTCCGTTACAGTGAACGGGACTTTAATACAGACCAATATGTAACACATTATCAATGATCGAAACGTCGCGTTCCAACGCTCGACTCGTCCGCGTCGTTGCGGACGTAAAAGTTTTAATTACCGTAATTATGTAAGGAAATTTATGGTTGGTGTTACAATAGGCATTGTCTCGACACTCCCACGGTTTGGGACACGTATCTCGCGGGGGCTTTATCTAGATTTTCGGCGTGGGTCACGACCTTGCTTCAGAGTGACCTTTTCTGTCCACAACTGACTTCCGAGTGACAGGTGTTTATTTCTGTGCGTTTTGTAACTTCCGCTAGTTGAATTCTCTCTAAGCGAGGCAAAGGTATATACTCGTAATATGTAAAGGTATATAATATACAGAGTATGTACTTCTACTTTTGAAACAGGAGTTTAGGACTGTTTGTCGTCTCTTAAAGTCTTTTATTAATGGAGAGTTTATGATGGTGATTGGTCACAATTACTTACCATCAATCTTACTATTTCTCCCTTCAAAAAGAACAATTGATTCATTTAAAAGATAAGTGTTAAGAAATAATCTACTTATCAATTTCTAATAAAAACTTACTTAAATTATACTTTTGCATTTTGCCTGCTAAGTGAGGTAATCAAAGACCGAATCCTAATTTTAAAAAGTATTTGAAAATACCTTTACTTATGAGCTATATAGGATATAATATATACATAGTCGTTTGTCCCGTCTATAAGAAAAGAATATTATCATAGTTTTTTAACCCATTTCCTTGTGTCCAATATTTGAATAAAAACCGAATTGTTTCAGCTTGTGATTCAAGTTTTAATCATTGGGGATAATCAAGTTACAATTATTCCAACAAAACTGGTATAGTAGTATACCTTGGGAACAGAATTAGTTGGACCATATTTCAATTCAAGTGGGAGTAACATAACAGGTACGAATACGTACGTCGTGCTTTCTCGACTGGAAACTTAAACGCGTACGTTAAGTACACTTCACTCTAAACAGAACAAAAAAAAATTAATGTGCTTATTAGACAACGAAGAATGTTAAGCACTTCCTTTAATTCGAGCATCATGTTAACTTAAGAGCCTACACACAGTGTATTCTATTTTAAAAGATTAACACATTTTTCAAAATTATTTGTGTAGTAAAAATAACTTTAACTATATTTTTCCTATAATTTTTAAAATAGAATTTTATTTTTCTTGCAACTACTCTTGTAATTACTTACAAATGCGAGGATGAGTCAATTTGACTAAGGTACCCTGTAGTTCTGGGCTCTCAAGAATAAGACTACGGTATCCCCTGCCTGTCGTACAAGGCGACTAAAAGGGGCCTCGGGTTCACTGGGCGACAAGGGTGGGGGGTCTGCGTCGTCCACCAAAGTGGACCCGTGAAGAAGGCGACATCGGCTGGCCCGTGTCGCCTTGCGCTGCGAGGGCACAGGGGGGAGTAACCTCCCCCTGGGACGTGCTCTCCTTGAGCACAGTGCAGAGGGGCTCCGGTGTGTTCCACGTGAGATCCCGGAGCCCCTCATCATGCACCGAGGAAAGGGCCACCGGGGAGGTTTTAGTGGGTAAGATCCCCACATAACCGCCGCCTTCCCCCCAGAAGGCGGGGTATCTTTGTGAAGATTTCCTCCCCGTCAACAAAAAAAAAGGTACTATGATTTTGTGAATACTGTAAATATCAACCTATTTTTTTTAAAATAGTAACTGTAGAAGTGGCACTTTTTAACAAATGCAGAGTAAACAATTTATGTGTATTGGAAAAGAGCACGGACACAGGTCTGTGGTTGCAATCTAAGAATAAAAAAAAAAATATCAACCTATATAATATGACCAATTTGTTCGCACAGCACCACATTCTAAGACGTCTACATTATTAAGGAAATCGTCCACGCGATCGCATTGCCTTCATCGCTGAGCATAATTAGCACTTACAATTTTCATTACACCAGAATTCTAACTACACCATCTTGATCGTAGGCGTTCCATAACTCTACGTTTTTCACGTAACTTTCTTCGCAACTATCTACTTGTCGAATCTGTTTCCGAAATGATACGTTTTGGAGCCCTTCAAGAAAGTCTACTCCCTTGTCAAAAACTGGCGGAGCACCTGCAGCTCCTCTGGTGTTGCCGATGTACATGAGTGACGCGATGATAACTTACGTTCTAGTGACCTATCAGCTAGTTTACCGCTTTTAATAAAAATTTCATTTCTACCCTCTCCAGATATCCAGATCAGGCTACTTATTTCGGTCACTAAGCGTAATAGATAATATAATAATTAATAATAAATTATTATTGCAGTTGATTATTCAACACAGTATTATTATTTACGTGAAATTAAACTTATTTCTACGGAAATTCCAAGGTCTAAACTTGGGCGAATTTGTATCTTATACATCCTCTTCCAATAATACAATTTATACAAAAGCAAGTATGGAAGTATTAACCGGATATATTGTAAGAAGCAAAGCTGTTTATTGGTAATAACCAATTAACCACTGTACGTACGGACTTGAGGAATATTACGTTGATCTTAATTACAAACTAATATAATTAGACGTAATTATTAAACGTATGGAGGCAAATAGATATATGTAAAACTTATTATTTAAATAAATACTGGTTAATTCATCGGGACAGTCGCTTTGACCTTGGTGTCAATTTAACTTTAAAATTGTGACGTTCTTTGAAAAGACGACGCAATACGTCGTACCAAAGCTCGCGCGCGTCATCTAATCTCGTCTCGGCCGCTTCATCTCGCCCTGTTCACAATAAACCTCTGTATTTACGGGACATTGTCGACCGAGATTCTGGCTTCGATACACCACCTACCATTGTCGACGAATCGGCTCTAAGCATTATCGTATCTTTTCTAATCGGATCTTGTCACTAACCCAATGTTTCTAATAACACTGCAACGTTCGATTTTCAATTTTATTTTAATGAAGCTAAAGCATATTTCAATGCATAACATTATAGGTATTGTCACGTGTGACAGAAGGATTTGTCTGTAGCGTTTAGAAATAAACGAAATACTGATTGTGTTATGTATGTTTATGGTTTTGTATTTGGAATTGTGTGTGTCATTGTACGGCGCTCGTGATTTCAATTTATATTTGCAAGTGAACACCAATATTAATTTACTTTTAATCTAGTTACGGCTTACAATTTTTTTCAATTTTATTGTATTCGTTTTGTACAGTGCAGACGTTACCAAAACCGAGGTGTTTCACTACGTGACGTCATAAATATTGTTATTGTTGTTTTGGTTACTTAACTGTTTTGTTTATTTTCCAACCTTCTTTATATTTCTTACCCAAAGTTTGCCAAGAAACCTGTAATCTCTTCGATTTTACGGCTTTCTAGGCGATGGTGACCACTCACAATCTGTCACCTTGCTAACTATATTGGTCCTTGTTAAATATTTGAGTCAAAAGGGATACTTGAATTTCACATTGACATTTGATCGATCTCCACAACACGCGATGTTATGAGATGAGAGTGATGAGATGTTAAAGAAGACCTAACTAGACGACATCTTCAACGAGATCTCAGCAGATGTAATCATGGCATTTGATAAACAAAAGTGGATAAACAAGCGCATTGCTACAGAGTCTGAACACGTCCGGAGCCCCGGCGTCGCTCCTAATACGGCCGATGTAAAAACCATCGGATAATATCGTCCGCGGCTTTGTGAGGCACGTACGCATATCCTTCCTTTTGTCGTTACGCCGAGCCTGGCAGCGGCAGCCGGGTTACAATATCTGGGAACTTGGGGGACAATACAATTCTTATGATTTCTTTAACAGCTAACAGCGTAATCAGTAACTGGATCGTTAGACGAATGCGACCATACCTAACAGAAACAAAACTGTCTTATGAAAATCGTGAAAACCCTTGCGAATGGAGATAACAATGTACATATGCGCCAACCAATTTAGTCTGACCTCCAAAAGTTCCTATGTTAGCCGGAAGAGAAGACCTTACGGCTCACCTTATCTTACGTGATCACCGTCGCCCATGAACATACACAAGCACAACACCAGAAGAACTGCAGAAGTAGTGTATTACTGGCCTTTGAGAAAGGAGTAGGCTCGTTTCTGGAAGAAACACCGATGGTGACAGTTGATTCTATAGGTTGATAGTGTGTGGAAAATAGTTAAGTGAAAAACGTACAGTCATGGAACGCCAACCATCAAGATGGTGTCGATGGAATTTAGAATTCTGCCGAGATGTGTGCTATTGAAATGGGCAGCTGTTATAGTTCCGAAAAATTCTTTAAAACACTCCTGGCAGTAAATGCGATAGAGCATGCATAGACAGACAGCAGAGAGCTAAGTTCATCAATACATCGGGCTAGAATTCAAACCCGGTCTGGGTTATGTCGAATGCTTAAAATACTTATTACTAAGGTATCAGTGACTTTTAAATTATCTTAGTATGTAAAATCATATTATAAGTATCATAGCACAGTTGTATTACTGGTTTAACAATTAGAAATAAAGCTGACTGATATATTGTTACTTCAATACATATTTATCATGGCGGACGCACACGTCGTCAATGGACGCCCGCTTTTTCCCGCGTGTGTCGTCTCGTCGTTGCCGGGGATCATTCGCTGTTTGATCTGTTAAGAAAAAAAATATGGACGTTAGATGAAAGCCAATCACTTGCAGTAATTAAGATACTAAGACTGTGCTCAAATATTGTTTCTCTCTGCCTACCTATCGTATATATGAAAGTTTCACAGTCCGTCTATATCACACCAAGCTTTCAACACTCAACTTAGGAGGAGGTCTCCGGAGAGTATTATGTCGAGAGACATGAGGCAATGCAAGATTTTCTAAGTTCACGTGGGATTAATAATAAGAAAGAGACAAAGAGAGAGTTATTCACTATCAGTAAAACAAAATAATGAAATCTCACAATAATCATCTTTTAAGACATTGATCACTAAATCTCTGATTGTCTGCAATAATCCAACCGTTGCTAAGCAACCATGTAACACAGGTAAATAATACATATTTTATGCCTAGAATAACGGCTCCCGCCCGATGTTCTCCCTCTGGGATCTTTGCGTTAAGTTACTCTTTCTAGAGATTTCAACCGTGTACTATAAGAACTGCGCGATAGATCAAATCGTTTAGGCTGTCAACTACAGTAAACAGCAATGTAAATTAAGTGCTTAAAAATATATGTTTTATTTAACGATTTGTAAGATATATTGTATACAAATTTAAGTTTTCTACGCTTTAAGATATATATAGATAGATACTTCAAATCTCAATCTCTGTGTCGAATGATTAAAGGGATTCAAAGTTTTCTCTTCAGATAATATCATCATGATTGGACATAGGCCTGCCTCGACATTTTCTAAAGGTACTGGTTGGATATTGAAAGCGTTTCATCCTGTGGCCTTTATAAGGTAATTAGACCTGTGGATGCCCTGTGATATCACCAAAGCTATTTTATCAAAAAAAGGCGGTATAATTCTATTAGCGACAATTGAGTTTCATTGCAATTATTTATAGCACAAAATGCGCACCAACTTGGGCGTATAAAAGCTCACGATTGATAAGCTAATTGCAAGTAAATCTTGACAAAACAAATTGAGATAGGATCGGCGCGTTCACACTCGCTAACGAGCGATATCTGAGATCTATTCAAATCGCCCGATCCTATAAATATTAATATCAAGCATTGAGCTGCATTACGTATTCACGAATTTGTTTAATGGAATCGCTCGATTGTTGTCTTGTTTTTATTGTCAGGAGCATGTTCGTTGCGGTGTGTTTTGCCTCGGGTCATGAGAACTCTTTGTTACAGGGTGTTCCCTAAACAAAATTTACTTTAAGATACTTTCCAAAAATATTGATATACTCTATACATTATGTACTATATATAATTTTTCCCTCATTAATATTCTGTTAAAATAAATTTACGAAAACAAAGAGTTAATTTTTAAAACATCTAAAGAATCTTATACACAATTATAGAAAAGTATAATCATTATAAAGCTGCTATTTAAAAAAAACAACAGTTGCAAACATTGATGGATTTTTTAAGGATTCTATACGTCCTAAAAAGTAAAGAAATACATTCAAGTTGTCACCCATGAGGATTATGTTTGAAGGCTACATTAATAGTTTACTGTTTTTAACCTTTGGTGGGAGAGAATATTCAAAAGATGCCCTGCTTCTTGAGTGACTGACAAAAAGAGGACAAGGATAGGAAAGACGAAGATAGAAAACAACTGATTTTACTGCGGTTTACTTATGATTAGAAATATTCGCTTTTCTAGCGCTTTCGACCTTTATCGTGACCACGGCCATGGTCACGGGTCCATGAATTTGACCACGAAACTAGATACTAGAAGAGAAAAGTACTGAATTTTAATTACTTTAAGTGCTGAATAGCAAACTTTCTACTTCATGTTCTACATAGATCTTCTACTCTGATCGTTTACCCAGGAAATACTTAGCACCTTCCGGCGGCCAGCACTACCAATCAGCTTGGTAATAAGGAAATCTATATTATAAATTTTAAAGCCACATTCACACGTCTAGGTAAAAATAGAGACGTTTTAGGTGTCACCGATTACGTAATGTGAATTCAATAGGTAGATAGGAGGCATTGTTCCACAATATCCCAGATAGCGCGCGTTGACGTCAGTCGAGTCGCGTGGGCGCGCCCGCCTAGATCACCTTGAGTTTGGTTCGCTCGCCTCGCTGATCGACTATGAAACCGTAATTTAGCACGTTACCCACTCCGAAACTCAGCAACAACAACATGTGATAAGTATATCGATAGAATTATCTACTGCGTTGCTTCAAACACTAGTGAAATGTGGTTTCAGATGGCTTTGATTTTCTCTAATAACTTTCTTAAGCCCTCTCGGCTGTCTTTGGACCGTTTTGCTCCCAATAGAAGTTTATGCTATTTTATTTATTATCTATCTATCCAGACTCTTTATGTATGAATCATTGTAGTTCTTATTTCTGGTGTCACGCAGTAATGGACGTTACTGAATTACAGTAAAGATACTTAATAAACTGACATAGCTAGCGACATTGTGAATATGCCGCCCGTGTCGTCGAACTCAGTAACGTGCGTGGAACAGGTTTCAGACCACCCCGTTAGGTGTTAGTCGTGAAGCTAGTCATCCAGCCGCAAATGGAGCATCCTGTACTACTACTACGGCTTACGAGTATTTGTTTTAGTAATGAACATTCCGAGTTTTAAATAATAAAATTTATTCATAAGCCGGCACTTACCATATTCGAGTGTGCGAGCCGTCCATATGTATGAGTGGTTAAGATATTCTTATTTATGGGTCTATGTCAAGGTCGCTCGCGGCGGTAAAGCGGAGTCTCATCACTTAGCATAATATCAAATTATTTATTCGCCGCGCGCTAAAACTGTCTGCGGTGCGTTCAATTTGTAATTCAAATAAATTCCTCGCGTTATTCCCGCGCCGTCATAATTGTAACGTGCGAGATTTTTTACTTATTTGAATGGCGCCTGCGGCTGGCAATTGTGACGTCAGACACACGCCTATACTATTCAATATAGAACTACTTCCGACAGATTTAATATCCATTCTTGTTACCACAAGGACGATTTGCACACATTAACATAACATAAGACTACACACATGTAACATACGCCGGGGCGACCTTAATTATTTTCAACTAAAATTTTATTATAAGCGATTCGAATAATTGACCTGTGAAAAAAAGCCTAGGACATATAGATTAACATTCAACTATTTAAATACGATGCGGGTTTTTATCGACTATCAATACTTGATTCGGATCATAAACTTAAATATAAAATAATTAGAATACAAATAACTCGGTCATTATACGAGTACAAAATTTTTGTTGTTGCGTTAAATAAATCGCAATATGCTATGCAAACCTATGTTATAATTTATGTAAAGAGTACGAGAAAGAGATTAAATGATATCTTAATAATTGTCTCCATATTTAAAGGCGCCTTGCGGAAGAAATGCGATAGTGGTTCCCGGAAGCACTGCCGGCGTGTGAGGAGGTTTTAGTCCAGCCAGTCGGGTTTACCGTCTGATTCAATATAGGCAGTTTCTATGAGGATACACATATCAGATATTAAAAAAGTATAAGAGAAGGATGCAGGTCCCCTGGTTAAATCATGAACTCAATGTGCAAGGACGTTGCTATCATGAAAATTGGGGCCACGCGAAATTATGATAATGTACCTTAATTCAATGGAAGGTATTTATGTCAGAAATAGATAGATGAATGTGAGCGATGGGTATAGGGTGTGTCGGAATAGATCTGAGCGGTTAAATTGGGTAAATTGATCGGACAATAATATCCTATGTACTTCTCTTGTATTTCTGCATTTAGGCTCCAGCAATTAACTCAGAAGAGCTATGAACTTTTTTTATTGACGAGGGGAAAATCTTCGAAAAAAATATCCCTGCCGGAAGTAGAAGTTATGGACATAGATATGTGAAGCCATAGATAAAGCCACAGAGCCAAAATCAGTCTCTGTAATTACTCTAAACTATGATGTCACTTTTTATGTACACTACGGTATTTATTGATTCGAATACCGTCTTTGCTCCGAAATATATAATATTACGTCGTTTTGTGTTGAGAATCTGTAAGTTAACGTTTTGTCAACACTCAAATAGTCGCAAAGATAAAAGAACCACGTTTAAGTTAAGGAGCTGGATGTTTCCGCCGCTTTGCATATTCATCGGTGCCATGGGTTGCGGTAGGTTCGGGCGGATTCGTTTATCCCCGTAATTTATGGGTTGCTAATGTGCCTGACCGCATTGTTTGACAACAGAGGCATGTGGATTCACTCCACATAACGAATTAAAAGCTATTGAATGGTTAACGTTGACTGACGTTTATTATATAATTGGTTAAGAAATAAAAAGGTTCTTTAGATTTAGGGTTATGGAAGTGGAGACCAGATGTTAATTAATCACCGTATTTTTTGTGGCATACTGCCGGAATGATACCGTGTCGTACATTAAGTGAGATAGAGGGAATTCGATGAAGAGAGAAAAGAAGATGAAAATGTTGGTTACCTCACTGATTTTAGTAAAAATAAATTTCAAGTTTTAGTAAATTCTGAGCCTCTCCATGTCACTTTGTAAACAAACAAAGTTTTTTATTTAAATAACGGAGTTGAATTCCTAAATTGGCTTGAACGTAGACCCTTCAATCGGATGACGATGCGCTGGCGCTTATTAAAAGGATAAATGGATAATACCATATATAATATAATATAGATAATACCATATTATAATAATTGCTGTATCTATCCATCTATTCTTAGATATATGTATGCATTTATTTTTTATAGCCTATATATATATTTTCATCTAGCCCCGCAGATATTCATGCCCCGTTACTTTGTTTCTACACAACCCCAAGGTAGACTGGCAGAGAAGTCCGCCTATTTAGACCTTTTTAAATATATATAAGTTAAGATAAGTTTATGGATAATTTTATTTACCTTCACTGCTGTACCACGAATAATTTCTTGAAATCTAAACCTACCGACCCAGGGTAAAGATAAAGACAACAAGAGTGCATAATACTAACGACTTAGAAGTACATCTAAGAAGCTTTTTTTTTATTGACGGGGAGGAAATCTTCAGAAAGATACCCCGCCTTCTGGGGGGAAGGCGGCGTTTATGTGATTCTTACCCACTAAAACCTCCCCGGTGGCCCTTTCCTCGGTGCATGACGAGGGGCTCCGGGATCACAACGTGGAAAGCAACGGAGCCCCTCTGCACTGTGCTCAAGGAGTGCACGTCCCGGGTAGGGGGAGGTTACTCCCTCCCCCCTGTGCCCTTGCAGCGCAAGGCGACACGGTCTAGCCGATGTCGCTTTCTTCCCGGGTCCACCTTGGTGGACGACTCAGGCACATCTAAGAAGCTTAAATCAACTTGTAACAACACACATGAGCGACCACTCAAAAAATCCTTCGATTAACATTAACACGCAAGAAACGTAACCGAGTATTATTAATTGAACGTGGGATTTATTGTATACGATTTACGCAATAACAGGCCATTGATCACGAGCAACGTCATTAACAAATTGCCTCAGCCACTTTCCCTTGAATAATCTCTCTTTTTGTAGGACGATTGCAGGAAAAAAAAATCTGTACATAAATCGAAAAACCTGATCCTTACGATAAAATCCTGTCAGCTAACTGATTATTTATTAATGAGCATGTCCAGGTCGCGTGCTACCACAAACTGTGATACGCGTTATATTAAACCATCGTTAATATTAATCAAGCAATTTTAGCTCTAATTGAATAAGTCTAAGTTACATATTGGTGTGTCAACTTGAGGATATCCTATGGTGGTGCAGATTATTATGCGCTTATGAACGTGCCGATAATTAATTCAAAGTAATGAATATATCAAGTGGCGCTTCTAGTTAGCAATTTGTATGTGGCTTCGCTCCCAGTTTCCAACTGAGAAGAAGAGGCAAGCTAGGGTACGGCTTTTTTTTTAACTGCTTTTCCACGGACTGCTCGTCCGTGCCTTTTTTATTTGGATTTTTATTTGTTACATTTGCTCCGTTTATAAAAGAGTTTGCTTAAAACTTCAACACTTCGCCTTCGCAGATGCTGACGAGACGCTTTTACTTGATTAGCGTGGTCTATCGCCTTCGGGTCCCTGTTCCGAAACGCCATCGCGATGTTGTAGTCTTCCAGTCTCTCGTTGGTGGCATTCATAGCCCTTTGGATGAACTGGGCTATGGCGTCATTGCTGCTATCTGCGTAGTAAGTGCAACTGTTCGTGTGACGAGATATTGCACGACTGCACGGGGGACACTGTTGCGCAGGTGTAGGTGCTGTGTTGACGTGCGCACGATCACTACTGTCTCGTACGTTAGTCCCTGCGCCTCATGTATAGTCAGGATCCTTGATCCGTCTCCGTTAGGGTATGGCTTACCTGGTGTTAGTGTGACTGTCCAACAATTTGTTTTTCAAAGTAAAACTTCTTAAAGCACGCTCGATTTGGGGAGTGTTCTGGTGAAAGCGTGACGAAAGCGTTACGCAATGTGGGATCTGGCGACGCGAACGGAAGTTGAGAGGGAGATATAAGTTAGTAATAGATAGATATAACTTTATTGCACAACAAAATCAAACAAAACAAGAATAAAATTACAGAACTATGATACATTTTAAAATTCGTTGTACAATAGGCGGTCTTATCGCTAAGAGCGATCTCGTCCAGGCAACCTTTGTAAGGACAGGAAATGCATGAACAAAACAGGATAGCATATAGATACAAATATTATACTATTATATACATAAAATAAATAATCTAAACTAAATATACCTAAATTATCAATGATGGGAGAGCGTTACGTTTCGTATACTACGTGTACTGCGAGCATTTTCTTTCTCTCTTTCTCTCGTAGCAAGAGAGAGTAGTGCGCGCTCACATTTTCTTACCCCCTTGAACAGTCGTGTGTATATAATACATATTTAAACATACATAAGAAGCTTTACTTAAGTCTTATAGTCTAGCACACTGGTTTTTTTATTATCTAGAAGTTAGACTCCCCGCCGTTGGAAGTAAGGCGAAAGTTATGTGAGGTTTTTACTTACTAAAACTCCACCGGTGGCCAGACTCGGCATGTCATCGAACCCAGGCAACAATAAATATTGTGTTCTTCTGGACATCACGGCAGCAGATATGCTGTGTGAGAGGGCAACCGTCGAAGCGTAGTTCCTTGCGCCAATTAAAACAAGTCCCGCAACGGCCGGGTCGCGCAAAAACAGCTCGTAGCGCCCGATGTCTTGGCAATGGGGCACAATATTTCATGGATTTTATTCTAGCTGGATATCCGTTTTTAACTTTTTATAAATAATACCATATATAATAAATATAAATGTACCATTTCACATTATACATTGTTGTAGTGACCGAAAGTTCTATTGTTTATTATCAAATAAATATGTCTTATTTTTGTATTGTTAATTATATACTGACATTTTATTTACTACAATAAAACGTATTAAAAACAGAGCAATCGACGCGCCAGCTACCTCGTTATACCGAAAGTCAAGACACATAAGAACGTATTTGTCAACGTCAAGAAGGTATTTGTACTTGCTAAATTTCAGACCACGGGTTAATGTTTTCCAAGCTAAAGAATGCGTTGATTGATTCCTTACTTCGTATAATAGCAAACTTTTGTTTCCATTTATTAGTTATTTACTGTTCTCTTGTGACTTGTAATGTCTAAAATGAAATTAAAGTTTCTTAAACCTAGAAATTATTAAAGATCTTATTTATATTTCCTTATCCTTTGACAAATATTAGCCACTGAAAAAATTAAGTATCTGTAATTATCATTTCAGCCGTAAAACATCCACTGCTGGACATAGGCCTCCCCCAACGATTTCCAAAAGGACCGGTTGTAAGCGGCTTGCATTCTGCTGCGTCTTGCGGCCTTTATGAGGTCGTGAGACCAACTTGCCGGTACGTAGTCTCCAATCGAGAACTTTTCGACCCCATCGGCCATGTGTTCTACGCGCTATGTGGCCTGCTCATTGCCACTTCAACCTGCTTAACCCGTGAGCTATGTCGAGTACTTCGGTAGTCTACGGATCTCCTCATTCCTGCTATGATCTCGTAGAGATACTTCGAGCATAGCCCTCTCCATAGCTCATTGTGCTCGTTGCTATAATGTAATAATGTCCGTACAAATCTGCTATTAAATCAGGGACAGTATTGTACTGTTCGACTTGTGTACATTCTGATGGTATGAAGCGTTTGAATGTAGCCTTAGTGCCAACTTATATTTGACAACAACATTCTTATATTTGTGAAACGCGTAGCAACAACAAGCATTCGGCAATGCGCGTGGGAAAAATAAGTGGGAGAACCAACCAACACTTGAAGGAAAACTTATAAACCCGCCACCGACTGCCAATGTTACATAAATACCTCACAAAAACAACAATTGCCGTCACTTCGCGTTATATTATCGCGAGATATTTACGACAAACACAATCAATAAAGTAATTACAATGGACATAATGGTTGTCACGTATTTCTACAAACTCTTTAGTCCTTTTAACTATTACGGGGTAAGACAGAAACAGGAACTGCAGGTCCCATAATATATGACAGGGTATAGCCCACCGCCTTACATATGTTTGATTAGAACCACCTGTCAAAAATGGTACCTCATATAGCTCAGATTAAAAGTGGATCGTGATTGCTAACTCTGTCTACTCTCATAGAGTTAAAAGGATGTGTGCTTATCGGCATATTAACATATACATATACCGACTCATTAGCATTTTAGCATTCAGAATGAGTCGATAGTCCGTTATACATTACGTATCACATTACAAAACACAAAAATAATATTGTTCTTAACAATTAACCCATAAAAATTTCCACGAAATTTCGTTGACAAAAATTTAAGCATATGATATACAAGTATATTTACGAGCAAAAACAAAAACCGACTTCAAATAGAAATAAACGTTGAACGCTATTACGCGTTTTTTGTACCGTATTTACGAATTATCGTAGGAATATTACGAAATAGAATGAATCATAACCTAATCAAACTACTCTTGAAGTACACTTTTTAATAGAAAATGAATCATTGAAATCGGTTGGCGTTATATTGAGTTATTTATCCATCTGTGGCGCACGTACTTGATGCAAATTATGCGTCAATAGCCTAATGGTTTAGGGTACGGCCTCCGAATCGTAAGGTCGTGGGTTCGAATCCACCATTCGATTGCCGTGAACCATGTCCTAGCACAAGCTTACGTTTAGTTGGAATGGTTAACAAGATTGTTTGTAATATTTCAGGAACCAAAAAATAGAAATATTTTATAAAAAGACATGTTTTTCTCGTGGATGCAATTGGGCCAAATTTATATGGGAGCAATCAATTATTTGATAGTTTGAAGGAGGTTCCTTTATTGAAGTCGGTTAAAAAGTAGTGAGCTGATAAATTTGAGATAATATGTGTACATATATTTACTTTATCCAACAATAAATTCTAATAAATACCATACAAATGCCTACATTGAATTCTTTCCATTAATGCCTGTTTCGTCTGAAAAAACGGTGCACATGTAAAAAAACAGATACATAACTCTCAATGAACTAAATACGTTCAAAGATCTCCATGTAGAGTACAGTAAAAAAGTTGGATTTCTAAAGATGTTTTTTTAAAAGTAAAGTGATTTTTTGTGTCCCCCTGTTCAGAGCGCGTGGTTTTTATCGCGTCGGCATAGTATACAGCTCTCAGAGTTTTAGGTTTATCGCGTATCGACCGCATAAAGATGTGTTTTCATTTCTGTCTGTGTGAAGTTGTGTAATTACGTCCCGCGCGGCCGCTTTGGGCATGTTCTTTCATAATGTTTACATGTTTAGGAAACCAACACGAATGGGCGGCTTTGACGCTCGAAAGAAATCGATTATCAAATATATTTACAATTTAAACGAATAAAAACAAAAACCGACTTCAAACCGAATCAATTGTTAAACGCTATTACGCGCGGTCGCCCTCTATTTAACTATAATTATCTATTTCCGGATAATTGTAGGAATATTACGATATAGAATTAATCAGAATTTACTAAGCCCTCATCAAACTACCCTTGAAGTACAGGATGTAATAAAAAATTAATCATTGGAATAGGTTGGCCTGATAGCCCTGTAGTTCTGGGCCAAGGCGACTAAAAGGGCCTTGGGTTCACTGGGCGACAAGGGTGGGGCCTACGTCGTCCAGCAAAGTGGACCCGGGAAGAAGACCACATCGGCTGGCCCGTGTCGCCTTGCGCTGCGAGGGCACAGGACGTCCTCCCCGGGACGTGGTCTCCTTGACCACAGTGCAGAGGGGTTCCGGTGCGTTCCACGTGAGATCCCGTAGCCCCTCGTCATGCACCGAGGAAAGGGCCACCGGGGAGGTTTTAATGGGTGAGAACCCCACATAACCCTCGCCTTGCCTCCAGAAGGCGGGGGTTTGTGAAGATTTCCTCCCCGTCAACAAAAAAAAAGGTTGGCGTGATATTTGAGTTATTCGTTCATTTGTCGAGCATATACTAAATGTAAATTTAAGACTTATATAGTTTTCTCATGAATGCCATTGTCAGAATTGAATCAAACTAGAATGAAACCACACTCAAAGCTCTAGCTTTTAAATAAATAAAGAATCATCAACTTCCTTCCAAAACGGGATTCAAGATTAGAAATACGAAGTCATATACAAACGAAAAATTTGTAGGACTCAATTACAAAAATAATCCTTACAAAAATAAAATTCCAAATCGGTTAAAAAAATCAAAAATAAAATAAGAAAAATATATATGGTAATGTTTTATTTTGTTTCATATATTATTTTTAGTATAATACATTTTTTTATTTGTAAGCATTTACATATTTCAAAAAAGGTCTTAAAAGCAGGATTAGCTGCACAACATTATAATATAAGTCACTCAGAAAAGTTTAATCAAAAATGTTACTGATCAACGATCAATTTTACACTTTAATAAACGCCGCGTTTAAAACACGCTCGTTTGACGTGTACATATCAGATATCACTCGTATCTAGTGCGTAGGAACATCAGGTGCTTTATTTATTGACGACGCCCAACACAAGTACAAATACTCTTCGATATAAACATATTTGTTACACAGCCGCTTAGTCGTGCTCGGTTGTATCGATTAAACCTGTACAGAATCGATATTTTTTTTACTGATATTTATTTTTCCTGTTTTGCGTGTGTTTTATGATCTAATGCCGTTTTTATCCTGAAGGTTTATTGCAAACAGCCTGACATTTAACGCGAGTGCCCTGTTATATCGATTATACTTGTAGAGAATCGATTTTTTTTTTGTATATATTTATTCTGTTATGCGTGTGTTTTATGACCTAACGCCGTTTTTAGTCTAAACACTTAGACAACTTATCCTGACATTTGGCGCAAGTAGATCAGTCGCATAGCTATTTCACTTGTACAGAGACTAATGTTTAGTGGTGTATATTTTTTCAATTTTTTTTATGACGAACTACACAGATTGGCCAGAGAAGCTGGCTTTGACTGCTTTACCGGATTGAGAGGTATCATAGCTCTTAGGTCGCTTAGCCTGAACATCTATTGGTCTAGTATCTAGTAACTCGATATAAGTATCTAATTATATTTATATATAATATTATATATTTATAACTATCTTTTCTATCTTTTTGTCCTATGAGGATGATATGTTCCAATAAAAAACCTCTTAAATAAATTAAAAAAATATAGTTTATGTAAATTAACTATGTTAAGTTTATATATATATAATACCTTTCTGTCCTCGTCGGTTAAATGTTAATGTTATGTTGTTTGTAGATGCCAGAAATGTCTACCTATTAACTATATCACCACTTAACACAGGTGGGATCATGGTCAAGCGCTAGTTTACAGGCATAAAAAAATATATAATTGTTTATGTGTATTAATTGTAATTTCTCATATAAGTGAATTGTTATTGTAATGAGAAAAAAATAAAGATTCCTAAGCCCGAATAGCGCCAACAAGACTGAAAATATGTGAAAATACTTAAATTAAAAATAAAAGAACAAATACCAAAAACGTAAATTATGTAATGCGAAGTCATTGGACTTGGAACGGCTTAACAGGTACCGGTGGTGAATCGACTTCTCTATTCATAATTATTTATTAATTTAAATATTCATGCCACGGATCGCGTGCGATCTAATGACGTGGTTAACGATCTGTTGTGGTTATGTTATGTTTATTTAACGGATTAGCGTAACGAAATCAACATGCAGGCGAAAAGCTGCGTTAACATTTGTTAAGTTGAAATAACATGCGATTATATTAAGGGCTCAGTCCGGGCGGTCGCCTTAAATTGCATAGTACACTCGTATCAGCAACACGATTTTTTTTTATGACGAACTACACAGATTGGCCAGAGAAGCTGGCTTTGGCTGCTTCACCGGATTGAGAGGTGGCATAGCTCTTAGGTCGCTTAGCCTGAACCTCTATCGCTAGTAACTCGACAGAAAGGTCCCTCCGGTGGGGGGTAACCTCGGTTTGGACGGTTACTATGTTACGCGTAATCATTCCGATCCGAAGGCGTCCGTGAGGGCAAATAATAAAAAAATATCAGCAACACGAGTTCGATCTCCGGTGTAGGCTACAATGAATTTGTTTGTTGCAATTTTAAGTGTTGATTTACCATCCACGGTGAAGGAGAACATCGCGACGAATCCTACATGTTTTCGAAAATTTTCTAAGATTTGTGAAGTCCGCCAATCCACATTAGGTCATTGGAAGGGCATAGTGTTTTTAAGAGTAGACAAGTTATTTCATTGTCTTGTATTGTTTTTAATAATGTTAGATTATTTAAAAATTAAAATGAGACGTAATTGAATATAACTCGCTTTGAGTTATTTTCAATTACGTCTCATACTTACATCGAAATCGATTTTAAGACGAAAATCGATTTCGATGTAAGTTACGGAGTTATTAATTTATAATATATACAACATATACAAAAAAAAACCTTGCACTTTTTTTGATTGAAAATAAAAAGCACTTAATAGATACCTCTATTACATGCTTTTTATTTTCAAGGTAAGAGCCAAGCTCTTTCCTCTCTTATTCTCGCTATAAAAGCGCTTGTAGGATGAAGGCACTAATTATACAATGCACTGGGAAGAGGCTATACTAGAATAAACATAATTTTACACACGAAGAGGAAACAAAACACAAACAAAAGAAATTCAAAACTTGTGTGCATCAGCATGTGCTTTACACATGTGACTCAGCGATTTTCAGCCAAAAACTTAATAGACCCATCAAATAGCGGAGGAAGGAGGCGGCCATTCGGTTATGTGTAAATATGTACCAAGATTACTACGTACTACGTAACTTATAATCAAGGGTTGTGTGATTATTTCTTTTACTTATGGTCGAAGTTTTCGCAACAGTCTCCCAGTGGCCGTGAGCAACGGTCCGGAGCCGGGCGTGCAAAAACCGCCACCGCATCACGGTCAAATGAAGATCTGTAATTAGTTGTTTTTGTTTGCTATCGGTTGATTTTTTTCATTGCCGTATACGGCGGTGTTGAGCCAACGCCCGTTTACGTTGACTGGACTTTAAAGTAACGTAAGTCGTGAAGTTGTGCACCGGGAGTACCTGCGCGATAACTGTGCTGTTACTCTATAATTTGTAATGTATATGATGCCAGTTACTTAAGTATAAACTCAATAGTCGGATATGGTGTGCATAGATCAATGTAATTAAAATATAAACTAAAAAAATAATACACAAACTGGTAGCTCCATTGACTACGGTCATTTACGCACTAGACAGGCAGCCTGCCTCTCACTTTTTTCTTGATTTTGTGGAACAATTTTGTAAGCGCCCTTCCCTGAGCACGTTTGCCGACATATAGTAACATATTCTTCTTCTTAAAGTGCTTCTCCGACTAGCGAAGGTTGGCAGTCAGTTGACCATATCTCTTTCTGTCTCTTGCGAAGCGAAACAGTTGGGCAGCCATGACTTTTTTGAAAAATAAAAATGTAGCAAAAAAATATATAAAAAAGAAAAAATATCGACCTAATATTTTTTATTATTTTTACTCGAAGTGAAATCTATTGAAATAAAACTATTTTTATTGATTAATTACAATATATACAGGCGTAGTTAATTTTCTTTAAAAAAGAAGCATTATTTTCTACAAGCATCCAATATTATATTTACAAATATTACTAACATTCTTCTTAATCATACCAACTAAGCATAAACTTGTGCTAGGGTATGGTTCACGTCAATCGAATAGTGGTTTCGAACGGACTCACCTTTCGCAGACCGTGCCCATAACCATTACGCGATTTTTAGAAGAGCCCTGCAAAGACGCTTCAAACTACAGAAATTAAAAATAATATTTAAACCACCATAAAGTCCGTAAAAATAATTTTATTTCAAAATAAATCTTGTTATCATGAGTTACGTAAAACAATAATTTATCCGTACATCCGCTTTAGAATTTAAACTATACGACCACTCAGATCATAAGTTAGTCGGCCAATTATTAAGCTATAATTGCTTCTATATAATATTTTTATAAACTGCAGTTATACTATAATAATAATGTTTTTATATAATTTAAAAACAGTTTAAATGAACAATTCACTTACATCTAGCAAAACATCTTGGCGTAGAATTAATGACAATAGTTTTCAGGTATTTTTAATATAAAATTAACTACCTACCCTCCGTACAATTACAAGACTTGTATGACGGCAGAGTAGTGCAGCCAGCTAGCTTATTGTTTACGTTTCTAGAACAGCGTAGGTAAAATCAGCACATTATTATCTAATTTTTTTGATATATATGTTTTCATTATAAATTTACGACGTAAAATAGGAAAGAAAACAAAATATTTAATGAAGCAAAACAAAAATAATATACAAACAGACATAAGACATAATATTTATATCTAATCCATAGGTAATATGAATCAATAGCATATAAACGAGCACTAGTTATATCAAGTTATGATCAAATGCAGAGAAGCACATATTCTGCACAAGTACCTCAGCTGTCCGCATGCAGCTGCACGTATCCTGCAGCAGAGCGTCACCGAGCCTGTGTTACTGGCTGTGTTACCGACACCGTGCTTATTTGCTGCACATGACACTGATACCTTATAATTGCCAGTAACTCCCGTGCGTGGACGTCGTATAATTTCACGCGTTAGTTGTTGTTGTTTAGGGTGACCATAATTGTCCACAAGCGACGACAACAAATACAGAAACCAATATCTAGAGGTGTAGCAGAGATTAAGAACTTCAATTAATATGAACCTGGAACTCCTCTTTCGCTTTATTGACACCCATAAATACAAAACAAACACTCACGCCCAGAGGGATAAGCTGAGATCACATACATAATTGTCTGTTAAGAGTTCTACTTACCTGTTCATTTTTAATGCGTTACCTTGACACATTTTGGTTTCTACTAAAAACAATATTTTTAAATAATATTATTGTTAGAAATCTTACTTTTTCAGACGCGTAGTAGCTAATCTTAGTGAAACTAGAATGTATCCATTGCAACACGTTTGCCGTCATATAGTGTCATGTAGCTTAGATTAACATTAGGAGTTTACTTTAACTATTTTAAAGGCCCAAGACTGTAGACTATTTAAAAAAAAATCAACAAAATATTGCAGAGTAAAAAAAACTCTCTTAAGATCTCAAAATAACTGAATTATTCGCTTATCACTGTTCTTTTCAAGTCACAAATGTAAGAGGTTTGCTTTACAATATGTACTGGGCACAAATTTTATCAAGATAAAATAATAAATTGGTGTCCGCAGTTGCACAGAACGTGGTAACCATACAACGACGCTATAAATCTTCAGCGGTACGTCTGACGGAGGTACGGTGCGAATCGAGGCAAAGTGCCCCGGCTCGCGAATCAAGCCCCACTTTGCCTTGGACAATTATATTTTATCACAAAAATTCCCATTTTACTTCAAATGGGCAATAAATTATTTAGCCTGAGGTGCGCCAGCGCCGCCGAGCGCGACGCTCAACTTTAATTCTCGCCGTGTAAAAAATACTGTTCGACGAAAAAGGCAAAATGTTATATATATACTAGTCACATCTTGCAGCTTTGTCTGAATTCACTTAGAACTATATATATATTTATACTTTCTAAGCAAGTGCTTGATCATGATCATCCTATCTGATGTTAAGTGGAAATGCAGATAATTGAAAACATCCACATTGTAATTGGGTTTATGTTTAGTAATTATATTACTAATAACTATATACTAAAAATGATTCCGTACGTATTTAACTACCACGATTGACTGAGACAGCTCATCGAATTTGCATAGGGTGGCAAATTTTTTTACGAATCTCACAAACTTGGATAATATACACGTCCTTCTGAATGACGGCCCATAATTTCCTGCCATAAGAAGGTCTGATCTATAAAACTATAATACTGTTAGTAAATAAAATTTAAATATAGTAACCTTCCAAGAAGAGGTCACCCCTCACCGGGAGAACTCAGATTCCTGAATTTCCTTCATTGAATGTCGTGGAACTACGAATTGAGGTTCACCTCTCAATCCCGTGATGCAATAAAAGGGCTCGAGCTTCTGTGGGTAATCTGTAGAATCACAGATAGCCAATCTGTTAACTATAGATAAAACTTCCAAAAACAAGCACTGAGAAATAAATTAAGCCTCAATGATATGCAAATATGATAGGGATAACCACTTTTTTTGCAATATAGTATTTGAATTCATCATTTTATAACCCCCCGCGGCGCCAATAGAACACAACACCACAATAAAAGCAAATCCACGCTCCGTACACACACAAGTACACATATTTACATTTCATTATAATTATACCGAAAATAGTTTTAAGCAAATTAATTACAATTATATGTATTACATTTAACAACAATGGGCAATTTGAATTCATAAAATCTTAGGAATTATTTTATATGAATTCACACATTTCGGAATTAATGTTTAACAAATGATATCTAACCATTAGTGAATATTTTAATATTTTTGACACTTAACGGAAGATTTTTCTTTAGGGTCATCGACTTTTTAATGATAGTGTGGAATCCATTATATTCTTTTTTTTTCTTTAAACTTTTACGAATATTATTTGCTTAACTAATTGCATTTGACTTTTGAAAATTGTTGCATCGAATACAAGAAAACGGCCAATGAAACTATTGATGGCAATTTTAAGTGCCGCGTGGTAAGCGCGTTCGTCGTTGAGGGAAAACCTGCGTGTCTTAGAAATTTTTCTAAGACATGTGGACTAATACTCTCTTTGGAGAGAGAGCCTGCGCCCAATTGTGAAATTTTTGATGAACTAAATTGAATAATTTTTTTAAAATGACGGTGGTGAAAAAACAGGCCCTCCTGCTAAAAGGAGTACCATGAATCAACCAAAGCAGTCAGAATTAGTAGAAAAGCATCAACTTGCAAATATACAACAAAAAGCAAGAACGAAATGAGACAGTTAATACGTCTTATCTATATAATTTACCGCACTATCTGCAAGCCAATCTGACGATTTGGTAAATTTAAATGAAAGAAAAACCGAGCGGGTGCTCGGACCTATCGTTTCAGATCTAAACTGTTCAGAAATTTTAGTTTTACGAGCGCGATCTCTCCGCGCAGTAGACAGGAAACTATAAAACGATACCCTTAGTTAAATACTTAACACCTGTGAACAAACTTAATTATGAACGCTAAATCTGGTCATAAAAATTTAGTGTTATGACAAAAGACGACGTGTGTGAACGACTAGTAGCCACCTGCGGCGATACACGTGATTAAAAACTGTTTATTTAAATTACCTAAGTTACTCCTTATTACATCAGCTATATACCAGTGAAAGTGCCGTCAAAATCGATCCAGCCGTTCCAGAGTCTAGCCGGATCAGACAGAAAAAAATTGTGAAAAATGTTATTTTGGTATACTTACTGTGTTATTCATATGCATGAATTGAAAAGCGGTTACTATTATTACAAAACACTTCAATTTTAATTATTAGTGTAGATAATTTCCTTTTGTGTGAATATTTTTAGTCAACATAGATTCTTCCCACATAAAACTAACCATGATCATAGCTTCCGTTTTAATAAGATAAGGGGCAAATGAATATCTAATCTAAGTGCAAGCATGTGCATAATGTAATGTAGCATGCATTTGCCACCTTCCCATGAAAGTCAATATAGTACTATCACTCTCACATTAACATTTACAGGTGAGAGGTTGAGATCGCGTCTTGAACAACGCCCCACGGCGAGCTTCCCTCTCGGAAGCCGTTGCACAATGTTAAAAAATGGCGATCACTTTGAGCGACCTAACAGTGCTGGCATTCATAATGAATTTGTGAAAAAGGCCTTCAAGGTCAACGAATATCGAACAATCCTCCTTAACAGTGTAATTCGCTATCGATGACATGAACATGCAACATCATTGCTAAACAAACTCTTTGTTCCCTTCAGTAATAGTTTAATTCTTATAACAATAGTTGTAGGTATAATCTTGGAAGGTGGTCGACGAGGAAACATCCGTAACGTACATTATAACAACACTGTTTATACGTTATTAGCTTCCTTAAAATTATTATCTCTTAATATTAATTACGTTAATTTTCTAAAAGTTAAATTAAACTTTATTTAAATTAAATAAATTCCTGCCTTTTTTGCGGTCAGGAAATCTCTACATAATCCCTACAAATTACGCTAAAAACTATTGTAAAAGCAGACTGTTTTGCCATAGATAAAGTTTGTGCAATGGTATTTGAAATTCTATTGGGGTAAACGAAAGAAAAATTGAACAGAATAAATAACATGTAACTAATTTATGGCTATGACTTATAAATTAATGCTTAGAGAACTTACCTTGACAAGGGCTCGAAAAGAAAACATATGTCCCACTAGGTAATCGCCTGGACAATGACCCACCACGACTCTTAAGTTCTCCATTGCAAAAAAAGTTGGTAGTAGAAGTTGGTGATGAGAAATCTTGCCCAGATGAGAACATAGGCACAGTTCGCCGACATTGAGCTCTATATAGTTGTAAGTTTAGGATTAATAAAGACATTGGTTTTATATTACGACAAGGTTTTTGAAAGTCTATTTGGCACTTGCTAAATGTTTGAATGCCATTTAATTTTATTAAGGAATAAACATGTGACGATAGGCGGGATGAAATTAACAGTTTCAACTGATTAAAGCTTAATTTCAAACTGAACATAACCAAACGCTTTAAGTGTTACATTCCAAAGAGAATGAACGACTCACTAAATATCCGGCAACGATTAAACGTCGAATTAGAAGAGACATTCTACTAGCATTACAAGACTTCCAAACATTAACACCATTACCACTACACTCGTCTATAGAGCGTATACTGCACGAACTTGGATTCTCTATGAACGATATAAATAAAATAGACTAGAACGAAGTGGAAATTACTAAAAGCGGTTCCATTACTGTACGTAACGCAGAAGCAAGCATTTGCATAGGCCTGAAGGCTCCGTCCGCTACTGGTTCTCGTCTCAATTTAAATGTCCACTGGCTATATTGAATAAGGCTAATCGCGGATTGTATTCGTTACTCGAAAGATTTGAAATGACTTTTAGATTTGTGTCGTCGTATTGGAATTGTATTGTGATTGGAACGCCAATAGTGACGTTTGCATTGCGGAATTCTATTATCTTCGAGGCGTTGTCTGGGTCTAGGTAATAAACTATTGCATAGATACAGTGTCTCTAAGGTGTGACACTTTGCTGACAATTCGGTTTATCTATTTCAGATAGGATAAATAATTTATCTGTATAGCCCCAGGTCTAACGTTAAGTCCATACTGCTATATGGGTGTGAGACGTGGAAGGTTTCCAAAACCATATCCCATCAGCTCCAAGTTTTCGTCAACCGAGAAAATCTCTAACGAACATCTACTGGAGCGCTGTCGTAAAAGCCCGATCGACCTCCAAATAAGGCGCCGTAAATGGAACTGGATTGGCCATACCCTCCGAAGAGATGCCGAACACATTTCGAAGCAGGCCCTTGATTGGAATTGGAAAGCGAGATAAAGCGTGAAGCCCAAGATCGAACGCGATGGAGGTTCACTGTGGACGCCCTCTGCCCCACCTAGGGGACATAGGATGATATATATATACATAGCCATAAATTTATTACTCTGTGAAGTTTTTACTCAAATAGTTAATTTTGCTGGATTTGAAGAACATAAATAAACAACAAATCGCGCCAACGTGCCCATCCTAAGTGAGCTCAAGATCCAAACTAGGCTATCCACCATCAGCCCTGTAGTTCTGGGCTCTCAAGAATAAGACTACGGTATCCCCTGCCTATCGTAGAAGGCGACTAAAAGGGGCCTCGGATTCATTGGGCGACAAGGGGGGGCTTTGTCGTCCGCCAAGGTGGACCCGGGAAGAAGGCGACATCGGCTGGCCCGTGTCGCCTTGCACTGTGAGGGCACAGGCGGGGAGGGAGTAGCCTCCCCCCGGGACGTGCTCTCCTTGAGCACAGTGCAGAGGGGCTACGGTGCGTTCCACTGGAGATCCCGGAGCCCCTCATCATGCACCGAGGAAGGGCCATCGGGGAGGTTTTAGTGGGTAAAAACCCCACATAACCGCCGCCTTCCCCCCAGAACATTTTGGTCAAATTGAAAAAAAAACAGTGACAACTAGGATGAGCTCTACATGTTAACGCCCAATATTTGGACCGACTAAATCCGCACCACTCTCGGCACTTCGGTTAGCAATGCTGGCAAACGGCTGCAGCTAGAGAAAAATGTAAATTGATCTCCAACAGCAGACTGTTTTCACACGTTTGTCTTGACCCTTATACCGACGATACGATACCGATGCGATGTAGAGAAGAATAAATATTTAATCTGTTACTTTACCTGATTAATATAAGTGTACACATAATTGCATCAGTGGTAGTAAGAATTACGTGTCATAAAACATTTGCAGGTAAGTCACTAATACTTACAAACAACACACGCTTATAGTATTTGTCAAAGGCACTACAAGGCACCTACTCATAATAAGTAAAGCTAACATGAGCTAATGCATAGAAAAAGACTTTCTTTTTTTCTCACTTAGCGGCAGCCGGTACCAGCTACTAATTGCAGCTTTATTCATTCAAGTAACAATAAGTGTACTTTAGACCACACGACGGAAGTAAAACTTCTTTAGCTCTGTTTATATGCCTGTGTGCATATAGTTTCCATATTCAAAATAAATATACGATTGTTGAAAAGAGAAAAAAAAAATTGCGTGCTTACTACTCTCTCTTGATCCTCTACTGTGATACAGACAATAGGAATTTTTCATTTTCTTTTTTTTTGTGACTTAGACAGAGACCAGAAAAGCTGACTGTTACGTGCGTCACCGGATTTAGAGGTGCATAGCTCTTAGATCGCTTAGCTTGAACATCTATTGCTCGACTCCACACAAGGGTCCCCGCTGAGGGTAAGATAGATAATATAGCCCTTGTTACTCATCGTCTCGCGAAATCGGACAAGATGACACACGTCACAGGCCCCGCGATCTACAATCGACTCCCTAAGCATGTAACTGAAGCTCCCAGTCTAGCAATGTTTAAAAATAGGTTGAAGTCATGGCTGGTTGAGAGGGCATTTTATAGTGTGCTATTTTATCTTTAATTTTTTTTTCTATTCAATTATCTAATGTAATTTGTAATACTAATAATTTGTAGTAAATAATTGACTTGTAATTTATTATATTACCAATAAAATCTGAATCTGAATCTGAATCTATACCTGCATTGTTTCTTAGATATACTAAACGTAACTCTCTTTCGATCTTCACTAACATATCTCACTCTTAACTTCCGTTCGCCTTGCCCGATCACACTTGTCATAAAACTCTACGAATTCACGAGCTTACTCCGCAAGTCAAGCGTACGTAAAGAATTTACTTCAATAAGTTATGGATAAATGAGTCACTCGTGCTAATTCTAAATCAAACACATCACCATTATGCGTTTGGTCCCTTCTTACGTACACTTGTGAAACTGCGCACGCGCCGCTCGGCTTGCTATTTTTTTTTCTGTGCCACCGTTTACGAATCTGTATTGTAATATATGTAAATTCCCACTAAAGATCCACTGTTTTTTTCCTCTTGACTTAATTCTAGGGCATCAGAACGCATTGCAATCGAATTATCATAATGGAGAAAAAGTAAAATAATATTCATGACATGTTAATTTGGCGGTTCATGAGTGATAACGGCGCATAATTGCACGTTGTCGGGACGGCCACGCCCATACAGTTATTGCCATTTGCGGTTTTACTTTTAACGCGTCCCATATAATTTCGTTGGAGCTACCACCTGGGTTTTAGGCGACTGTTTGTGGTGCCAACATCGTCACGTCATGTTTACATCCTGTCTTCTACGTTTTTGTAATAAATAGAATATAACATAAAATCAAAACATTAGAATAGATTTAAAGTTAAAATCTCTCCACACGCGTGGTAAATCAGCACATAAAATTGCAATAAACAAATTCATTGGTGCCGGCACCGTGGACCGAACTCGAGTGGCTAGAGTACGACGCAAGTTGAGGCGATCGCCCGCATACAGAGCTACCACAGCTTAATAGATTTATCACAGTATAATTGGTAGATTAATTTTCTTCAGAAGTGTGCAATAACACGAGTAATTTGTGCTATCGTTATCGCAGTTGGCAGTTAACTTTCATTTTTTTTTTTTTTATGCCTTTACTTTCATGTGTATTTATAACATTTTGTCTAACTTAATTTAAAAGAAGCGTCAATAGTTTAATCGTTAAAGATACAGTCTGCGAATCACAAGGTCGTAGAATCGAATCCACCACTCGACTTTAGACGTTGACCTTCCTAGCACAAGCGTAAGCTTAGTTGGATTGGTTTAAAAAAAATTTTTAGCATTTAAAAAAAAAACTTAATATCCTAAAGAAGTGGTAACATCCAGATATTATTTGTAATAACTTTTTTGGCATCATAGCTGAAAGACTGCTTGCAAAGTATAGTCACAGAAACATAGCCAGCCATATCGGGACGGTATAAATAAAGATATTTTTTCACAAAAACTGAGATATTCTACCAAGAAAAGGGTATTTTTCCAACAAAGGGGAAAAAGTATCCTTAAGGTAATCCTTGAAGTTTCTGAAGTCAAAGCCATATGGAAAAACCCTGACGACAGTTCAATCCATATAAGAGCTGCACAAATTAAGAAATCATTTGAAAACTGTACAATAATGGCATGCTGCCAATAATGCCAATGAGTTGAATGTGAAATTCGACGCATGAGATAATTCCACGCAATTCCTTGTATCTGAGTGAGAAATACGAAAAAATATGAGATTGAGAAATTGTTTTAACATTATGGCGTCACCAATCGTGGTGTGAATATAGTCTCGTGATTTTCTAGAATATCAAAATATCAAATTAAAACAACTCTTATTTTCATTAATCCCAATTCTTGCCTTGACAATTAAAATAGAATTAATAAGTATGTTGGTTAGAAAAAATTGACGTTTTCATCTTGTATTGTAATTAATTCAATTTAATGTATTTATTTACTGAAACTCGTGAATTATGTATTATTAAAATAAAACATATAAATTATTAAAAGGTTATTTGGTTAACACAAGAAGTATCTAATTTAAATTTTATTGTAATTAATAGTAAAGCAGATAAGTTCACCACTAGATTGATTGTTATGTAGCAAATAACCTCATTCAACATTTTTTTTCCGAAAATAAATAAAAAAATGTATTCAAAATTTGTAACTGTCAACTAATTACACGGATTACATAATTTCGAATACTTACTTTTAAATTTGACTTTTGCTAATTCATAATAGATCGATGATTCATGCTTCGATTTTTTTCTGCTATGTTTTAGAACGATTCGAGAGACCAAATGTATTTAAAATCCAATGGTTTTCACCCGGTTTCTTCAGCGCAGGTTCGAATCCTGTCCTCAGGATATACTTTAAGCTGAATCTCCGCCAAAAGCTGTCTACCGTGCCAACCAGGCGAGTCCATATCCGTAAACATGGAAACTAAGCTACTGGGCGTCGAGAGAGAGAGTTGCAAGAATTTATGAATTCTTCTTAATTACTTCCCCATTTGTAAGAATTGTGATTCCTTTTTGGCCGATCTACCCCCGTAATCTCAGGTCCGTGGCCCAATGGAGGGCGTGATCTGATCCGACCAACTCTTCGGCTGTGGCCTGTAGGACTTTTCCCGTCACTACCAATCTTTTGAAATTGTTGGCCCCAATTTGTTTTTCTTGATAATTGAACATTAATTAATTCCAAATAAATCCCACATGAATAACGGAAAGTTTGGTCTCCTTCTCTCTCCATTGTTCCGGTATCCGTGCCCTAAGTCATACAAACCAGCCAACACTGTGTGTTGGATGAGAATCGAAGTCTTTTTCTCTGAGAGACGACATAAACATGTGACATGCGACGCAATATTGGAGAACGACACGAAAAGCCGGTTCCGTAATGGATCGATATAACGACCATTAAACAAATTTATAAAGAATCGTCGCCGATGCTAATGGCTCGCTGACACCCCATTGATCACCCGGCGACTGTTGATCTCCAGCCTACCGGATTCGAACCGAGGTTAAGTATAATGTCATTAAAACACAACCAATCCACCTCTAGTAGCACACAGACCGGTAACATTTGAAAATCATGACATTGAACAATAGCTCTCAAACTGGGTATATTTAAGTCCACATGCCCAAATACGAGTATAACTGATCTTTCGTACGCTAATTATAAGTACTGAAATTTAAGTAAACGATATCGCGTAAAAACATTTTGTACAAAATCACCGACACCATCGTCCATAAACACACACAATATTAGTAAACATCACTGACATTAAAACATATATATGTATGTATAAGAAGAAAAGTGAACCTCCTTTTTTGAAGTCGGTTAAAAAGGCGGTTATAGCCGGGGACATTTAGTACGCAATCAATAAATATAGAATAAAAGACTGCTTGCAAAGTATAGTCACAGAAACATAGCCAGCAATAACGCGACGGTATTAATAAAGATATTTTATCACAGAGACTGAGATATTCTACCAAGAAAAGGGTATTACAAAGCGGAAAAAAGTATCCTTAAGGTAATCCTTGAAGCTTCTGAAGTCAAAGCCGTATGGAAAAACCCCTGACGACAGTATCAATCCATAAAAGAGCTGCACAAATTAAGAAATCACTCGAAAACTGTACAATAATGGAATGCGGCCAATAATGCCAATGAATTGAATGTGAAATTCGACGCATGAGATAATTCCACGCAATTCCTTGTATCTGAGTGAGAAATACGAAAAATATGAGATTGAGAGAGTGCTGATCGTCAATGACTCCAGCTATTCATTGGGAACGATTCAACGTAAAGACCGGACTCCAGTAGAGGTACTCAGATATATGAACAGTACGTCAAATTGCACCTTATATGAAAGGAAGGAGATAGGAAGATACCAGATTTTTCCTTAACAAAAAGAACGCTAGCAAATTTTTTCACAAATATTATTAACATTCTTGTTAAGAATTTTAACTAAAACTAAGCTTGTGCTAGGAGATGTTTCACGTCAATAGTCGAATGGTGGAGCCTACGACCTTACGATTAGCAGACCGCACCCTTAACTATTAAGCTACTGACGCTTCACGTCACAATTTACACACAGATCACAGTCTTAGATCAGTATTTAGGCCAGGCTTTCTGTTCAATTTTTCTATAGGCGATCACTTGCTTCGATTTATTCCTTCAAATTTAAAGAAAATTGTGTCGTTACTATCTTGCAATCGGGCGTCTGAATTTACATATCGCATTTACCATGGGGAGTGTTCTGAGGAATTGTTCGGAATCATCCCAGCTACCGATTTCCATTACCGCACATCTCGGCAGAATTCCAAATTCCACCGCCACCATCTTGATGGTTGGCGTTCAACGACTGTACGTTTTTCGCGTAACTTTCTCCCACGCACTGTCAACTTGTGGAATCAACTGTTGCCAGCGGTGTTTCCGAACGTTTACGATTTAGGGACCTTCAAGAAACGAGCCTATTCGTATCTCAAAGGTCGGCAACGCACCTACAGCTCCTCTGGTGCTGTGGATGTTCATAGGCGACGGTGATCACTTAAGATCAGGTGAGCCGTATGCTCGTTTGCCACTTTTCATATAAAAAAAAAGAATACTTTCTACTCAAACAGTCACAAACTGATGAATGAAACGAAATTAAATACATTATCTTTTATTTATACAATGTATATGTCTATTACTATATTTAAATAGACGTTATATGTACAGAAATATGTAAATTTGTATTGTGAATATGTTTGCGGCCTCGTCCTTAGCCCGCTCTTAACCACCAATGGTTAGCTGGAAGAAAATGCTATATAGCATTCAGTTCGCCTTTGTGTGTGTATGTGTTTTGGTTCAATAAGGATTTATCTTTCTATAGAATTTAGTTGTCATTTCGTTTAATACATTTTAAAATCAGCGACGTTTCTTGCATAGTTCACGTAAATAAGCAATTATAGGTTATGCAAATTTGTTAGGTGAAAGCGAAAACGTTCTCGCCGACGGCTAGCTTTCATAATCTACGCATAATAGCGGCCACTATCGTAAAAGAAACTGTGTTTTTTTTAGAATTCCGTACGAGACATTAAAATGATACTTACCCCTGCCTGGGTTTGCGTAAAAATTTCGGACCTCGAGCTTTCTCTATCGCATTTACCACCGGGAGTATTCCGAGGAAATGTTCCAATTATCCCATCTACCGATTTCAATTACACACCACGGCAGAATACTAAATTTCCAAAATTCGTTTGGTATTTAAAAAATATCGTATAGTTTTTGGGTAAAACTTTTTACGCACGATCGACTTGGGGAGTAAGCTGGTGAATCCACAACGAGAGCGTTACGAAAAGTGTGATTGCGCGAGGCGAACGGAAGTTGAGAGATAGATATAAGTTATGAAGATAGAAAGAGAATTACGTTTCGTAAATTACTGTACGAGAAGAGAGATGTGCGAGCACACATTTTCTTTCATTCTTTCTATCGTAGATAGTTATTTGTAATTACATACGTTTATATATTATACCTATATACGAGTACATATAAATACATACGTATTGATATCGCAAAAAATGTTTTATTTCAGTAGAGTTGTCTAAAAGCATACATAGAACCAATACATTTACTAAGTATGACTTTCCTAATAATCTAGACTTTTTAAAAAAAAAAAATATATATATATATATATAAAATTGTTACGGCCAGAACCTGGTGGCAATCAACAAAAACCTGTCCAAGTTGAATGTAATCATTGATTTAAATACAGGCAATCTAATTTAGGCACGGCAAGTACCATTTGTATGTGGTCGGCGCGACATGGAAGTGTTGGATCGCATTAGCTTCAAGGCGCTTAGAATTAATGCGGACATCGGTGAGCAACAAGTGAATGTTGGCTCAATGAAACAGAATGAAGCTTACTGACAGTGTCACTGAACTGACGTCTGACAGACTGTATCGACCACTGCTACCTGCTCAAACTACAATATAATCGGCCCTCACTTTACTGATGACAATTAAATATTTTTTAATCCGTACAAGTATTTGAAAGTGGCCAGTATTTCATTGTCATACAATTATCTTGTACTTTTCGATATTTGTACAATTGATAGAGAACGCTGCACGTCTTTGATACGGGTACTACCCGTCATAAATATTAACATACTCGTATAAGTGAAAAGTTAAGCTATAAATTGTATTTTTTTGTTCTATTACTTTTTACTTAATTAAATTTAATTTAAAATTTAGCTTAATTTTACTTTGTGTATTTTTTTTATTGTTGTTAGATCGCAAACACAGACCTGTGTCCGTGCTCTTTTCCAATACACTTAAATTGTTCACTTTGCATTTATTAAAAGAGTGCCACTTCTACAGTTACTATTTTCGTTTTTTTATATATATATATAATGCCTGAATTTGGAGGTGGCCAGAGATCGACGAGCGAACCGCCGCCCCGCTGCATTGCTATTAGCTTCTCCGCGACCGCTGTGTCCCATGTGTCTCATGGCCATTTTTAGGTTGTAGTCCACTATCCTCTCCCTTGATGCGGCCAATGCCTTTGTCATCAGTCTTCTTGTGGCGTCGACACAGTCATCTATATAATAGACACAGCTGACGGTGTGTCGGGATATCGCCACTACTGTAATGTTTCTTGTGTTGGTGTTCAATAAACAAATAAAACAATTTTTACATAGCACTGTATTAGTTAAGTTTATTTAATTGCATAGGCACATAGAAATGTAAAATTGTACATCCCCTTAGCTTAGTAATTTCACTAGCTATACCGAACTCCATCCGAACGAAGCGCTTTGATTCATCTCGCTCAGCAATGGACTGAAATAGATTGTCAAATTACAACCGGGCTTTAAAAAGTAAAATTAATAAAAAATTAAAATAATTTTATTGATCTAAAATACAGATGATTGTTTAACACTATATCCTTATAGATATCAGATTAAACCTATGTCTACGAGATTAGGCATTTACTTACTATACAGGACTGCATTTCCTATTAATATCACATGGAATCGAGGCACTTGCTTAGAAAGAATAAAAAAATACTATTTTAAGACGATAAAATAAACACTACTTGTTTGCCGGAGAGGTAGAAGTCTAGACGACACATGAAACCTACGACTGGTTAAAATGAAATCGCATAATTTATTGAATTAGACAGAGATTCTATAATATGTTCTGTGTGTATACATCATCTAAAGGGATGCTAGTCCGTAACAAAATTTCATTGTAAACGAATCAAGTGGAAATATCTGACATTGGACCATAAAACAATTTTTTATAAAGGCACAATTAATATAACTAGTGGGATCAATTACCCTTTGCAGGCACACAAAAAAACTAAAAGCATTTTATTTTGTTACACTTGGTTGCACAGTTTTAATGTTGCTTACTGCATAGCGGTGTAATGGCCCAAATATCATGGCCACATAACAAGGGCCGCAAGATTACAAACCACTAAAGGCTGAGATAGCACCAGTTTACGTCCGAACAAAACTAGCCGCGGGGAAATGAAATCAGATGATTATCTGAGACGACTTTTAAAACAAAACCAACATAAGTGAATCGAATAAACCCATTCACACTTGGAATTTTATAAATTTTAAACTTTATAAGCGTGCGTAACAATTTCCGTCCGCTTTCATATACTTTAATAGAGATATTCGGGAAATTTACATTCCTTATAATTTAATTAGTCATGTCTCCAAATGCTCTATCTAAGATCTCGACTGGTTTCCAACGGCGTTTGGTTTGAGTGTAATTAAAATCCTCGTTCGTTACGCCAATTAATTTCTCAAAGTCAAAACTTTGCCAAGCGCTTTCCTACCGCCACACATTGTTTCGTTCGCTGCTTTACGGACTGTACGAAAAATTTCACGTTATATGACGCGCTCTGAAGGAGCTGTCCGCTTCAAGATAAGACATCTCATCTAGTAAGCAACGTTAAGATAACCCTGCAGTAGAAGTTGGATGGCTTGTTAGTGTAAAATTATGTTTGATGTTTTAGGAGCTGGAATATTTTTTCCTCAATAAGAGTAACGGAAGATTACGTAGCTCATACAGCAGAAGCCGCGAAACAAGCAAAATTTATCAAGCGACTATAAAAAAAAGAAGGAAAAAATGATATTGATTCTTGATTCGGATGATTCTCTTTTTATTTGAAAGTCAGTGCTTCCCGTTCCAATTTAATGTCCAGTTCTGATAAAGTCATCTATAAGAAAACCATACGAGTCACTGTTTCAATTTGGTCCAGTTTTGACAGTGGAACCCATGAGAAAATCATGTCTTAAATTTGCGTTAAGTGCGTTCACGACAAATGGTCGAATAACTCAATATCACGCCAACCGATTTCGACGATTCTTTTTTTTATTATAAAGTACTTTAAGGGTAGTTTGATTAGGGTTTGGTTAAGTTCTGATTAATTCTATTTCGTAATATTCCAATTATAATTTGGAAATACAAAGGCGAGCGTAGTAACATTTAACGGTGAATTCGATTTGAAGTCGGTTTTTGTTTGTACTCGTAAACATACTTGTCCGGTTTCTTAAGTAAAAAGACGTACTTGCTATGATGAGGTATGGCTAAGGTGTCACGTGTAGGATTTATTGGCTGGGTGAAAATTAGATAGTGATAACTAGTAGTTTACCCTACTAGAGTTAAAAGGACGTGAGACCTTTTACACTATTGTTAAATTGTCCAATGTTTTAGGATGTTTAGTCTAAACTTCCTTTATCAAATTACTAAGCACTAGGGTCTGAAAGGGCAACTCGAAACTAAATGCTTTGATCTATCGTATCTATCGTGGCTAATATATACTAAAATTCTTACATTTAAACCTTGTAATGGATCCTGAGCTTGCCATAAATAAAAAAACATTAACTGCACGTTACATCTAAAAAGGCATTCGAGCAAAAAGTTTGTAGTTGGAAACAATGCCATGTTTCGGAGACTCGCCACGGTTTGGAGGCTTTACGTCCGTGATGGCGGAGTGACGGCCAATTAATTTCGAGCAAGCAACTAGCAAGAGATTAATAATACGTCGCATGAAGGTTTTCTCCACTTGTAGAGCTCTGTTGTCTAATTAAGTCAGTAATGTGAACACTTTTAACCTAAGTACTATTTTTATAAACGAATAAGTTATTTGAATAGTTGCATAAATGAACGGCACGGTCTACGAAACATGAGGTCGTAGGATCAAACCGCTTGATAATCAACTTGAACCGATTGGTATATATTTTAGGGATGGTCATAAACACTATTAACAAATATTGTAAGCATTCTTAATTCCATACATCAAAAGTGACCTAAATAATACGCTGGTTATGGTTATTGAAGCACAACTAAATTAATAAGTCAATATTATTATATTATATTATATAGTCAAAGAACAATTATAAAAAAAAAATTATAAAATTTATTCATTAAAATTATTTAAAAAAAGTACACACTTCATTTCAATTTAATAATATGCTGCGGTATTTAATGGACAAACAAACATTAGGCCAGTTCCATATATACATTACTTTGCTGCAAGCTTTGGTTTGTTGAAGCAATGATAGGTGATCACGATATTTAATAGCGTTTGCTATTTGTCGTTGTCAAACCAATTATCATTAGAAAATACATCAAATATCAGTACAAAAATTGGCGTGCCAGTGGAACGCCGCTGGCTAACCGTAGTATCACCGATAAACCAAAACACTACTAAAAGTAGCCATCAACCAATATGATGCCAATGAACGTTCATTTTATACACCATGGGCTAAGTTATTTCATTATATTTCAGTAGTTCTGGGCTCTCAAGAATAAGACTACGGTATCCCCTGCCTGTCGTAGAAGGCGACTAAAAGGGGCCTCGGGTTCACTGGGCGACAAGAGTGGGGGCCTTTGTCGTCCGCTATGGTGGACCCGGAAAGAAGACTACATCGGTTGGGCCGTGTCGCCTTGCACTGCGGATCACAAGGGGGGAGAGAGTAACCTACTCCCCCCCAGGACGTGCTCTCCTTGAGCACAGTGCAGAGGTGCTTCCCACTGGTGATCCCGGAGCCCCTCGTCATGCACCGAGGAAAGGGTCACCAGGGAGGTTTTAGTGGGTAAAAAACCCACATAACCGCCGCCTTCCCCCCAGAAGGCGAGGTATCTTTTTGAAGATTTCCTCCCCGTAAACAAAATAAAGTTATTTCATAGGATTTTAATGCCTACAGTTGATTTATCTTTTGGGATTTGTAGTGTTCTTCTAATAATAATACAAATTATACTTAAACCAGTATGCAGATGGATCATGGGACTAAAACTGTGTTCACGGTTTTACGTCTATATATTTGTATATGTGCTTAGCCATGCACGGCAGGGTTCCAGAAGTGTAATGTGATTAATTGCCATTTGGTAAAGCTGTCCATATTAACGGGTACTAATTATTCATTAACAGTTATCACGCAGATCCGCACGACTACTTTATTACGACGAGTATGCTGGTCTCTTATGCCCGTAGGCTTATTAATTTAAAAATAAACGTAAATTGTTAATAATGAAAAATACAGGTTTTTAATATTTACAAAAATATCTTATTCGTTTTGAGATGCCATCTCATGAGGATTATTGGTAAAACGTGTTAGTAAGACATTTTAAATAGCAAATCTTTTTTAACAATACGAACTTACTACAATAGTGATAGATTTATTTTCCTTTCCTATTGCTTCAGAAGAAGTTTATTTTAGCTTTGATAGATATATTTTACTATTTATATATAATATTTATCTTTATTTTTATTTACATATTTAATCTTTATTAAATTCTGTTCTGCAAGACAGAGCTATAACGACCACATTAGCGACATATTAAAAGCTAAGCTTTACTCTTAACCGACGTCTATGTGCAGAAATGATGTGATGATGAGAAGTGAATAAAAAGTGAAAAAGTGGAAGTGATCCCTGCCTACCCCTCCGGAAAACGGTGTTTGTTTCTTACTTGAATTATTATAAAAACAATTTCCATTGTTTTACATTTATAAATAAAAATATTTGAATAGAGCACTCTCTTCTGCTCCGTACGACGTTCTCTTTGTTTAAATGATAAAATATAAGCTATAATTTCCAAGTTCACTCGCCAATAGTGTAACCACATCTTTACTATACAGATCATGTTAATGCTTTGCAACCAGTATGCAGTGGGAATTATTCTGCTCGATCTGCTCGTTTTTGCTCCTTAAGCTTTTAATCTAACGACTAAATAATTTGTCGCCGCGTCGTTTAATTTTAGATCCGACGCACTTACCATCTTTAACGTGTATAAAGTTAAGACAGAAGAATTCTTAAAATATCATGGACGAATAAGATACCAAACAAAAGAGTATTGCATATAGTGAGCAAAAACGCGGATGTCCTTAAAATACCGTGAAAAAACGCAAGCTTCCCGTACTTTGGTCATTTAATGCGTAATACCAAATACGAAATACTCCAACTCATCATCCAAGGAATAATCCAGGGTACACGAACACCTTGAAAGAAGACGTATTTCGTGGCTCTGAACTCTCCGGACATGGTTCAACATGAGCACACGATCCTTGTTCCGTGCTGCTGCATCAAAAATTAAAATGGCCTTAATGATAGCCGACCTCCGGTAGGAGATGGCACTTCAAGAAGAGAAGAAAGTTACGACTAATTCAATCCGGTACGTAGTTAGATAGGTTAGAGACCACCATGTCATTTGCGCAGATCTTCTGTGGAAAGTGGACTACGAGTATTCGTTGTTTGTTCTTGTCAAGTAAAAGGAGTTGAGAGCTTAACTATATATATATATATTTAAGGAACCAGTGAGGACAAAGATAAGCTTCGCATAGTATTTTACTAACTAGAAATCAAAAGCTCAGATTCGAATCACCAAATCGAAATTGACAAGCATATTTACGTAGCAATGTTTAATGAAGAAACAGTTGTCTTGTTGCCTAAGTAATCGCCTAAGCTTCACCAGGGAGATAGCAATGCACCTGCTCTAGATTTAGATGGAGGACAATGATCTCTTGAGATCAGGTGATAAGCTGAGATGGCTAGTTAGTTTGACACATTTCCTATAAAAAAGTAGAATAAAACCACCTCAATTCAGACAAGTATTTACAAATCAGACCTATTTACGATTGCAAAGAATGGTCACATACACAAATTTGTCATCAATTAACGACTTGTTTCCAAAGTTTAGACGAGCCACAGAATGTGTTTGCGTTGACCATAAAACAGTCATCTCCCAACGAAAGCGACAGTCATCATTTTTGGGCCCGCAGTAAACAGATGTTTGTGCATCTCATAAGCACCACGGCCTCGCCTTGTTCGTGTGTTGGACAAACATGTGGATTACGAGGTATTATTTATTGACGTCAGTGGTTCCGCTTGATTATCACCAAAGGTAAAAACCATCTGGCATGCATTCCATCACGTGTGGTGAAGAAATTCTCTGTGCTGTGCTATCGAGCGTTACTTATGTCCATATAAGCAATATTCATAGCTGTTTAATCGCCTCCAATAGACGTTTAACATTGTGGAGTGCTGATAAGATGTTACTGTGAGACTCTGGATGGTTATGGTTTATCCGACACTTCAAAGGCAAAATATGTAAATGTTAACGGAAATGTATGTAATCCCTAAAATTTGACTTAGACTTAAAACTTTAAAATTTGGCTTTAACATTTTTTAAATTTGATTTTGGCGTCATTAAGAATATTAACAAACGCTAAAAACACTGCTTTTATTAAGGATGAACGTTATAAAGAGTTTATAAAGAGAGAAGAAGTTTCTACGGCAAAAACAACTGCTATAAAGACCTCGTGATTATTGGTTATTGCGGCGATAAGACGTGCTATTATTTTATTTAATAATAATGCATATTATATAATTAAAAAAAATGCATATTATTACACATTTCCTAGGATTTGTATACAATTTCTTTATTTCATACATTTTCGGTAACATATACATAAAACTGTTTTTTACGGAAAGAACTTTTACTATTCTCTCTCTTATCCCATTGCATTCTAACAGATAAAATATGCAATATTATTGAAAAACACATTCAATTCAAAATGTAATAATTACAGTAAAGTACAAGTAAAGTAAGACAATGATTAACCCTAAACATAGCAATGTATAGCATAATATGCATGTAAAGTAAAGATATACAATCTCTTTACATAAATTTATTCTTTAATTGTATTTTATAATAATTATTCATATGTTTAATGTCACAATTGTCAGTGTCGTGACATTTATTTAAAAGAGATAGAGTTGGAGTATTAAGAACATTAAATGTTGTTTCTCTAAATATTCTACAGAAACGCAGTCTTTCATTTCATGTGTATATATACATGAAAGACTATGTGGACTTCATTATTTACATTCCTAAAAATTCGATACTCACTGTACGTGTAGCACTATACAATAGTGTACATCTTGGTTTTCCAAAATACGTCTATTCAATTCACGTTTTTTTTTACTTTTCTTCAAAATACATTCTTGCCACAATTAGGGTTAACTAATAACCATTACCACTACCAAATCACTAATATTTTTTAACGTTAAAGAGCGTTGGAGAAAACTTTCATTTGATTTTTGCATTATTTTCTTTGGTTTCCATACATAAATATAAACAACGTATATATATACGAGTACTTTCACGTTTGACACATAAATATACGTTGTTTTACTTGTTTTGAAATTTAAGTTTTCTCGCAGAGGACGACAGTACATAAAATTGGATTGTCTGTATGTAATATTTATATTTATATTATCTATAAAAAGTTTTTACTACATGCATATGAATACATATACCAAAATAACATTTTCTGCAATTTTTGTCATTCTGTCTAATTGTTTCGTTTAGTCTCAGGAACACGTGGACTTTCTCTGGCAGATAGCTGATGTAATAAAATAGGCTACTTATATTTAAGAAAAATTTAATTAAATTTAACAGTTTTTAATCGCGGGTAACACCGCGGGGCGCAGCTATTACAACATACACACAATAACGCCAACATAGGTGAAAAAAAACTATCTAAAATTAGAAAAAAAAAGCGCAACACCGGATCCACGGACGAGGCGTTTCGATATTATATTTTATAATAAAGCCGAGTCCGAACATTAAGCAAGCCAGTGTGCGTGAACGGCGAAATTGTAATTAACGTCTCAAATCTCGATCTTAACACGCGCCCACTAGTTTGGGCAACCGGGCCCGCTTGGGAAAGCGGCCGCCGACCTCAGACCGACGGACACACAGACGTACGGACGCGGGGCGACTGTGCTGATGCGTGAAACTTCGAATTTCTCCTACAGCAAATATTCTAAGGGCCACAAAGCTCGCACTGCGAGGGACCTGTTTGACATTCGTCGGTAATAGGACAGTCGTATGCTTTGATTGCTTTGTTATTGATTCATAAAAATGTTTACGATTCTTCTTACATTTATTTAAATACTTAACGGCGGTGTTATCTTCACGCTCGACTTAGTTATATACAATGCTGCATATTTGGTACTGTGGCTCATGTTATCTTTTTATAGGTATAGTAATTATGTTAACGATTTTATATTATATTTTTATATTCAGAGCCGTGGTGGCTCAGTGTCCGAGCTGTTGCTTCGAGTTGTACAGAACTTTAGTAACCCGAGTTTGATCCCCGGTGCCGGCACCAATAAATTTGATGTTCCAATTTAATGTGCTGATTTATCACGCGTTTGGTCGTGAAGGAAAACATCGTGAGGAAACCTACATGTCTTAAAAATGGCACTAGGTGTGCGTGGCGGTCGCCCATAAGCTCTCTTTACAGAGAAGAAAAGGGAACATCTGAAGGAAAGTCAGTAAGTCTTTATAAAATTACCTCTAAAACTCTAGATGTTTTGCTAAAATCTGTCAATAATAACTGTTGTGTGCGATGTTGAGCAAGAAATCTCACAATACGAGGATGCTGAGAAGTGATTGATCATGATGGTGACATTCGTAACTTATTTGTATTTTTTTTTTAAATAAAGCTACCAATATTTCTTTTTTTTCGGAAATATTACTAACATTCATGTTAACCATTCCAACTAAGCTTAAGCTTGTGCTAGGAGATGGTTCACGTCAATAGTCGAATGGTGGATTCGAACCCACGACCTTACGATTCGCAGACCGTACCCTAAACCATTAGGCTATTGACGCTTCAACTACTGATACTATTGATCCTATAATCATTATTTCGATTTAAACCTGGTTCCAAACAGCCTTGTGGCTATATATATATATATATATATATATATATATATATATATATATATATATATATATATATATACGACGAATACGGAATAACAATAAAAAACAAGAATAACTCTGTGTTGCTCTGTAATTCAAGAAACCACATTAAAAGTTTATTCCTGCTTTTGCTAAACTGTACAAATTAAATAATGACATCTTCCATTCTATTTCTATTTGACATCACTGATAAATCTTTTACATTGATATCCACTATGGAACCTCCATAGACTCCACTATGGAGGTTTCATAAAAGAAAACAAATATTATTATTTTTTACATATATATCACGATATTGCAAAGTCTAACGCTTACGCTCTTTTTTTTCAAATACATATTAATTAAGTAATTTAAATTTACACCTACCTACATGTTTGATTAATAAATTATTAACGCTTCATCAACGAGAAATAAACAAATGCGAGAGAATGCGAGGTAAACGTGGTTAACGCATTTATCCAATATTTCATCGATTCACGTAGACTTTTTATATATGTATAGCACGTACTTCCGTTTCCACTTCTTACCACTTGCACAGCTAATATTTTTTTTTCTTTTCATTCGTAGATAACGGTTGCATTCCATATTGTTTATTGGCACTCGCATAGTTTATAGTACAATACGTGTAAATAGCTTTAGTAGATTCTCGTTTTTTTATATGAGTTAGGCTGATAAGTCAGGAGGCAACTATAGTTCCAACACTTGAGCTTCTCTAGGGAGTAATTTTGCGCAAAAGACCTATTGGAGTGTAACTTACTTACGTAGATTCTCAATAAGAAATTTAGGTAGGGTAATCTTTAACGAGCACTTCTTGTATATAGATAGATAATATCTTGGTAGTGGCTTCAACTATTTACATGAAAATTAGCGAATCGTAAGGTCGTGGGTTCGAATGCACCATTCGACTATTGACGTGAACCATCTCCTAGCACAAGCTTAAGCTTAGTTGGAATGGTTAACAAGAATGTTAGTAATATTTCCGGAAAAAATAAATATTGGTAGCTTTCTTTAAAAAAAAAATACAAATAAGTTTCGAATGTCACCATCATGATCAATCACTTCTCAGCATCCTCGTATTGTGAGCTTTCTTGCTCAACATCGAACACAATAGTTATTATTTACAGATTTTAGCAAAACATCTAGAGTTTTAGAGGTAATTTTATTAAGACTTACAGACTTTCCTTCAGATGTTCCTTCTCCTTCTTCTCTGTAAAGAGGGTTCTGAAGGCGACAAATCGATCTAGCTTAATTTTTAGAAAATGTCATTTTATTCGGTAATTTAAAAATTATATTTCAGTAACTGAACCCTATAGATAATTTTTGTAAGAATGCATGAAAAAAAATTTAGCAAATATTACTAACTTTCTCGTAAACCATTCCAAATACGCTTAGGATTATGTTTAAAGATGGTTCACGTCCGTATTTGAATCCACGACCTTACGATTCGCAGACCTTACCCTAAATCATTAGCCTATTAACGCTTATTTACCATAATTGAGTCCATTGAAATTGTTTTTAAACACTACGTACTTAGAGTTTAATCACTCACCAAATACTTGATAAATGGGTCACCAGATCACGTGATTACCGCCGTCGGTTTATGAAAAACCATTTGTCATTAATAATGTGCGTACTAACCTCCTTTTTTTAGTCGGTTAAATAGTAAACCATCGCTCAGTGGTAAGGATGAACGGCCACCTCACCGACGGCGCGCGTCTCACCGTGACGGACGAAAATTATAACAGTACAGATCGTTTAATTAGATTACTACTAAGCAAAGCCATTAGCTTAATAAGTTAAGTACAAAAAAAAATTCAACCTAAACATGAAAAGGCACAGAGGAAACGGATCTGTGTTACAGTTCAAGTGATACCAAAAGTAAACGCTAAGTACCCTAAAGTGAGATGATTATGTAAATTAAGTGTGTAATTAAATCGGCGCAGTTAGCTCAAGTTACAAGATAATTCTTTATCTTTAAACGAAGAGTTATTTTCTCATTTATTATAATGTAATGGAGAACATGTGAGACGCCGTTTCTGATGCTTAAAACGTAACGGTCGCCTCGCCTCGTCTAATTGTGATAGATGATTATTAGGTAACTACAAGATTTAATCTTTAAATAGAACATATAAGTGATTATTTATATTTCATTATATTCAAGCATTACATTCTTTTATTTTGAATTATCTCAGTAAATCAGTTAAAATAAATAAGCTCTGACGTTCTTCAACCTTCCAGCGGACGCGTTCTAAAATTTCATATGAACGGGCTCGTAATTTTCGGCAATAAAATTTATAACTATTTATAACTTGAAAATGGACGAAATCTGTAATGATATATGCAAATATTTTACTTCCAACTAAACTTAAGCTCGTGCTAGGAGATTCACGTCAGTAGTCGAATAGTGGATTCGAATCTACGACCTTACGTTCGACCGTAAACTAAACCAGACTATTGAAGCATTTATATTTATTTTAAAAATTATTGGAGAGGAAAATGGCTGTCCGCTTTTCACCAAACTTACTACGACCTATAAATATGTGACATGAGGTGAGAAAACGCCATGTATTTTAAGCCGAACGGAAACACATTAGTTCAAGTCGGCTTGGATTCAAATCCTCGACCGTAAAGTCGAACGCAAGACTATCACAGATAGTCAAGTTTTCATTCAAATTATCGACAAGACCCAACATCGTGTAGATGTACTTGTACCAACGGGCTGATAGTGATCGACACTGGGCAGTTTTACGATAGACAATGTCGATTGTGTCAAGACTAAGATTAACTGCCGCGTTACTTTCAATTAGGTAATTAGAGACGATGTTAAATTTTGTGCTAATGAAAAGATAAACACTTTATAGTTCTTTTCAGAAATATTACTAACATTTTTGCTAACCGTTCCAACTAAGCTTAAGTTTGTGCTAAGAGACGGTTCACGTCAATAGTCGAATGGTGGATTCGAACCTACGACTTACGATTCGCAGACCGTTCCCTAAACCATAAAATATGATGTGAATAATAAAAAAAAATACAGTGGAAAAAAGAAAAATAGGACATGATGCCGACATCGGTCACCGTCTCAGCTTGTGTCGTCGCAAGGCTCCCACAGCGTTAATTTTCAGTGGTGCCCAGGACTAGCCAAGTCGCGCACGTGCAATCCTATCTTTACATGGAGTTTATAAAGGCTTATGTAATACTAGCGTATTTAATGAAATTGTGGTAGATAACAAGTCAATTACTTTGATTTCCGAAGGAGCTGTATTCTGACTCACGTCTCGCCTTATTGATAGCCACGGATCTGACCGGTGACAGTCTGTTGGATACACCCGTCACACGGAATAGATAGGCTGGTGGGCGAACCTTGGGATAGCTTTCAACCAAGGTGCACAAGGAATGTACATTACAAATATAAACTAAGGTTAACGAGGAAGGATGAAATTGAGGATGTTATTATTTACATTTAAGGGATCATATTATTAAATATTTAATCTAAAACGTAGCTTTTATTATAGATCTGCACGTTCCCGCCGTTTGTATAAATGAAAGGCTTTTTAACCGACTTTAAAATAGGAATAAGTTTCCCATTTATCAGTATTCTTTATTTAATCTTGAATGTATCTAAAGGTCTCGTATTAATTTTTTTGGTCAAGGAACTCCTAAAAATCGTATAGAAAAATCGTTGATTGACATTTTTTTTAAATAATTTCTAAGCAAGTGCTTGAGTACGATCCCACCTGATGTTAAGTGGATATGCAGTCCTGGATGGTAAGGCGCACTTGCTTAGTTAATGCCTATTCACTCTACTCTTGAAAATACCCAGATTGTAATCGGAGGGAAAGACAGACGCGGGCAAACTATTCCAGTCCTTTGCTGTACGAAGAATGAAAGACGAAGCAAATAACTTCGTTCGGGTTTGAGGGATGTTCACAACAAAAGGATGAATTGGTAGGTTTATAAAAACCTAAGACTTGGTTACTTACTTACGTTAAAGACAAAGAACAATATGGAATAATAAACGATTGGCAGCCTTTAGCGACACAAGTTGTTTTTTTTAGCGACACAGAGTTTTTGTTTTTACTCAGACATATACTTGTCATCTAACGGTGAATAAATTCAAACACCGAAAGGCTAACCTACTAACGCTTACACTGAAGACCCTCAGTCTTCAAGATTAATTTCAGCTACGTCACTAATTTCAATTGAAACGAATTTGTACTAGAAAATATTTTTTTTTAAGACCAAAAAATATTTAGCCCTAAGCAAAAATAAATTTAGGCGACATTAAATATTAAAATTTAAAAAAAAAAAAAATGTTGTGAAAAATACTGTATCCAAGTTTACGTAAGATATCCTTTTTCGTTAAAGTTTATGTTTTTTAATAAAATATAAATAAATTAATAAAAATATTTTTTATTGATATTTAATTGTCTATCATGCACAATTTATTTAAGTTAGTGTCTTTATCTACCGAGATATTCAAATTTTCTCAACGGACCCTTTATTTTTGCTCACAATTATTTATCCCGATAACTATCTAATCAAGAATGTATTACATAATTAAATCTCCCTCGCTTATAGATTAAGTAAGTCCAATAACTGGGGCACTTCAGATTGCAATGAATCTGTACGTAAGACACATTGCCAGTTCTCTAGTACTTGCAACCAACGCCGCGTATACTCCGTATTGTTTTGACGTCAACGCCGTCACCGTATTAGCAACACTTATGGTAATGTACGTTTGTTTATAGATGCTGCTTCATTAGCGAGCAATGCGGTCCAGTCGGGTTGACACCATAGCAGTTACGAAACAGTCAACGCTGTGTGCACGTTTCTATTTTTTTTCTTCATACAGTATTAAAACTTCGTGCGTTGTTTGAATCATTGATCTAAAATTTTGTCCATGTTTTATATTAATTTATACAAATTAATAAAATTGGAGTGTCCGTTTGTAATATTTAAACAACCGCATATGAATGTATATACGGTACATATACTAAATAATAATATTATAGCATACTTTTAAAATGTTACCTGTCTCTTAGTTCCGCCTAATTGCCGTTTTGGACGGGACTTTCCCTGGCAGATAGGTGTTATTGTAACAAGTAATTTAGGCTACTTTCCAATTGCTTGTCGGCTTAGGTGCCTCACAAAGTATTTAGGAATAATAACAAAAAGCGACCTCAAATCCGACTTTCATCTTTGTATTTCCTTTGTAATGTTTTGTATAATATAGAAATAGAATTAATCAGATCTTCCTCAATCAGCTTACGCACAGCATCAACATTTCCTTGTGTGACTGCAGTTTTTGGACGACCTTGACGGAGATCATTACTGAACTTGACACGTCGACGTTGTAATTCAGCAAACCAGCGATAAATTGTAGTTTTGGATGGGGCTTCATCACCAAATGCAGAAATCATCCGGTCAACACACTGTTTTTGTATTAAACCACTTCGAAAGTCATAATAAATTGTCGCTCTTAAATTTTCTCCAGTCAATTCCATTTTCTTAACGACTAAAAAAGTTTGACAAGACGCCAGACGCTATTAGTGCTGCTTATGTATATGATTTTCTCATGAATCCATTATCAGAATTTGACACAAATTGAAGACTACACGGGAGCACTAGCAACAAACTTACAAATGAAAAAAGAATCATCAAAATCGGTTTACCCTTTTTTTTTTGTTAACGAGGAGGAAATCTTCAGAAAGATACCCCCCTTGGGGGGGGGGGGGAAGGCGGCTTTTATGTGGGGTTTTTATCCACTAAAACCTCCCCGGTGGCCCTTCCTCGGTGCATGGTGAGGGGCTCTGGGATCTCCAGTGGAACGCACCGGAGCCCCTCTGCACTGTGCTCATAGAGAGCACTTCCCGGGGGAAGTTACTCCCTCCCCCCCTGTGCCCTCGCAGTGCAAGGCGACACGGGCCAGCCGATGTCGCCTTCTTCCCGGGTCCACCTTGGCGGACGACAAAGGCCCCCACCCTTGTCGCCCAATGAACCCGAGGCCCCTTTTAATCGCCTTCTACGACAGGCAGGGGATACCGTAGTCTTATTCTTGAGAGCCCAGAACTACAGGGTTGAAAAATCGGTTTACCCTGTCCAAAGTTAAGACGTAACAAACATAAAAAATATAGACGAATTGATCACCTCCTTTTTTGATTGAAAAAAATATAGAAATAATTTTTATGACAAGACAGAGTTTGTCGGACCAGCTTGTTGTATAATAATCATGTAGTTTGCTTTTATGCATGAGGTATATTTAGTTATTGAAATCATTCGACTAATATAGAGATTGACAAGCAATAAAGGTAATGTACAATACTACCTTTATTGCTTTATAAATAAATTTACATTGGAAATTTCAACTGTCCGGATGAATGTCAAGATTTGCTTCGTCTATAAACGTTGAGGGTACAAGTAAATTGATGCTATTTTGAATTATTTCTAAAGTATTTACGGTATCAGGTATGTACTGTTTAAAAGTCAATAGCCTAATGGTTTGGGGTATTGCCTGCGAAACATAACGTTTTTTTTTTAATGACGAACTACAGTTGGCCAGAGAGTTTCCTTTACTGCTTCACCAGATTGAAAGGAGGCATAGCTCTTAGGTCGCTTAGCCTGAACTTCTACTAACTAGTAACTCAACACAAGGGTTCCTACGGTGAGGGGCAACCTCGGCTTGGACGGTGTTTACTCGTAAGCATTGGGATCTGAGCGCGCCCGAGAGGGCCGAACCAGGACCCTGTCGGTAGCTATTTTGTTAATAAAAAAATATTTGTGACAATCTAAGCTAAACTAACTTATATGTAATTTAGAGAAGCGTTGGCACTGGGAGAAGTGGCCGAAGAAACTCCAGCAACGCTCCTAATTTTTCTTTGGCACAAGCAAAAAAGTGCGTTTTTTGTGACGAACACAGATTAGATTTTAATTCTTCATCGGACTAAGAGTAAGGATAGCAATTAGATACAAGGGTTCACCCGGTGGGGAGTAACCTCGGCTTGGACGGTTACTATGTTAAATATTAAAGGGCGCCTGAGAGGGCAAAACCACTTGGTTGGTTGCTATTTCACGGATAAGCTATAAGTGCCTCTAATACTAAGGGCAATATAAATAGGTTGTTGCGTATTTGGTATTCATCATCATCATCATCATTTCAGCCGTAAAACATCCACTGCTTGACATAGCTCTCCCCCAAGGATTTCCAAAAGGACCGGTTGTAAGCGGCCCGCATCCAGCGGCATCATCAGACCATCTTGCGGGTGGACGTACACTGCGCTTGCTGGTCCGTGGTCTCCAATCAAGAACTTTTCGGCCCCATCGGCCATCAGTTCTACTTGTCTGCCCGCCCATTGCCACTTCAACTTGCTTATCCGGCGAGCTATGTCGGCTACCTTCGTTCATCGTCGTACAGATCTCCTCATTCCTGATATGAACTCGTAGAGATACTTCGAGCATAACCGTCTCCATAGCTCGTTGTGCGACTTTGAGCTTGCTCATGAGGCCCACGTTTGGTATTATATCGTAGTATCGAATAGATATCGCCGTGATCGAAACCGGCCCGGTTAATATCATTATCAATTAATATTACGCAATATTTTATTCAAAGCAGTTTATTCATTTAGAAAACAAAAAGGTAACGTAATAGTTTATGACACTAAACACGATAAAATTAATTTGATAATTAATTTAAAATCTCATACCGCTTTTCGTTAATTCGGCAATATGTATGTATACGAAAGGAGTAAAATCGTTAAATTTTATATTCGTCGCAAAGATTTCTAAATAATGATGACAAGTCTAATGTTATCGCGGTATGAATGGCCGTCGCGAATTCTGTCCACTATCCACTTACTAGTTTGAACGTTTTTCTAATTAATAGTACGTCTGCCGCTTTAATTTTAGATAAAAACGCAACTTAAAAGTAGTCTATTTCAATATTTGAATTGAATTAAAAAAAAAGTTGTAAAAATTAAATATAAGTAAATGATATATTTACTGTCTGTAGATGTGTTATTTAAGATGTTGAAACAAATTAAGAAATTTGTATGTAGATAATCGAAAGAATCCAGCTCGAAGGACCAGAGAGAGAGAGATGTTGTTGTATACAGGGAAATATATATTCTCGTTGAAGAAAGCTATTATTATTTGAAACGATTTCAATAAGGAGGAGTTATCAAAAACGGAACTTAAAAATAGTCCATTTCAATATTTGAATTGAATTAAAAAAGGTATAAAAATTAAATAAAAGTAAATGGATATTCATAAGATATATTTACTGTCTGTAGATGTGTTATTTAAGACGTTGGAACAAATTAAGAAATTTGTATGTAGATAATCAGAAAGAATCCGGCTCGAAGGACCAGAGAGAGAGAGATTTCGTTATATACAGAGAAATATATATTCTTGCTGAAGAAAGCTATTATTATTTGGACCGATTTCAAAAAAGGAGGAGTTCTTAATTTGTGTTCATTTTTTTTTGTTTTTGAACTAATATTGCGGTCATTTATGAATTGATTTCTATTTTTTTTGTTCCAATATTTTGTATTGTTGTTCTAGGACCTTGGACCTTTAAATATTCGTATGGAAAATGCTGTGATATCGTTAGGTTAATCAAAGACTTACTAAAGTACACCTTATCGACCATAAGGACGAATGTGAACAGCGCAAACATTTTTAATATAATTATGAAAAAAGGGGGTCCACGCGTATTAGCGTTTAATTCGATTTGAGATCCATTTTTGTTTTAACCTGTGTATTTATACTTGTTATTTTCAATTGTTACATGTTAGTCCTGAAGGAGAAATAGAGGAATTTGTTTTACGGTACGTAGTTAATTAATTAAACATTAATTAATATATTAAAATACTTTTAATTGATTTGATCACACAGCCAATTGTTTTTTTTATTTTAATTATAAATTTTCCTAAATTGAATTAATTGATAAAGATAATAAATAAGTACTATTATTAGACATAGACATTTTATTTATTGAGATCATAATATACAAACACGTTACAAATAAAACATAACACATTAAAAAGAGAAAGATAAATAGACAAAATACAATTAAAAAAGAAGGAACGGAGAAATAGAATGTGATCGCAACATTGGCTACAGACTCAGGATATACTCAGGATTATCCAATGTCGTGCACAATATTACTTTTATTTGGCATTGTAGCCTGGACGTTAGTGTTCCGATCAGTCAGATGGCATACGTAAATCACAATAAGGAAACACCTTTATAAGGTCAGTTGAAGAAGTTATGAGTCTGGCAGTGTTTAGTGATCAACAAACAATTATATAAATCTCGCCATACCGGAACACGTTTGGGTTTAGTAATAAATTATGTCAACTAATGGTGATGCGGCGCGAGTGTTGGCGTGTAGGGTCGTTAAATGCGTTTGCATATTAAATATATAATGGTATAGGTTCTCACATTCACTGTCTAGTTAACTAAGATTATTAGGTCGCATATATAACAGGTGATGAGCCTATCACCATACACTGGGCACTAATTAAAACTACTAAGTGAAAACGCTTAGCCAATACGCTTCCCTGATTGTTATATAATAAATGTACATGAAATATTTTTTCTCGGGTTTGCGTTGATAATAACTATGGCTACTTATGCGGATTCTTGGTTTGATCTCAGCCGAATAATTAACTCAAATACTTTACTGGAACTAGATTTATAGTGCATCCTTTTAAATTACACCCGGTGGCAATCAATTGAGTTATAAAATTACTTATTAGGGATTAATGCAAGAACTCAAATTCGTAGTCAGTTACTGCGATGTCTATCTACGGGTATAAATTGCAATACAATAAAACGAATGCAATAATAGTAAATATTTAACGTCACTTTGCACATAATTGCCCCAGTGTCTTGTAATGGTACCGAGTATCCTTATATTGAATAACATGGACATTTTATTATTGTCATTTTTTCCATTTCTTAAACTATGTTGGAGTAAGCTACTGGCACTAAATCATTGCTTTATTTACTTATTACTAAGAAATATGTTGAATATTCCACACGATGATTTAATGTCTTTAGCTCTAGCTAACGGCTTCTGCTATTGCATGAATATAATTTGATCTAGGTAACTGTACCTACACAACTTGGTAGACTTTAAGAAGCTAGTCTACCCTATTTTCAAAGACCCTCAATGCGTCAGCAACTCCTTTTATATTAAGGATATTGTTAGTGATCCGTAATCTCATTTGTGCTTTTATTTAAAAAGATAATAGATATTTAGGTCACAAAATACAGCTCATAACGCAGCTTCTTGTCTCTTCTTTCTTTTTAAAGGCTTGCTTGTCAGCTTCTTAATATAAAACACTAAACGTTAAATTTAAAACCTCTTGTGCATTTGGGATTGGTGAAAGACTACGATAACCATGCGCTATATTCCGTCTCTTTATATATTTAGTTTAAAAAATATTCTTAGTATAAATAATATATTTTTCTATATTCACATCATGTCATATGGTTTTATAGCGCCAATAGCGACCATTTACAAACCACTTAATCAGGAAAAAAGTTTTCTTAGATTCTGGTAGCATGCGTTTTACGTGCAATGTTACTCAATTAAAAATAATTTCTCTACTGGGACGTTTAAATCATTATTTAAGAAAATATTCCCTTTCCGCTAACCGCTTACATTGCACCACACAACAATAAGTGTCTCAAAAGTGTAGAAAAAAAAAGTCCCCAAACAAGCAAGCTCATGCTCGAATAAGTCGATTGTTTGACTCCACCGAAAACTAAACAAAGGTGCCTAAGACAGGGAAACGTGTAGGAGTAAAGAGGCAGGCCATCGTTTTCCAAAAGTGAGGCAAGACCAAGTGTTTACTGATGGTTATACTGTGTAGGCACTTTTAAGTACATTGAACTTTAACAATGTGTTTATGACCGGATATCATGGTCCAGGTCTTGCTAGTCTTACGTTTCAAGGTACGCGAGGTAAATTGCCATTTTATCAGCTGCTATATCACTGAAGGAAAAGAAAGAAATGAGGAAGAAAAAAAGAATAAAGGAAAGGATAAGAGCGCAATATGACTGGTCGATATGTTTTATGGGAAAAGTATCCTAGCCACTTCGGAAAGCGCATTGGGGGAAGTGGCCTAATAAATTCTAGCAACGCAACGGGTAGGGCCTACACATAAGCGGCGGTTTTGTGATTATATTACTTGCAACCTGTGACAGTCGCGGTAGGACGCTTTGTTATTCTGTTGAGAGTGATTGTTATACACCACATGTTGAAAGAACAATTTTACAGCTAATTAAACTTACTTTTTATTAAAAAAAAAACGAGAACGTCAACGAATGGTTAATTCGAATCTGCGACCTTACGATTTGCAGATCCTACTCTTAACCATTAGCATTGACGCTATGAAGGTACGCTATTTGGTTAAATGTTGGCCAAATAGTTGGCCCTAATGTCCTGATAGTTTATGTTCACAGTAAATACACATGCTCATCGCATTATGAATATAATACGCCAAATAGTTCGATGCTCTTTCGGACACCTACCATACATTAACCAAATTACAGAGTAAAAATACACAGACAGTAATTTATTATCTTTTTATTTATACAATACTTAATTAACAATATAAATTCAATTTTAAAGATAAAATTAGGTCGGCATAGAGACGCGATTGTGACGTATAAAGGCAATTGAATTACCTGTCTGCATATCTAGGATTATACCGGATTGACAGGTCCCCAAGTACAGCGTTTCGCCTGGAAAATTGGTTTTAGAAACTTGGTAGTGTATTACTTGAGGTTTGTGCTTTTACCATAGTTGAGATAGCATATTAATTTAGGTAACTAAATGCTAGTAATATTTTATGTAGTAAAGAAGTTGGTACTATATCCTAAAAAATATTTCGATTAAACTTGAAGTCGATAAAAAGATAAACAAAGATAAAGAAACTAAGAATAGAAAGAGCATACAGAGAATAATGGAAAAACTATGTACTAGAGGACTTTTTTACCAACCTACACCGGTTAATTACTTCACTATATCACTGGATTTAGAGATTTTAGTTGTAAGATCGCTTAACATTGTATTCTATTAGAGGCGGGCTTCTCGGGCTATCCTGCCTTCATCATTCCTCTCCTCGAGCTAAAAATGCTATTATTTATATTGAAGTGTACACCTAGAGTAAGCTACACTGTGGCTCTCGTGTGTAATGGCGCGAGGCGGGGGCATTGCGGATGTGCGTACACAAATATTGGCAGAGCTGGAGTGGCAGGCAAGGTCGGGGGCAAATAGCTGTTGAGACGAGAGACTACCGGCCACTTTAAGCATTCCATTCAGTTTCCACAACACATACTAATCGCTGGCGACAATATTTACCGACATCACTAGCTAAGCATGTATAACTTAAAAAGCTCCAATAGCCCAATGAGAGACTATAAAACTACCATTACAAGGATGCAGGTTTAATTCCCGGTGAGTTAATATTTCTTTGATACATTTAGCTACGAAGCCACAAGTTTTTAAAAGTATCTACGCTGACCCTCCCTTGCAAAAGTTTTAACAGATTTTTAAATAAAATTGCACTACCCGGGATTCGAATCCAGGTCGCAAGAACGGGAACCATGGATCAGTTGAACACATTCTGCACTGCTTTCTCCAATCCTAACTTACAATATTGACGAAAATCGGAAAAAGATAGACGGTTGAATGGTCAAAAAATATGGCAAAAGATTTTTTGAAAAAATATGCTTTCCCTTACAATCTGATTGTCGCGATTTCATAGAAAATGTCGTACAAACTTATTTCGGTTTTTGAATAATTTATGAAAAAATATGACAAGAATGAGTGAGCTGTGGCGTAGATTGGGATCAATCAACGAAGAATGAAAGTACCCGCTATTATATTTTGTTAATGAATGTGAAAGGATTAAGACAGGTGTATCAAATGTAATTACCAAGAAAAAATCGGCAAATATCCGTAATTTAAAACGGGTATTAATATTTTGAAGAAATACGACATCAATGACGAAGACAAGAAACGTATGCTAGTTGAGATTGCGGAGCACAAAATAAATATTCCGCTATCGCGGCGTATGTCATACGCTTATTAAGCGCCCTCTATCAGATTTGGTGGGTTGATCTAAACGCGACGATTTTTCCATAATACGGACGCACTGGTTTAAATAATGGTAACTTGTATTCGAATTTCGAAAATTGGATCACGTTTTTTATGTTACATTACATTTAACTACGTTTTTTAAAAGAACTACATACATGCCGATCGTCCAGGAGAATACAGTTTCACCAAGTTTTTGAGATCGCTTAGTCTGAAGCCTCTCTAGAGGGTGAACCTCAGCTTGTAAACAACAAGGTTTATGTTTAGGGTAAGGTCTGCGAATCGTAAGGTCGTAGGTTCGAACCAACACATTCCACTATTGACGTGAATCTCCAAGCACAAACTTAAGCTTACTTGAATTAATCCGAACCTCAATATATTCTTATCAAACTACTCTCGAAGTACATCCTTTTCAATATAAAATAAATCAACGAAATGGTATGATATTGAGTATTCTCGTACATTTGTGACGCACATTCTTGATGCAAATTTAAGACTTATATGGTTTTCTCATATTTGTTTGGGACCTTTAAAGTCGAAATTTATAAGGTAACAAACATAAAAACAGAATTGATAACCTCCTACTTTTTGAAGTCGGTTTAAAAAGGGATAAAACAGCATAGATGTTGACAAGTTTTTAAGCACACTAATTTGTAGAAGGCGTATCATTAAAATTGGTAAAAATATCATCAATGAAAAATAAATAGCTATTGAAATGGAAGTATTTGTTTAGAATAAAAACGGTTCAAACAACGTCATCCTTATCATTCATCCGGTGTCTTCACTCGTGTTGTGAGCGGCCGCTGCAAACATTACTGTATTGTGACCACAAACAGCTGCGCCCGCGCCGCCTCGCACCAAACACAGCATCGCCTTTGAGCTGCCGTTCTCGTGTCATAGATCAATTAAAGCAAACAGACATTAAAATAGTACTATTATATGAATAAGTCATGTAACAGTACAGGTTTAAAAAAATAAAATAAGTCTTACATCCTTTCAACCTTAGCGAAGGGCAGACACATCTTTTATAGTCCGGTTTTCACCGAGCTTTAAAATTCACACAATCAAAAAAATATCACAAAAAATAATCAAATTAAATCACAAACAATCACTAAAAATTAAGAACTGTGTTGATATATACAATTACAAAATTCCTCTCAGGTTTCTGTATGGCCAGTGTTAAGATATTAGATAGTAGTGCTAAGTTATTTTAAAACAAATATTATTATTTAAATGAATAAATGAAAGACGAACGATAAAAGTGAAAACATAATTTAAATAATTGGTTGTAAAATATGTACGATTATGTGTGTATGTGTGTGGTTCTATTTTTATTTTATCTTTTGATTTATTTATACTATTGTGATGTTGTATTGAAGATGCAAACGTAATAATAGCTTGAAGTACTTACAAATAATGTAATGCTTAACAGTAATCCGTTACCAGATTGCGGACAGAGTATAAAATTGCATGCAGGTATAAAGATAGTACCTAATTACTAGTCTGGTCATACCTCTTCTATGGGCACGTAATCTATCAGTTGACAGTTCACAGGCAGGGGAACAGACAAAGAATGTTTAATTAGTTCTAAGTCAACAGGCGTGTTGACTCTCGCGCCTACCGCCGCAGCCGCCTCACCACGCACCGCCGTTGGTTCTCGGAACACTTGCCACGGTAGTTGGCCGATGTTCTATTAGTTTTGGACGTGTTACATTCTTCACGAATGAATTATTCGTCCCTCGGTACATGTCTCATTGGTAATCTCATCCGAATGCCGTTGGACTGTTTAGCGCCGTCTATCTATCCCATCTTAAGAGCTCACATCTCCAATTATCGCTTACTAAAGAAATAGCGGATTCGATGCCAGCCCATTTTGCTACGCTCACTGGGCGATATGAATTGTTATTGTCTTATTATTTTTACACGTCATATAACGCGTAGGGTTATTTTTAATACGTCAAGCTTCTAAATCGTATCCACAGCCGTACTGCACGTATATGATAATACTAGCTGCGCCCCGCGATTAAAATTATTTCTTTAAATTTTTACTAAATAAAACTAACCTCACTTCCTTATTACACTAGCTATCTGCCAGTTAAAGTCCCGACAAAATTGGTCCAGTCGTCACTCCAGAGATTAACCGGAACAAACTGACAGAAAATTGTAAATAATGTTATAGTTTTATGCCAAGTACTATTTAATTATATGCATGTAATAAAAAGCGGTTATTTTAATATTACAAACAGACACTCCAGTTTTATTTATTTGTATAGATAAGAATGACGAGTGACGTATATCAAGAAAACACTCAAACCATTTTATATATTTTTTTAATTATCTTATAATCTAAAAGAATTAGATTAGATTATTTTATAGTCCTTTTTTTAAATCTCGTTTGCACCTTGCCATATATTACATAAGCCTTAAGTTTTATTGTTATTAACAATTTTACGAATTAGTTATTCTGTGAATTAATTAATTATAATTTAAGAAAATCCCAAAGTTTATTTTTTCATGAGTGGAATAAATGGAAAAAGAACACACGCCCTCGGAAGAATTACTTTAATCTATGATCGTTATTCTTTCTGTTTTTTATTTATTTCTCGACTTTTTTATTACTTTACTAAATATTTATTTTACCTCTCTTTTCCTACCAGGCCCTGGAAGAGATCGCTCATAGCAATAAGGCCGCCCTTGCCTACGTTTAGGTTAAACTTAGTTGTTACTTTAGGTGATTATAATTATTGTAAAATTGGAGCAATAAAGAATCTATCTATCTCTTATAATTTATATCACGGTTCATGAATGGTAACAATGGTAAAAACTTCTAGGAAATACCACAATGTCGCATGGCATCTCACTTGCCCGTCCGAGCTAAACTCTCCGTCTACAAGGCTTACATTCGTACACGATTGACGTATGCCGCTGCAGCGTGGTACGGATTAACTAGCGACAGTGCAAGGACTCGCATCCAAGCACAACAAAACATTACCCTTAGGATGATCCTAAACGCGGGGCGTTACGTCAGAAATGACGTAATACAACGCGATTTAGGCATCGAATCCATTCAAGAATTTGTCACGAGACTAGCTCGTAACCTTTTCGACCGTGCGGACAACGGTCCGCACGAACATCTCCGCGGGTTCGCCCCGCAACACGCGCGTCCTCCCGACGTGCGACGTAGGTTCAAATTTCCCTATTCTAGGGAAATTTTGAACTCATAGGCCCCCCTCTCGACCTCCGTCTCAATCGAGACCGAGAGGTCGAGAGGGCGTAGAAGTTAGATTCGTCGCGGCTGACGCTTGAGGGATTAGCCACGACGTAAAAATAGTTATACCTAAAAAATCCGTGTTAAAACGGTACCCAAGACCAGGGGAGCAGTCGCCCCCTGCGCTGATAACCCGGGTAATGGGGTAACACCCCGAGGCCCGTACCTGCGAGGTTCCCGGGAACCTAGTAGATGACCACACACACACACACACACAATGTCGCAGTATTAGTTACGAGACTTGGTAATAAAGGTCTTAATCTAATCAGGAGATCGGAACTTAATGTCAAAAAAAATATAAAGTCTGTAAATACGTAACTTTGTTGCATATTATGTACTGCGAATTGCAAATTTTCAATAAATATACCATTAATATTGTAATAACCAGCCGATAGAGCGTCACACTTCTCACCCGGTGTTCATTTCTTTTAAAATATTTACGACTTCCTCGTCCAAGACTCAACACTTGTAATTGAGCGATCAAGCCGAGCCCATAACTTGCACAAACTATCGAATTTCAATACCGCACCGTCCTTTCATTCATGATCACACTATGGAGTATTTGCTCCTTCAAACGGCTCTATACCTTGTCCTGTCTTACTTACGAGCGCGGTCAGACGTTCGAATAGGACAGTGTTAACCGAGCACTGTTGGCATTCATGAGATCAAGCAGGTGGAAATGACCACCGGCTACTCAGTGTCCACTCAGCTATCGGATTACCGAGGCGTTGTAAGGCGATGTGAAATTTATTATGCGACTCGACGCATGTAATCGGTAACGCGGTAACCGAGAAAGGTAAGACTCCGAGCGGTTATTGTGGCCCGTGTGAAACGAATTAATTTGAATTGTAATCGAGGTTTGATGAGTTAGCAGGGGACGCGTAGGTCACTGCGAAGGGCGGCCCTAGCATTGTATACGATCCTTTCACGCGCAGTTGTATTATTTACAAATAAAATTGTGTAAATGAGTGTCATTTTAACAGTACTAGTGGTTGCTTTATAGTCGTAATTCGTTTAACCCAGAAATTGAAGCAATGATTTCAAATATAATTCGCAGCTCATACTTTATTCGTTGAATCTGTCAGTTATTATTTATAAAAGTTACTTAACCGTTGCCAAGCAACCATATATAAGCGTATCAAACGCATGTTAGTGTGTGTAATGATTTTTTTATCGATTTAATGCTTCATTTAAAAAAATATATTAGCATTCTGTTCTTCTTCTCTATTAAAACTATATATGTGGAAAATTTCATACTCCTCTGTCTACGCAATTTTTATAAGGGGTACAATGTTTTTGCTTCACGTATTAATATAATAATAACTTGTCTGTCGTTTTCTTGCTAAAAAAATATTTGTCAAAGTTTATGCCACGTGTATAGCGATGGCCTCCTTTCGAATATAGTATCTAATAAACTGAATCAAAATCAGATAGTGGGATAGATTGTGATAGCAATCTATTTCAATATAGGATAAAATTAAAAAGGCAATATCAAAGAAGTATCAAGATCTTGGCAAAGTATGATGAAGTGGTGATATAAATTACTTCTGCGCCATGGGCGATGATGACAAGCATTAATAGTTATGGGTGCGTTCTGCGAAATGAAAGGTCCTAGGTTCAAAATGGTTTTAATCATTACACAAAAGAATTACTGAACTTTTTTACTTTTTATAATACTTTATAATCAAGTGCTTAACCACAATATAGTTTGAAATTGAGAGGAAGTGCAGTCCTCGACGTTATGGCGCACTAGCTTAGCAAATGCTCCCTACATTCTAATCTGAGGAAAAGACCCTCGCCATAATCGAAGTCATAGCCAAAAAGTGGATAAATCCACCAATTGACTATTAACGTGAACTATCTCCCAAGACAGGTTTTAGCTTAGTTATAGCTGACTATAATGTCAGCAAAATTTGTGTATACAAAATATTATAAGCTTGTTTTTTTTTTAATAAATTATAATAAAGATGTGATTTCATCTGATGTTATGGCGAGGGTTTTTCCCTCCGATTAGAATGTAGGGAGCATTTACTATGCCAGTACGCCATAACGTCCAGGACTGCATTTCCTCTTAATTTCAAGTGGGATCGTGGTCAAGCACTTGCTTAGGAAGTATTAAAAAAATGTGAATTCAGTAATTCTTTTGTGAATGTAATGATGAAACTGTCGTCTCACGACTTCGAGTCATGAGACGACAGTTATGTATTAAGAAAGTTTTAATTTTACTTAACATTTATTCATGAAGAGAAACACAAAAATAATCAAAACATTTCAAAATCAAAAAACAGCTATGTTTTTTAGATAAAAAAAGGTGAAAGCTTTTAGATATTTTCGAAATATTATTAAAATCTGCATAAAAAACCCCTTAAAATTTCTGTTTAAAAAAACTTTCATTATTGAATTCGTATTGCAGTTGTCGTATAGTTAGATCTATACCGGTATATCACACTGGTCTGATTTGAGGTCAGTTTGATAAAATCAAACGCCCACGCTTTTCATAAATTCCTAAAAGGCGAGTACGACCCTGTTCTATCTGTTAAGGAATTTATAGGAGAACGAACAGTCAACGTTGGACAGACGTAAATAGCGCTTATTACTGCGTAGGATTCGTGGACTGATTAGAAATAAAATTTAAAAGGAGTTTGATGAGTAATAAAGTGGCAACCTTAGGAAAAACCTTATAAAATCTAATTTATTTGCAAAATATATTACATATTACTAATATCTTAGACCAAATACATGTCTCAAACCGACTTCAAATCGAATCGATCGATAAATATTATTACGCGCGGATTCTTTGTATTTTCGAATATTGTATTCCGATAATTCGATTATGAATTAAGAATTAATACGATATAGTATTAATCACAACATAGCCAAGCTCTTATCATACCTTTAAATCCCTTCCAATAAAAATGAATAATCGAAATTGGCGAGACATTGAGTTTTCGTCCATTTGTCGCTCACATACTTAATACAAATTTATGACTTATAAGGTTTTCACATGAATGCCATTGTCAGGATTAAACGAAATGGCTGTAAGCACCATCTTTCAACTAAAAAAGAAACAATGAATTTCACCCAGTAGAAAGTTATGGGGTAACAAACGTTAAAAAAAAAATTCAGACGAATTGAGAACATCCTCCTTTATCGAAATCGGTTGAAAAATAGCATTCGCTGTCAATCTACTCATAAGGAAAAACTCAGATACCATAAAGTTTATGGCAAGTCTTTACTTAATAAGGAAAACTTTAATAAATGGCAAAAAAAATTACCAAAACAAAAATTAATTAATATAAAATCTTCACTGTTAATTGAAAATACACCAAATATTTTAAAAGCATATCATATTATTATTTTACATATAGATTACATAATTATTATATACGAGTATTTTTTTGCTGTTGTTAGAGCGAAGGTTTTCACAACTTCACCAGACTAAGAAGTGGCCGAGTTCTTAGATTTGACTAATTTAGTGCAAGGGCACTCGAACGAAGATATTTTGGGTTGAGATACTGGCTCAAGAGGCACCCTATTGAGGCCGAACTGCTAACCAAAAGCTGCAATCAGATTACAAGAAATTACAGAGTGAATTCGAAAATATAGCCACTTCGGGAAGCGTTAACGCGGAGAGAAATACATTTATGTATGACAATAGTGGCAAAAGGAGATAGTTAAATTATAGTTAAGTTTAACATTAGTGAGAGATGATTGGAAGGAAAGCGAGAGTTGAATTAAAAGCAAGAGATTTAAAATGATAGAAAACGAAGTCCGTGATTAATCAAGTTAAGGAGTATTAGTTAATATCTACTAAGAAAGTTAAACCCTGATGGAACCGCTATGGTCGAAGTTACACTGTCTCATGTACCTGACTAGTTTTGTTTATTGTCCAACATATAGAATACTGCTGTTAGCAATGAAATAACCAGGCTTCGGCAACGCACCGGTCCAGTCGTAAATTCCAGCAGAGTTCTGACCTCGCCGCGTGATGTCGAATTATGTTACAATTTATTATCCAATACCTTAATTGACCCCGTGCCGTGTTTATAACATTGACTGGAGTTTTGGTAAGCACCAGAATTTGACTTGACTTTGAATGCAGATTCAGTAGACATGAAGAAATTTATTTCCTATATCTCCTTGTTCCATAACACAGACCAAAATCTTTTTGCTTCCCTAAGTTGAGGAAGCATTATTATAAAGTTATTGACTGATTTTTTGCCTTCAGTCACAATCAAGCTTCTTTAACTACAGTGGAACGTACTTTAAGTATAAAGTGAAATTTTAAGACGTTCGCCTTAAGTGTAATAGTAACCGAAAAACCTGAATTAAATTACTAGTGCCGGTACCAATGAAATTTATAGTAACTATTACAATTGCTATGATTGCTATCTTACTTAAGACCTCATGTTTTCTCGAACCCGTTAGTCAGACTATTTTTTAAGGTTTTATGAAGTCAATTTTAGAACTAAGATTCTTACCAATGACAGTCATATTTCTGTTTTAAAACAAAGGCTATTAGAGTTCGGTGAAAGAGTGGTCTATAGACATTTTCCTACATAATTATGATCTTATTAACCACCTCATGTTGTAGCCGATGTTACTATTCGAAAATTTATTCCCCTATGTGGTGGCCTGCGACATTTAAATTTCCTTCTTTCTCATTCCTCCTCTTATAATCAATTCACATTCTCCCTTCAGTCTTTCGCATATTTTGTTATATAGTATTGTCGATACTCAGTACAGCACTACTAACTTGAACGTGTACGTTTCGAATAATAGTTAATAAAATCCTTACACGCATCAGATCCTATGGGACTTGTGATATTTCAATAACATTAACAGAAAAAAAATACGACACAGCCTAATAGGTCGTCAAAGGCGCGCCATAAATCAACCATTTAACATAATAATACAGTTCTGTGTCGTACGACATTACACCACAGAAAAGGGAATCGATAGATTTATCAAATCCTACGAGCTATCGCGCCATTATTATTAACAACAAGTGACATTTTTACGCAAATCATATTCAAATATGTACATTTATATCGCTTAATATAGACCCCGGTGTCCGAATTTGGAAGTTGAACGCAGCACGGGCGTATTACTGACCGCCTGCACCGAAGAAGAGATTAGAGGCGGCGCAATATATTACAGATAAATATTGATTTATATTCATCTAAAGACCTAGAACGTTATTTGTAAGCCTATAATATTTTAGTACTTAGTGTTGCCTACATGTGGCGGCAAAATTTAATTAGAAATAAAATTTTATGAAAAATACTGTATTATCCAAGTTTACGTAAGATATCTGAGCCGTGGTATGGTAGCTCAGTGTCCGGGCGGTTGGCTCAAGTTGCATAGTACGCTAGCAACCCGAGTTTGATCCCCGGTGCCGGCACCAATAAATTTGTCGTTGCGATTTTATGTGCTGATTTATCACGCGCTTGGCGGTGAAAGAAAACATCGTGAGGAAACCTACATGTCTTAGAAGAATTTTGTAATAATGTCAAGTCGGTCAATCCGCACTAGGGCCGCGTGGCGGACTATGCCCTTATACTATATTTACAGCGAAGGTCGGCGCCCAACAGTGGGATAGATATATTATATATATAAAAGCTGTAACTTTTATATAGTATAATATATCCTTTTTCGTTTAAGTTTATGTTTTTTAATGAAATATAAATAAATTAACATTTTTTATTTTATTTTAAGGATATTTAATTGTCTATCATGCACAATTTATTTTAGTTAGCTAGCGTCTTTATCTTCCGAGATATTCAAGCTTTCATAACCGACCCTACAAGTGTAGTTATAGATGTAAGTATTATTGCATCGCAATTGACATTGTACTACATATTGTAAAATGTAATTTAGTTTAATATAATTAATTAATATTGCTTTTATTGATTTTCTTGTAGAATAGAGTTGTATCAATTTTTTTTATTATTTATGTTTTTTTTTATATGAAATAGACTCACGTTTGGCTTCAATCTCACTTGGTGGAAGGCGAAAATGAAGCCTAGGATGGTACACGTGAGCCTATAAGATGTCTGTTCGCAGTAGCCTTAAATTGGTCTAGATTGTAATGGCACAGAAAGTGACGTCGGAGAGTTCCGCTCCTTAGCCGTCCGCAAAATGAGTTTAGAGGCACACACACTGCTTCGAGCGTAATGTAGGAGTTATAAGTATTTTCACGTATTTATGATTATCTTGTCAATATGTTATTAAATTAAATGGCTGTCTAAGTTTTAGGCGTTATAGAAATTAAACCATTTCATATTAAAGGGTGTAAAATGAAAGATATCGATGTTACGATTAATTATAAAACTAATAAAACATGAATTTAATTGAACAGAAGTTCTTGTGGATCAGACATACTGAAGTGAACGGGCACGGCGTAGCCCCGTTCGACGAGAACGGCCAATAATTTAGAATCAACAGTAACAGTAGCCAAATAACTCCGCCTAATCCGTGTCGAATCGCCAGAGACTTTTCAATAATACCACCGATTTGATGATCACAGTGGTTCATAAAGAGCGGTGTGGTGCGTTGGCTCATTTTTTGTGTGGGAACACGTTTTTCAATCACGGAGCAACCTTTTTACGGAGCTCCGTGTACGGGCGGAGCGATAAATATCGGAACTTATGGGCGCGGTTGGCTTTGATGTGTTTTATCCCGATTGCTACGAAATTTCTGGGGTCCCATGCAGTACCGGTCCGGCGCTCGACCAACGCGACCTCGTCTCCAATTCGTGGTACATTTCTTTATCGCGTATAAATGAATGGGAAGTTGCTATACTTGATTTTAATGATGTTACAAAATAGACACGGAACTACGGAAATCAATTAGCTCGCAAGGTTATATATAATACAACGTATAAACTCGTCGAGTGTGTATTGCACTTACATAGAGATAAACTAAGTGGTAGTTCAAGTACAAAAATCTCTTGGTATTCGATTAATCGTATTAATTAATTATCTCACTCATCCGACTTCAAAAAAGAGGAAATTCTCAATTCGCCTGAATGTTTTTTTATGTTTTACCTCATAACTTTCGACTGGGTGAACCGATATTGTTATGATTATTTTTTTAAATTTGAAATCTTGTTGTTCCACTGTGGTCCAATTCTGACAATGGCAGCCATGAGAAAACTGTACTTAAATTTGCATTATGTGTGTGCGCGACAAATGAACGAATGATTAAATAACGCACCACCCGATTTTAATGATTCATTTTATATTAGAAAGGATGTTCTTCAAGGGTTTAATGAGAGTTTGGTTAGTTTCTGATTAATTCTATTTTATAATACTCCTACTTCTCTAGATAATTCGGAAATACAAAGAGGGCAAACAAGTAATAGCTTTTAATGTTTGATTCGATTTGAAGTCGGTTTTTTTACTTATTAACGTACTTGTCTATTAATAAATAATAATAAATGCTTTTACACCCTTTGTTCAGAGCAGTTGACAGGGATTATTGATTTTCAATTTACACAGCGTTGATCCACCTCTTTCGCCTCGTCCACATCCATACATCGATAATATACATCTTCGTATACATGTTTTAGGGATGTTCACAAAAAAGATGTAATCCAGTAGTGCTCTTGAAGTCCGGTGGTAGAATGGGAATCTCCAAAATGCATTCTTTATAACCCCGATAGGTTAGCCACTTTCTGCTCGAATTTGTGTCAGCTGCTTCACCAATTAATCTCCTTGCCCTTCTTTCCACCGAGTCCAAAGGCGCGAATGGCGTTTAGTAGCGCCTGACCAAATATGACAACCGTATTCTTCACACGATGGGAATTGAGCTTTTTATTACTTATTCGAGCTTATTTGGACTAAGTGTATTGAAAATTGGTCTTAGATAATAAATGTTATTCCCAGGAATAACTAAACTAAATAACTGATTTAATGTTATTAGACCATTTATTTATTTTTGTGTTTATACGATAACAAATTTTGTCGTAGATAAAATAATGCAGTAGCGATCATATGCTCCGGAACAAAATCACCCATATATTAGAAGATCGGATAACCTACAAATTAATTATTTTAATTTATTATAATTGTAAGTAAACGATAAGTTATAAAATAATTAAAAGAAGTTTCGAGCATAACAAACTAAAACGAAAATTGAAGATAAAGTCTAACAACTCTACTACTAAACAAGTAATAGTTTTAAAATTATATTTTTCAGTCCCTATCCATCTATCTAAATGTAAATAGTTATATATGTATCTACTTTTGTTACATATAATTTTTACGGTTATGTTTTTAGCTTAATGATATATGTACATATGTTTATTTATAAATGTATATTGATATATTGTTTTTACTTTTTTATCTCAAATTACTCGCACCCGCTACTTTTTCTATCCCAACCCCAAGGTCAACTGGCAAAGAATGTCTTTCGGCATTAAGTTCGCGTTTTTGTACACTATTTTGAGCAAATGGTTGATGATGAAAAATGATGATTACAAAAAGTTCTAAGTTGTATAGTACTCTAGCAACCCAAGTTCGATCCCCGGTGCCGGCACCAATAAATTTGTTTCGCAATTTCATGTGTTGATTTATCACCCGTTCGACCGTGAAGGAACACATCACGAGGAAACCTACATGTCGCAGAAAGTTCTTCTAAAACTGCCAATCAACACAAGGGCCGCGTGTCGGACTATGCGCTTATACTCTCCTTACAGAGAAGGGCTGTGCCCAACAGTGGGACATATATAACTATATATAGTCTGTAACTTTAACTTTTTAAAATAAATAAATAAAGCAGGCTCTCACCACAAAACATCTAATACTTTGAGACAGAAAACCTCGTATTCGCGCAATTTATCGAATTCTTCAAAGTCGTAAGTTTTGCTTAATAGCCATGTGCAAGGTTAATTATTAGCCGCTCTCTACTCCAAAACTACAACATTATTTTTTACGGCGTCCGTACGTTACCGATAAGCGTGCTTGATTTTCGTGCGTAATGGTCGTAGCATAGATAAAATTTCAATATTAAATCAATAAGACAGAGTGGAGTGCGAGATGCTGCGTGGAACGAGATTATAAATAATTAGGCTGTATACATAATTAATTTACGTCGTAGATAATGTCAATTGTCCATTTAGAAACTACACATATATGTCAAGGATGTTATTTTTGATTCCGCCGATGTTCATTTTACGAGTTCTCTTGGCGTTTTAATGTCTCTATAAGTTTTTTTGAGATCTTACATATTCGTATTAACTTTATTTTTTAATGCTTACGGTCAGGTAATAGAATAACAGCCGTCTTTCAGGTTCCTTACGTACGCTAAAAGCACTTGCCAAAATTTTTGACTAGTCCGGTGAATTGGGCCCATGTCTCGGTTGAGACCTTATAAACTGAAAACCGTTTTTAACTCTGTCTACCCTGATAAAAATCCTTAAAAGGATATGAATATTATATTTTCTTTTTCAAGACATAGGCGTTAAAAGCATTAGTCCTACCATAACCTAATTTATCACTGAACGTCAATAGCTTGGCTTGGGGTACGATCTGCGAACCGTGAGGACGTGGGTTCAAATTCACCATTTGACTATTAACGGGAACCATCACACAAGTTTAAGGTTAGTTGAAATGGTAACAAGAATCTTAGATCAAATGGCCTAGTATGGTTCATCGTCATTCCTAGCTAGATCTATTATTTATTTTAATTGCATAATGATTTTTACAAGCGCTTGCGATTTGGTCGACGGCTGCACGGACGCCACGCGCCGTCTCGCAACAAAGCCTGACTTTTGACTTTCGTCGTGTGGTTAAACTTCATAATATAATTGAGCTCCAACAAAATCCGGCCGGGGATTACCATACAATAGGCCAGTCAGTTCCGTCGAGCCCGCCAGGTCGCCGAGGGCAAAAAAACACTACCACTTGTTGTCGTTAACACGACTAAATGGCATTTTTACCTAATCTATTTGACGTAAATTATGACTTAGGGCTTTAAGAATAAGATTCAAATTCGGTGTTATAGAAATGTAGATGTGACGTTGTGATGTCGAGCGGGAGGTTGGCAGGCGTCCATCGAAAGCAGCCCATCATGAGCCCGACGACTGTTTGACGGGTGACAAGAGTCAGTAAAAACGCCAGCGTAACTCACCCACTGGCCGAGCGGGTCGGCCGCATCCGAGTCGCCCCGTTTTGAGTTATTGCATTCGATTCGAGTTTTTGCCGAGTCGTCTCGATGTCACTCGACTCCTTTCCTCGTCTCGTCTGATCGATGCCTTTTGTTTACTTTTTATCTCAAATTACTCGCACCCGCTACTTTTCTATCCCAACCCCAAAGTCAACTGGCAAAGAATGTCTTTCGGCATTAAGTTCGCGTTTTTGTACACTGTTTTGTGCAAATGGAGATTACAAAAAGTCTTGAGTTGTATAGTACTCTAGCAACCCAAGTTCGATCCCCGGTGCCGGCACCAATAAATTTGTTGTTGCAATTTCATGTGTTGATTTATCACGCGTTGGACGTTGAAGGAACACATCACGACGAAAACTACATGTCGCAGAAAGTCCTTCTAGAACTGCCAATCCACACAAGGGCCGCGTGTCGGACTATGCGCTTTACTCTCCTTACAGAGAAGGGCTGTGCCCAACAGTGGGACATATATAACTATATATAAAGTCTGTAACTTTAACTTTTTAAAATAAATAAATAAAGCAGGCTCTCAACACAAAACATGTAATACTTTGAGACAGAAAACCTCGTATTCGTTTAGATTATCCGTGAAATAGCAACCGAGCGAGTCGTGGTTCTGCCCTCTCGGGCGCCCTCGGATCGGAATGCTTACGCGTACCATAGTAACCGTCCAAGCCGAGGTTAGCCCTCGCCGGGGACCCTTGGGTCGAGTTACTAGCAATAGAGGTTCAGGCTAAGCGACCTAAGAGCTATGCCACCTCTCAATCCGGTGTAGTAGTCAAGGCCAGCTTCTCTGGCCAATCTGTATAGTTCGTCATAAAAAAAAACCTCGTACTCGCGCAATTTATCGAATTCTTCAAAGTCGTAAGTTTTGCTTAATAGCCATGTGCAAGGTTAATTATTAGCCGCTCTCTACTCCAAAACTACAACATTATTTTTTACGGCGTCCGTACGTTACCGATAAGCGTGCTTGATTTTCGTGCGTAATGGTCGTAGCATAGATAAAATTTCAATATTAAATCAATAAGACAGAGTGGAGTGCGAGATGCTGCGTGGAACGAGATTATAAATAATTAGGCTGTATACATAATTAATTTACGTCGTAGATAATGTCAATTGTCCATTTAGAAACTACACATATATGTCAAGGATGTTATTTTTGATTCCGCCGATGTTCATTTTACGAGTTCTCTTGGCGTTTTAATGTCTCTATAAGTTTTTTTGAGATCTTACATATTCGTATTAACTTTATTTTTTAATGCTAACGGTCAGGTAATAGAATAACAGCCATCTTTCAGGTTTCTTACGTACGCTTAAAGCACTTGCCAAAATTTGTGACTAGTCCGGTGAATAGGGCCCATGTCGCGGTTGAGACCTTATAAACTGAAAACCGTTGTTAACTCTGTATACCCTGATAAAAATCCTTAATAGGATATGAATATTATATTTTCTTTTTCAAGAGATAGGCATTAAAAGCATTAGTCCTACCATAACGTAAATTCTCAGCGAACGTCAATAGCTTGGCTTGGGGTACGATCTGCGAACCGTGAGGATGTGGGTTCGAATTCACCATTTGACTATTAACGGGAACCATCACACAAGTTTAAGCTTAGTTGAAATGGTAACAAGAATGTTAGAAAAAAGGGCCTAGTATGGTTCATCGTCATTCCTTGCTAGATCAATTATTTATATTAATTGCGTAATGATTTTTACAAGCGCTTGCGATTTGGTCGACGGCTGCACGGACGCCACGCGCCGTCTCGCAACAAAGCCTGACTTTTGACTTTCGTCGTGTGGTTAAACTTCATAATATAATTGAGCTCCAACAAAATCCGGCCGGGGATTACCATACAATAGGCCAGTCAGTTCCGTCGAGCCCGCCAGGTCGCCGAGGGCAAAAAAACACTACCACTTGTTGTCGTTAACACGTCGAAATGGCATTTTTACCTAATCTATTTGACGTAAATTATGACTTAGGGCTTTAAGAATAAGATTCGAAATCGGTGTTATAGAAATGTAGATGTGACGTTGTGATGTCGAGCGGGAGGTTGGCAGGCGTCCATCGAAAGCAGCCCATCATGAGCCCGACGACTGTTTGACGGGTGACAAGAGTCAGTAAAAACGCCAGCGTAACTCACCCACTGGCCGAGCGGGTCGGCCGCATCCGAGTCGCCCCGTTTTGAGTTATTGCATTCGATTCGAGTTTTTGCCGAGTCGTCTCGATGTCACTCGACTCCTTTCCTCGTCTCGTCTGATCGATGCCTTTTGTTTACTTTTCCGTCTCGATAGTGAGTCGGTTGTCGTCGGGCGTGTCTTTTTCTCGTTGGCCATTGGTATTTTGTTGCGAAGGCAAAAGAATTGACGTCAGACGATACAATGAATGGAATTGTCGTTCGTAGCTCGTCATGTCCTCCGCGAGCGCCTTAGTTAGAGGCAGCCGCGTGCCGAGGATAAGTGCAGATCTCGCATTACGTCACCTGTGTGCCCGCAGCTGTTTACTGGGAAATGACACGAAATACCGAGTAGTGACATACTTCGTATCGTTACCCGCTCACTTCTATATACAAGAGTTTTAAATTTCCAAGTATAGGACAGAATTTTCCACTAAATTTAAAGACAGTAGAAATAATTTATGAATCTAGTTTATCTAGATACGCGCGCATGTTACCCGCGATTAAAACTGGGATCGAACTCAGCTTGCTAGGCAACTTGAGGAAACTGCCCGGACACTGAGCTACCACGGCTCATTTATCACCGTTACAGTTTGATTATTAGATTCCAAATGTGACTACATAACAGCATGCACAGAGCACACATTTTCAGAAGTGATTTTCTTTTACGAAATGTAAACTCGTTGGTGTAACTATATCTTAGGTATAAAATTGTAAACAGATTGTAAGTTTATGCGCTACAAGGTTGCCATAACTTATAGCCAAGTAATTTTATCGATATTAACCTAATGCACATGCTGCATTAGGTTAATAACGATAATAGTACACACATGATAATGTTTACAGTACAGCTAGTCCACAGATAAAGTATAATGATAACAAGAGTAGTAAATGCATGTATTAATTTACCACTATTACCTTACTTCATTTTTAGCTATTAAGTTGCCAGGTTTTCTTCTCTACAAATTAGGATAAACTACAAGTTAGATATTTCTATTTCGGGTTAAGAAATCGTTCTCTTATTTATGTGTTTTTTATAACTATTTGCCGCTGTGAAATAACTGCTTTAGTGAGTATACAAGCTGTTAGAACTAGGTAGTCTAAATCTCTAATATAAGTAACATCGAGCTGGAACTATAGGCTTAAGTCTAGCCTCGTCTTGACTCGAGAGTGCTCGATCAGGGCAGAACCACTGCCCGATCAGATGCCACAATTGTATATCGTGCATCATCGTACAGAACTGTAAGTGAAATATGTTCTATTTCGTTTCTACGTTTATTCGGAAATACAAAGATGGCGTTCGCGCGTAATAACTTTTAACATTCGATTCGATTTGAAGTCCACTTTTGGTTTTACTCGTATATATACTTGTACAATAAGAAATTATGACTAGATATTCATTTACCTTTTGTAATATTAATACCAAGTCTACACGGCTTTTATTCAGGAAAATTCTAAACACAAGTAAAGTCCATTCGAGGATATCCTATACAGGTAGTGCTCGTGCATTGACAGCGCGAGCCGAGTTTGAAACTTGCGTATGCAAATTTGTAGAACATGTCCTAGGAACGTTTGCCATCTATCGACCAGTTTTGCAAAATGGATATACAACCGACAATTCCAACGCAATACCGACCGAAATGGTAACGGTGTCGCAGATACCTCTTTTACTGTAATTTCTGGTATTTTATTTCTCTAAACATTATAGAATCTTTACATTGAGTCATAAATCTAAGCAGTTATCGGTAAAGCTAAGTGTGCGTCAAAATTTCCGCCTTTTATTTTCACGCGATCTAGATCTAGCGATATTAATATTGTTAATTAGTTAAAGCTGAATTGCTGCTCGTTGAATATTAGGATCGTTGCTGGAATTTCTTCCGTCACTTTTACTCCCAGCTTTAATATTTCCCGTAGTTAGCTATTTTAATACCATGATAGTTTTCCTATAAAACCAGCGCTCTCGGAACGGAATGCGAACCCGATTAGAGTATCCGTCCAAGCCTTACTCTGAACCTTTATCGGATGTAACCAATAAAGGTTCAGCCTAAGCGACTTAAGAACTCTGCCGACTCCCCAACAGCTTCACTGATTGACAGCAGACGTTCATTCGAACAAAAGTGATCGTTGAAGAACGCTGGAGGTGCGAGAGTCGAAAGACAAGATTTCACAAGCATTTGAAGCATTTTTTGTTATTATGTCGGTAAGATCGAAAAATATTATTCATATATCATCATTATTGAATTCGTATCTAACTATAAGTTACAAGAGCCCTGGTAGCTCAGTGTCCGTGCGGTTGGCTCAAGTTGCGTAGTACGCTAGCAACCCGAGTTCGATCCCCGGTGCCGGCACCAATAAATTTGTTGTTGCAATTTATTGTGCTGATTTACCACGCGCTCGGCGGTGAAGGAGAACATCGTGAGGGAACCTACATGTCTTAGAAAATTTTTCTACGGCATGTGAGGTGTGCCAATCTGCATTAGGGCCGCATGGCGGACTATGCCCTTATACTCTCTTTACAGAGAAGGGACTGCGGCCAACAGTGGGACATATATAAAGGCTGTAATTATAAGTTACAAAAAATGTTCGTATGAAGATAAGATTCACTTAAGTCAGGTAGTCAACATTATTCTTCTTTAGCCTAGGTTTGAGTCGTAAGTATCCGTCACATAGTTACAGTTCTTCAGTTATACAGTAATTATAGTTTCTTATACAGTTTAGTTTCAGTTCATTAATAAATTATTGCATTTGCATAATATTAACGGTGCAATATTGCGACTTTGTTGTATAGAACTGTTTCTGAAGTAATCTTAAAACACGTTACTGAAGGCATGTATTAAAATTTATCATAATTCTTATCAGTAAAATTCAAAAAACTTAATTATAGACTTTCACAATGTCCTGAACAAGTTTGACTATAGAGATATGATCTGATTACATCATGTTTTCTTAATTTTATTTTCCTTATTATTATTATTTTTTTAATAATTAAGACAATAAACAAATAATATCATAAGTTAGTAAAAAGATCTCTAACGAGCCAGAATTATATCGCTTGTTATGTGACCTAAATTTTTATTATCAATACAAATATGTGATATATAATGGCACAAATCGAGATTTCCTCTTCAAAAGTATTTATCGTTAGAAATTAGGGTGATTGCCATAAAGCTCGACCATCAAAAAATTAAAAAAAAATCTGATATTGTTATCGGAGACCATATTCCTAAATTTATATCGGATTGGTCTAACCGATTACAAAAAATTAAGATGGAACGGACATGACCCATGAGACAGTCGTCCTTTCGAACTTATGTATGTGTAATATGTTTTTATATATGACCAAAAAATAAATAAATTTGATCATCGTGATTTCCTTACGCTTATTAAATAAATTGCCTGAAAAATATCTACTATAGTAGCATAGTTTACTAATTACACCATATTTTTTCTCGACGCTAATGTCGTAAGCCAAGAGGAATAGGTCTTTAGAAACCGAACGTGCCCTAAGTATAATTGGTTGCAGAGAGAGTCGCTATTGGGAGACAAATTTTCTCTACTCTAGAAAACAGGCAACGTAATTAGGTATTCGATGGCATTGGCCACGTCTCACAATGGTAATATATAGCATACGGTCTGACCGTACAACGTGGTCCACGTCTGAGTGTCATTTACAACCGACGTCACGAGATTATTGCTTATAATATACAGGTGACAGCAGCCCATTGACTAGATGTCACGCATTCGTGGCCAGTGAAATAATTAGGCTAAAATTAGAAGGCTCAACTAGTAGACTAAAGCCACCTCGCAACATACAATCATCAATTAGAATTATAGTATTTAGCGTAGGCCGGTATTTGAAGTACATTTAGTTGACTTTTACAAAACATCGTTATTCAGACTTATACATATTTAATGTTTTAAACATTAACCATCATTGATTAAGCTTCTTTTTGCTTTTTGAGTGTTTTTTTAGTTACAATATAATTTTGTCATTTGCCATTTATTTATTTATTTATTTAAGTATTTATTGTATGCAATCTACAGCTATAAATGCGTGGGCATTGACTATCCAACGATTTTATATTATTGTTTATATATTGACAGTGGGGAGTTTGAAAAAGTCTGCTTGCTTCTAATCGAATTTTCGATTTTTTTTTTTAAAAATCACCTACAAAAATTGAACCTCATATTAAAGTGATAAAGCGATTCTATTCCGGTCTATGGGTAAAAGGACGATAACTTATTTTATATAAAAACAAAATAGAAAACCATGTCGGATCCGTCACGTCTACACTAAAACAACTTCTCACGACACTTTCTACGCACGACGAGTCGCACATACGCAACTACTTACGGACACCGACATCCGGGTGACACGCTCCCTTGTTTATGTGCATGTCTGTTTGTTTTCACTGACGCCACGAAGCTTGAATGCGTCTATTTTCACTGCGAAACTACTTAGACGTTTTTAAATTAACTTACGTATCTGCCAGAGCCAAGGGTTGTATGAGACTAGCATTATACTCGTATTTCTACTTAAGCGCTGTTAGAAAATAAATCAGTGCCTACGCTTCATGTGCATATAAGTACAACAAAACCACATCAGTTCGACTTACGGATTTTGTAAGGAAAGACTCCGTATCTCACCCGTGGTATCGGGGAAATTTTCGAAACCACTCCAACCGTATCCATCCATTTTATCAGAAGACTGTATTATAACTATTATCATATTATTTTTAGAGCCCTGAACTTTGAGAAGTTTTGTAAAATAAAATCCTGACCAGTAAACCATAAATTATTTCACGCACGTAAACATTTTAGCCACCGACTTGAAGTCGGTGCCAGAGACTGTGACCTAATCCCGTGACTAAGCAATATATTCGACGATTAATAATGACGTGTAGGTACATAAAGGTGGGCACAAGTCCGGTAGCAACGCAGATGTATATGTGACTGTGGTCGCGGCGGCCACGTGAGCGCAATGACAATGAGCTGGCGTTATGCGGACTGGAGGTCGGTCGGTACGATTCTCGGAAAAATGCCTTTAAAACCAATAGCTGCGTACAATACGTGTAATAAAACTGACAACTGTTGCCACACGAAATACGTGTGATTATGGCTAAGAATACCTCGCCACTGTTCGAAGACTTGTTGGAAGCATGAATGAGAAAAGAGAGAAAAACTTGTAATGCTCAAGGTTCAAATTAAATCTATGCTAACTATTGTTACTCGTAAATGAATTATTTTCATTCTAACTGTAAGTAGAAAAAATAAAATATTTTATCGTTAGTGATGGATTAACCGCGACTTCGTACGGACACCATCTTTTATTTCCAAAGTACGTATCTATCATTCCGAAGTTCTGAGGTCGCCATTTTGTTTTTAGTTCACATTTGTGGTCGTTGTCGTAAAAAGATTTCGTTAGATTACTTTCCTAGTCTTGAATTGTCATAAAACTAACAATAAATCTCAAACATTTTCTGGTGTTTTATACGGTTTTTAGGAGTACTCTGGTATATATTCAAAATGTGAAGCCCAGTACCAAAAGAAAGAATATGAGATAATTTGTAGTCAACAATACTTCTCTTTTTTTAAGTCTGTTAAAAACTTTTGATACACAATGAGAGTGGCTTTGGTAACATAAAAGTTTGAACTGAAAGTTCTAAGAGTCTACCAACTATGGTAATCGGCCATAAAACGACAGGAGATTTTTTAAAAGAAAAGTGAATAGGCCTTTACTAAGCTGGTTCCCTGTCTGGCTTTGTGTTGGATGAAACGTGTTCTTGAACCCGCGGAGAGGCAAATGCGTAGTTAGACGTTCTAAGACTAGGTGGAGCGACTATCTTCGCAGGACAGCTGGCAGGAGCTGGATAACAGTACCTAAAGATCGTGCTCAGTGGTATGATTTTGGAGGGGCCTATGTCCAGCAGTGGCTTGGAGGATGATGAAGCTGGTGTGCGTTACCATCCAGGACTGCACTTTTACTTAACATCAGGGGTGATCATGGTCAAGCACGTGTTTTAAACTTTTTAAACATTGCAAAGTAGATATATTTTTAAGCAGGTTTACAACTTATACTCTCTTTACAGAGAAGACAGACGAGAAAACATAGACTTAAATTATTTTATATTAAAAGACCGCTATATAACACATAATGCCTATTTAATTAAATTAAGATTCATTAAAAACTCACAAATCTGCGTAAGAAATTTGCGTGACTCTAGAAAAAGAAATTTTTGTTGTCTAAAAAGTATTTTTTAAAATATACAAAAGTCGATACGGATGCTAAAATATACGGCGTATCCTTAATTGGTCGTTCATTAGCATAAACAAAATGACGCCCAATAATCGACGTCTCCCCGGCAGCGTCATTTTATAATAAGTGTCGAAACACTAAAAGCATCGCGATCTTTATCGTCACACTACGCGAATATTAACGCGTCGACACACTTGACAGGTGCCATATGACACAACTCTTATACAACTTAAAATAATTAACGTACAATGATAAGATGTTAAGTAATTAAACAGGACATAAATTTAACAAATATGATATACGCATTGTTTTTTTTTATGTCAGGGTTACAAAGCACATAAGCTACAATATTTTAGGCTAAAGTCTACGAGTCCTGTCGCTGACAGATCCGGGGCACCCCGCTCATAGCGGCTGATGGCATTCGCGGAAGGTTTAGTGGGTAGGGGCTGCCCAGGCCGAGTCCCACACATCCCTCCGGGCCCACCCAGGGTACCGGAGGATGGTCTATAAAAAGATTCCCCCGCCTGAACAAAAAAAAAGGCTAAAGTCTACGAAAAGTCTTAGCTCAAATTCATTTGACTAATGACAATTCGATTATTCATAGCTATTTCTATTCCTAGTAAAAGCTTAAGCATAATTGAAATAGTTAACAACACGTTATTAATGTTTATAATAATAAATTCGTTACCATTATTTAAAAGTGTGACCCCACGCTTATATACTTAAGTTTAACTTGACTCACATTTTATATAATCTATAAATTTAATTGCAGAACTAATTCAAATCAGTCTGAGATTAATTTCGCGACGATATATCTATACGAGTAGCTGATACTATCAGATGATACGTATATTATATTGATTTAAATTTGATAGTTGCCATATAATATACATATATAACTTGATGATAAGACCGTTGCTCACTTTGCATAACTACGATGATTGAAACGTTTAGTTAGGTTCACCATCTGTCAGATATGTGACCAATTAGGAATGATCGAAAGCAAAAAGCGATTGATGTGTCTGTCTACCCCGTTTTAAAAGGGTTAAAAGGACGTCAAAACTTTTTTATTCATTTTATTTGACATAATAACAAAAGGACTTAACAAGTATTACTAGTCCAAATGGAAATAGGAGTTAAAGAATCTTATTTATTAGTTCTTACGTCCTTTTTAACTTCGCCGGGTAGACACAGACAGATCTCGCTGTACGCTTTTCTCAAAGCTTATTAAGCCTTATATGTGTACACATTTATATATGTAACATATGAAAAAATATGATTCATCTGAATGCATTTTTCATTGCAACTTATTTAATGCAAAGCAGAGACCAGAAAATGCTCAAAATTCTCCTAAAAACTTCCGAAGTGAAACACGGAAGCTTTTTAGTAAGCAAGATGTTTTTTCTGGAATTCACTGTCCAGATTGTCCCTTGGAAAGCCTTCTGGAAAGGCTAAGATTACAAGTTGGCCGCATTCATTTGTATTAGATATTATATCAAGAGCTTTGGACTTGAATGGCCTACCAATTTAACTACGACTGAGAATTTACTCGAAGAACTTTGTTGTATACAACGTGTCGTCACAGGAAATAGATAGCACAAGGTGAGAACACATTTCATAAGTGTCAATTAACACCGTAATACCATATCGGTTTGGTTCGTTAAAATATTGCAGTGACGCGACGGGCGGTCGCAAAAAACGCCGTTCTTTAATCGCAAATTCATGAATTTTAGTCGTAGTACAACAGACGCTAGCCTATATAAGGGTTAACGATCAGCGAAAATTCTTTACAATTCTCAAACTGTCATGTTATCGTCTAGCGGCATTCCGCTGACTAAAACATTTATTTAAATACATAACATAAGACAAAACACGATCGTGTCTAAGAGAGGTGGGCAAAGACGATCTTTTTTGTCTGAACAAATAACCCAACACGTAGCGAGACAGTTGCAGGTGTGTCATAAAGACCAGACAAAAGACTTATAATAATTAACGGAGCAAGCTCTTTGATACATTGGGAGCACAATGTCCTTCAATATCCGACTTTAATTCTCAGTGTTAGTGAAATTTTTACTTACATTTTCAAGTGTTAATACCAATGCTTGACGGTGAAAGAAATTACAAGGAAACTTTTTCTACAGAGCAGAAAAAAAGTTAGTTAGTAGTCTTAACATTCTTTACGCACACAAACATACACAAAAGTGGGATTTACATAAGTTCTAAAGTTAGATACTCAGCTTATATGTTGGTCGGTAGAGGAAACGTCGTGTATCGATATCTCTATTTTTATCCAATTCAAGCCAAAAAAAAACTATTTTAAAAATTCATAGATTTTTGAATAAACATTACATTTTTTTTATGGTATGCAGACGAGACCTAGACTATCCGACGCGGTTTTTTAATTTGATTAATTCTATAGGAACAAGTCATGTAAGACAATTTTTGTGCTTTCAACCGTGCAAATGTCCTTACTCCGTACCGTCCGTAACAGCACAGGCCTTCTCTGTAAAGAGAGTATAAGGGCATAGACCGCCACGCGGCCCTAATGCGTATTGACAGACTTCAGATGGCTTACAAGATTTTCTAACAAATGAAGGTGTCGATGTTTTCCTTCACAGCCGAGCGCGTGGTAAATCACATCTTCAAAATTGCAACAAATTTATTGGTTTACATGGCGGCCTTGGGTTGCTCTGCTAAGTGACACTGAGCTACCACTGCTTTATATATACAGCGACATATGTAAGTTGTAAAGTAATTAAATAATATGGACCCATCTAAAGCCCATAAAATGTAACTTAACAGAAGAAAATTCGTTGTCATTAAAACTTTATTCCAATTCTAGCAAATTAACGTACACATTATAACTATAAATCTTTCTTTAACTATAAGAAAACATAGGAATAAAAAACCTTTATGAATTATTAATTTAAACAGACATTTTATTGCCGCTACAAATCCACCTATACAGCATGATAATACAAATGAGATCAAAATTTATTGAATTATTTTTTTTGCTTAATTGAAATTTAAATACGCATGAAATAATGTTGATAGACCAATAAGATAGTACGTTTGATGTTTTTACCAATATAACAATGTTCTTCTGTCGCGTAGAAATGTTTACTGTACGTCACTATGATGTAATAGAATGACACTTTTGTCAGACTTCCAAAGCCCGGGTCCTTTTTGGGGAGCCCTTGTTAAATTAGTTACAACCCACATATATATTACATATATATGTCCCACTGTTGTGCACAGGCCTTCTCAGTAAATAGAGAATAAGGGCGTAGTCCGCTACACGACCCTAGTACGGTCTGCCAGACTTCAAATGACTTGGAAAAATGTTATAATACATGTAGGTTTTTAGAATTTTTTAAACGCTATTTTTAACGGCACTACCCTTAGCCTGTTCTTAACCAATAAAGGTTAGCTGGAAAAAATGGTAAATAGCATTAGGTTTGCCTTTGTACATTTTCTTTGGTGCATTAAAGGATTTATCTATCTATCTAGGTTCCCTCATGATATTTTCCTTCACAGCCTGGAGCACATAAAATTGCAACAGTAAATTTATTGATGCTGGAAATGGGGATCGAACTCGGGTTTCCAGCGACTATGCAACTTGAGGCGAGCTACAATGGCTCTTCGGCTTCTAATTCAACTTGAGGGAGATTTTTGTACCCTGCAGCCCTGTAGGCTCTCAAGAATAAGACTACGGTATCTCCTGCCTGTCGTAGAAGGCGACTCAAAGGGGCCTCGGGTTCACTGGGCGACAAGGGGGGCTTTGTCGTCCGCTATGGTGGACCCGGGAAGAAGGCGACATCGGCTGGCCCGTGTCACCTTGCACTGCAAAGGCACATGGTGGGGAGGGAATAACCCTCCCCTCCCCGGGATGTGCTCTCCTTGAGCACAGTGCAGAGGGGCTCCGGTACGTTCCTCTGGAGATCCCGGAGCCCCTCGTCATGCACCGAGGAGGTTTTAATGGGTAAAAACCCCACATATCCGCCGCATTCCCCCCAGAAGGCGCGGTATCTTTTTGAAGATTTCCTCCCCGTAAACAAAAAAAAAGATTTTTGTATCCTTTCAAAGAAAGTGTTTCACCATGATTCCATCGATGTTATGTGGAAATGCATACGATGCACGGTTGGTATGGTTTGGTATTTAGTTAAAAGTAGCCTTAGTATGCACACAGACTTGAAGCGATTACCACTACTTGTGTTAAATTTATTACTCTCCAATGCAACATACTAAATAATGCCACGTAACCGACCATTTATGGTTCATTTCCATATATTCACTTAGGTAGAATCATTCAAATTCGGCAAAACTATCCATGAACAGCCGCGATATTGTAGTGGCTAAATGATAAAATCCATTTACGATCTGATTAGGTTCGAATACCTACCGACTTGTACGTACTACTTTTTTATGTATAAAAATGGATTTTATATAAAACTTACAAAATATTTATCGCGAAGTCGAAGCCAGTGCATGCGATAGTCACACTTTCACTGTCTTCTCTCAGCCAATCCTCTAATAATTCATTGTACGTATCGACTTTCAACATTTCGTAGATCTCCAGATAAGAGTCCAGGAAATGAGTCTACTAAACGTAAATGTACCTACATTGCAGCACGCAGTGTGTTCTCTCTATATATTAAGCAGTCTCAAAAACATTGTTCGGCGTGAGGATTTCTTTCGGTATCGATTGTTCGAAGCGCGCTGCTTTGTATGCAAGCCGCGAGCCGGTGCTCGGCTACGCAGGTCGCTCTATTTGGCCGCGCCTTTTACAGCGGCCGGACGTCTGCCGGCTACGTGACGACTACGTGACGCATCCCGTCTCTATACCCGGATACCTTCGGACCATTATTCCTTAATCAAGAAGGCCCGGTGTACAGATAGATAGATAATCCATTTTGCTCACATTTTACATGTATGTAGATGCAATAAATTTAATTTAAAAATGAACTTAACCTAAAAGTGAGCAAGGGCGCACTATAAGCAATCTCTTCCTGACAACCCTCTAGAACAGAAGAGATAAAATAAATAAATAGCAGGGTAATTAGAAAGTCAAGAATAAATAAATAACAGATTTTTTATTATTTTTTTTCAGAAATATTACTAACAATCTTCTTAACCATTCCAACTAATGTAAAGCTTGTGCTAGGATTAGGCTAGGATGTCATTTTCAATTTGTATTTTTGCAGACTTTTTTTATGAATAAATGACAAAAGCACTACGTAAAAGTACGACTTTTGACTACAGGCTCTAATGCATATAAACTACAGCTGGTGGCAGTACTAGATGCTTCCTATCAGACCTTACGAGAACTTACCAAAGGTAAGAAAAAATTTGAGATATCATTATCAGCATCATCGTGGCGGACAATGGCTGACCATGGTAAGTTTAAGTCGGTAAGGGCCTCCTCTCGGCCGAGCCCAATATAACATCCTCGTTTCCCTAGCACGTGTAAATAAAAGCATTTTCTCCAATTAAAAAAAAGTAATTCGTAAACAGAAGAACACATCTTGAAAACATAGTCAGTTAAACATACAACTGGTATTTTAAAATATTTTTTTTTAAGTAAAAACTTTTAAAGATATATATTGGGTAAGTAGAGCAAACTTCCCCGCCGCGTGTTGCAAACAGAAGGAAAGCATTTTCCTGACACGGTTTGGGCGCAAGGTCGACGGCCGCCACGGTCGAGGCCCCACAGAACCAAAATGGCTGCCGACTAAAGAAAACTGTCATTGGTAATAATAACCATATCACCAATATCTACTTTCTTTTACATATATATATATATATATATATAAGTGGATGATTGAGCGGTCTACTTCCATATCTAATTATCGTCGTATCGTCACCAGAAGCCACGTACGTGTAATCCAACAACGAACAAGGATAAAAGCGTCAATAATTTAATGGTTTAGGGCACGGTCTGCAAAATGTAATATCATAGGTACGAATCCACCGTTCAACTATTGACTGGAAACATCACCTAACACAATCTTAAACTCAGTTGGATTGGTTAACAAGAATGTTAGTAATATACACCCAGATATGACATTATTATTTCAATTTAAAAACAATTTTCTCATTTCGCTTCCTAATTAAGGTAGTATTACCATCAGAAACTTAACTTATAAACTTACGTATTTCGAAAAAACCGAACGGAAACGCGCGAAGACGCGTCGTCGATAACGTCGTATCAAGTCACGCCTAATAAATGGCCGTGATGGATGCTTTGGTGATGTCCTCACTGTTGTTTTGTCACGTATGCTATTAAGGCCGTGTGTAACGATCGAGAGGCTTTATTAACAAAATGTCTCAGATGGACTGTCCGCCTGCAATATTGTTTATTGGTTCGATTTTTTCTACGATCTATTTAATTAAGATTAAGCCTGATATATAGCAGCTTATTTGGTCAGCCATCTTTACAACAGTCGCAATATTTTTATATTAGATGATGCGTTACATTTCCACGTCAAGGTGATCAGCCATTGCAGCGGCTTCTACAGTATTACGAATGGGTCGACACGATCGGGTAAGTACTACGTCTTCACGGAATACAAACATCCATTGTGGGTATATTATACTAAGCGTTTCACCCGATCAGTGACGTATATATTTTTTTTTGTTGACGGGGGGGGATACCCCGTCTTCTGGGAGGTGTGTGTATTTACCCACTAAAACTCCTGTGACTTTCGTCTTTCTGCGCATTGTATACCCAAAATACGCAAAGATTCGTTGCGGCACGTGGCGGACAAACAAGTTTTAATTTGCCGGCTTTGCTCGAATCGATTTTAAATATGGTTCTAGAGGTGCATGCTAAAGATACATAAGGGTACAGTAGTGTATATGAGTTATAAGTAATGCGTACTTTGAATGGGCCAGGTGTGAAGAAGCCCGTATCAAATGAAAACTGCTATCGGTCTGCATTGCCTACCATTAACATAATACACCGACATTACGCCAGCGCGATCCCCACACGTGAAGAATATTCAATGGGAGATTCCGCAAGCTGCCCCATTCACACGTGCATATATATCTGATGACAGATGTGTATGTCGTTAAACAATACGTCTTAAAATTGTTTCGTCTTTTGAAATTATACTATAAGGTTCATAGTTATTGTTTTAAGGGTTACTTTGGTAATAAGTTAAATATGAGATAAAAAGAGAATAGGATTAATTACCGAGTACCGAATCGTAACTGAAACAGTAAGATGATTTTTTTCCCTTTTTTCACTATTTTGTATTTCTCTTGTCTTTTGATCTCGTCTTTTTCCTTCTGTTTAAGTCTTCTCTCCTCACATTAGGTGATCTGCAAACAACTATGACATTGAGATTGTAAAGAGCTATAATTATTGAATAGTATAATACGTAAGTATAAAAACAAACATATCAAATATATGCTAAAAATAACGTTCTAAGCACGTACATTCTATTTCGTTTCAGAAGTCTTCTTCATATTCTTCTAATTCGGCTATTGCCCGGTCTTTTGCCTCCAGTGCATTGTTGGACACCTACGTGGCTGACTCAGCAATCTTCACATCCAGACACATGTTCTCCTTAGACAAATATACTCCTTAGGCTTTCAAAGTATGTATTCATACTATTTCATACGACATTTCTGCTTATCTGAAATGTCAGGAACACTAAAGCTATCAGCGTTTCCGCGCTCTTTCGGTACCGAAGTGTCATAGTTATATTACGATGTTCTAGCACCTATATTATCTGTCTGCTTTAATATTAATTAAAATTAATTGAGCCCTTTCAAACAAAAATCTAATTTAAATCGGTTTGTAATGGACAGGGTCATGAGTGCACGTAAAAAATACAGACGAATTGCAACCTAAACCTTTTTCGTAGTAGTAGCGTAGTAAAAAATTTAAAAAAAGGTGTCACACTTTTTACCTTACTTTGTTTAGGCGTTATATCACAGCTTAGTAACACACATTGCTTTCGAGCATTAGCAAAACAAGATCGAAACATCAATACCTAAGTGCGAAACCTAATGACTTAATTAAGTAATATAATTTGCATATTACATTGATATGAGCCAATCCACTGGTGACAGTGAAAGAACCTTGGGGTAAGTATTAGTTGCCAGTAATAGTACAGTGAGACTTCTCTGCTGTATTCATCTAGTTTCCAAAAAAAGGACGTTCTCAATTCGTCTACATTAATTATGTTGGCCGTTTTTTTTGCTAACGGGGAGAAAATCGTCAGAAAGATACCCCGCCTTCTGCGGGGAAGGCGGTGGTTATGTGGGATTTATATATATATATATTTATAAATATATATATATATATATATATATGTTGGCCCTATGCCAACATCTAGGATTTCAGCGCCGTAGTTCTGGGCTCGTAAGAATAAGACTTTGGTATCCCCTGCCTGTCGTAGAAGGCGACTAGAAGGTGCCTCGGGTTTACTAGGCGATAAGGATGGGGGCCTTTGTCGTCCACCAAAGTGGACCCGGGAAGCACAGTGCAGAGTGCATCCGGTGCGTTCCACTGTAAATCCCACAGCCTCTCTCCATGCTCTGAGGAAGGGCCATCGGGGGGGTTCTAGTGGATAAAAACACCACATAATCGCCGCCTTCCCCCAAAACAAAAATCTTGGATTTAGTTGTTTATTATAGTGAGTATATACCAAAAAATTAAGAAAGAGAAAAAGGCCATAAACGTGAGAAGAAATCTCGCCAGATATAATATAAGCCCGTCCTCCTAACCCTACCAGGGTAGAGAGACACGGCTTTAGCTTGTCTGTATAGCTCATCAAGCTGTCTACCATGCCAAGCTAGAACGTGAAATTTATTTTTAAAATATAGGTACCTTAAAATTACACAATCATACAGTTTTTTCGTAGAATATTTCCGTATTCAAATATTGGATTAAACAAATCGCCACTATTTAGGCAAGCACAAATATTGCTTCATTTAGTTCGGAAACAATATTATATTAGTATATAACTGTTTTCGTCAAGAAAAGGTCAAGTCGATATGTTATGCTAATCACGTATTAGATTTACGTTTCTTCCTTGACATAATTAAGTGATTATACGTCGTAAAACGTATCCAATCGATTTTTTGCCCATTACACTTTTATCATTTCGAAAATCTATGCTTAGATAGATTATGATTAGCTGTCTTATGTTACACACTGTACAAAAAAGTTTTCCAACGAACGCGCTAAAGAAAAACCCACCTCGTCCGAATCTGAATGATATCCCCAACAAAAGCCAGTAGTTTTTTCTATATCCACATATTCAAATAATTGTAATTTTAGTACTTAGTGTTGCCTCTATATCACAGCAAAATTTAAATAAAAAAAATTAATGAAAAATACTGTACTATCCAAGTTTACGTTAGATATCCTTTTTCGTTTCAGTTTAGATTTTTTAATGAAATATCAATAAATTAGTAAAAATATTTTATTTTATTTTAAGGATGTCTTACTGTCTGTTATACACAATTGATTTCAGTTAGCTAGCGTCTTTATCTTCCGAGATATTCTAACTTTCTCAACCGACCCTTTATATTTGCTCACGAATCTTTATATTAAAAATTAGTATAAAAGACATAGTAATGTGCACTTACTAGTATAATGTATGGAACTGTTTTAGGTAAAGTTTTAACGTGATCTCATTTATTTTATTTTTACTTGCCAGTGTATATAACGTATTTATTACCTAGTGGGCAAGCAGTTGGAATGTTACGATCTAATGGTCGCCGGTTCGAATCTTGGGCGGCTTGTTCCTGTGAATAGCCGTTTTTTTAAGTACAAACAAATGACTTGCTAAAAATTGTTGTGTTATGGTGATGGGGTATTAAACTTGGAAAAAATGGACTACAAGATCCACCTCTGTCTACCTCGCAAGGGTTAAGATTACAAAATACACAAACACAAAATTATGCTTTTCTCCAATGGATGTGAGGATTGATGAAGTTTGTGACTCCTCTATGCAGAATGAAGCGCTGTGCTTCGTATTTTGTTGTGCGTATAGCAACGGATTGGAATAGTTAGCCTTCGTCTGTCTTTCCCTCCGATTCCTCCGACAATGTGGGTGTCTTCAAGAGTAGAGTGAATAGGCATATACTAAGTTACTATCCTGGACTGTATATCAACGTGGCGATCCCACCTGATGTTGTTTAAGCTCTTGTTTAGAAAGTATGAAAAAATTGTGAATGGGATTTTGTTCCACATCATATGACGAACAAATACATGTTTCAAATGATTTACAATTACCTAGGACTACTTAGTTTATTGATAAAGCGCGGAGATATACGATGGAGGAAAATAATAAACTAGCTTATCTTAATTTATAGCCTAGTCTTGTTTGTCGAGCCGCCGCACCGGCCGGTCTCAAGTTCGACTTCTATTCTAGTATTGGAGGTCGTCTACACACTAATTACACTTAGTTATGACAATCTAGTATCTGTCAGTTGTTTTAAAAAGTTGCGAGATGTTGCCTTACTTCGTATAGAAATTAAAAGTTGTTAGGGAGTTGGATTGACATATGAATCTAGGTCAACTAATTAATTATTCTAAAACAAGAGGCCTTTCTGGCCTGACTTTTTATTGCTTAAATTAAAAAAAATACAGAGCCTACGGCTAATTTAATGTTGGATAATGCTCGTATTTAATCAACAACGATTCAATTGCCATTGTCAAAACCGAAATCAGCTCACTTCACAGTGATTTTCCATTGGTCTGTTATATGACGGCATATTTGGAATATATCATTATGCTGGTACATAATGACTTAAAAAATAACTAAGAAGTAAGTACAGTATTTTATGTCGCAATCATTAGTGGCAGTGCCTGTAGGGAAACGTACTATATTTGATATAGAAAAGAGGGAAGCGTGAAGTCCGAGGAAATAAGCGAAGATATATGGATTTTTTAGGTCTCTTATCTAAAAAATCCATATATCTTCACTTATTTCTATTCTAAGCTATCTGCCCTATGGAGGAGAGCGATTAGCGTAGTTTTTTCCTAATAAACTGAATGTGCAAAATTGCTGTACTTCGGCAACGATGCTTCTCCGGTATTGAGGGGATGGTCATAGTCGACGGTTACCACTTAAGATTAAGTGAACCGTAAGCTCGTTTGTCCCTTTTCCGATTTCAAAAAGATAGGTGTGATAAGATCACGAAATAAGTTACCCTTGCCTATACACTTGGCTGCCGAGTGTAACAACGCATAAGATAATAATAATAATATATTTTATTTCAAACCAAAAATTCATGTACAAACCAGTTCGATAATAGCCGCAGTAGTAAAAACTGTGTCGCAGCTACTCGTATTATCGCTAATCTCCAAACAATTAAATACAAATACAAATTTAGTAAAATTAAAACTTATGATGTAATTAAGTTTAATCGTTTTGTGTGTGTGAGTGTGTTTATGTGTAAAAGGTTGCGTGTGTTGAAGAGTGACTGTATGTGTAGGGATGAGTATGAAGGGAGTGAGTTACTCTGACTGTTTATTGTGGTTTTAAAAGATCTTCTGTATTCATACGAGAGGGTTTGGAGCCATTCAGTAATATGTGTCTTACATTCTTTTAGTTTTAATGGGTATATATGTAATAATTTATTTATTTTATTGTACAAAAAGGTTCAAGCGAGCTTTCTTGTACTTGTACCTTAAAGTAAGTCATGTTATACGAACTTTAATAAATTTATATAAATAAACGTAGCACGTGGGTGTTTAAAAAGCTCTCTGCAAACATTATTCCTGTACTGCATTATATAAAAAATAATCTGCATCCAATCAACAGGTGTATCACCAAGCGACACCCGACGTATACTCCTTTTAATAATAAATAATATTTTGTAACCAGTTCCCACTTGCAAGATAAATATCCAGTTTTGCATTTCACGTATGTTTAAAGTCATGATTTCTATTTCCTTTCAGTTGACAGTTTTTTTTTTGTTTCCTTTAAACTGCATGAGCAATTATAATTAGTATTTGAAATATTTCCTGTACAGTGAGCGTCATATTTATGTGACAGTGAAACATATGCAATATGTGTAATTTTTTGTGACTCCTGTAGCATATTCAGTGCCGTGTTATCGAAGGTCCGGGCGGTCGCATCAATACACAATACACTAGCAACCCGAATTCGATTGCAATTTTAAGTGCTGATTTACCACGGGCTCGACGTTGAAGGAAAACATCGTATAGAAACATAGAAAATCTTACAAAATTTTCCATATTTCATTACAGAGAAATGGAAATTTTTGATACACGTTTCATTAAGTATTTTGTGTTGACAACTCGTAGAAATACATTCCATTATTAGTATTAGTTTGGCTTTCTCAAGGGACGATCAACTACATCTAATCTTCTGCTATTTACGGACACTATCTTCGTTAACATGGATAAGGGCAATCAAATAGATGCCATTTATACTGATTTTAGCAAGGCATTCGATCGAATTGACCATTGCATTCTTTTGCAAAAGTTGTTGGATATAGGTATAAGAGGAGATCTATTTAGGTGGTTAAAATCCTATATTGCAAACAGATGTCAGGCTGTTACCCTGAATGGATTTAGTTCCTCCTGGGTGGTTGTTCCCTCAGGAGTCCCTCAGGGATCATTGCTTGGACCTTTGCTCTTTGTAATATTCATTAACGACATTGGTAATTGCTTTCGGTATTCAAACTTTTTACTTTTTGCTGACGACATGAAAGTTTATCGTGTAGTGAACAATTCCTTGGATGCAACGCTCTTACAAGACGATCTTTTACATTTAGATCACTATTGCCAACAGAATAAATTAGATTTGAACGTTGCAAAATGTCACTTAATTTCATTTAGACGGAAACGCCAAATGTTCGATTTCACTTATCGAGTGAGTGGCCTCCCTATCACTCGATGTAATATAGTTAAAGATCTTGGAGTTATGCTAGATAGTAAACTTGCCTTCGATCATCATATCGAGGCTACTGTTAACAAAACATATAGAGCTCTCGGTTTTATTATTAGGTCCTGTTAAAGTTTCCGGCAGCTAAAATCCTTGAAAATTCTTTACTGCACACTAGTTAGAAGCAATTTAGAATATGCTTCTCAAGTTTAGAATCCTCACTATAATACGAGTATAGACATTAACAAAATCGAGGCGATCCACAAAAAAATTATTCGGCATATGCGCTCCAAATTCAGATTAAGTAAGGACGGCTATGATCAAGCATGTTCTAGACTTCACCTTCTTCCATTACACACACGTCGGTGCATAGCGGATATCGTATTGCTATCAAATATTGCTCAAAGTCGCATGGATTGTCCTGAATTACTTAATAAGCTACGCTTCTCTATCCCTTCTCGTAGTCTGCGATTCAAGTGTCCATTATATACTCCACCTAGTAATGCGAACTATATGCTTAATAGCTATTTTATCAGAGCATCTAATGACTTCAACAACCTGTGTAAGAAATTCAATAATGTCGACCTATTTTACGTCAGTGATGCCTCACTACGTAAGCTTTTTATAAGTAAATTTAGCGAAATTTTGTCTGCGGGACCATGATACTCTTTCTCCAATATTGTGTTACCTAAGTTTGCGTCTTTAGTGTTTTATTTTTTCCCTAATTTAGTTGCGAAAACTTGTTATTTGCTAATCTAGTGATTTATTTGTAAATATATAACAAGCATTGAATAGCTGTAAGTTTTCCTGTATCAAATAAATAAATAAATAAATAAATTATTTATTTAAAAATTTATTAATTTTAAAATTATGAAATTCACGTTAAAAAGTATATTCTTCAATAAAAAACAACACATATTAAATCCTTTATAAATTTGCAATTTAATATATTCATTGTTTATATTTTTACCTTTGCCTTTCCGATAACAGACTTAGATCAAGACCTAGAAAAGCTAAGTGTATCGGTAGCTGACTGTACCAATCGTATGTTTGTCGCAGCATTGCGAGCAGAGCCTAGTATGAGCATTAGGCATTATACAGGATGCATAAGTGTGCCGGGCGGAGGTGAGAGAGAGGCGATACCACAATCACCCGCATGCTAGTTGGAAATGCTTTTTCCGTCCGCCGCGTGTACTGGCCTGAAACCAACCCACCGTAGTGTGAGAAAATAATATTAATTGTAATCAGATACTTTCTAAAATCATTATTCGTTATATATAACAATATATAAACACTTCCGATATAACCTTTAGAAATGAAAAGGTCGATTAAGAAGAACACATGGAAGCGATGTTTTTAAATAAGCATTTCATGTCCGCGTTAATACGATTTTTTTAATTGACGAACTACACAGATTAGCCAGAGAAACTGGCCTTGACTGCTTCATCGGATTGAGAGGTGGCATAGCTCTTAGGTCGCTTAGCCTGAACCTCTATCGCCTCTAGGGTCCCCCCGGTGAGGGTTACCTCGGCTTGGACGGTTATGTTACACGTAAGCATTCCGATCCGAGGGCGCCCGAAAAGGCCGAACCACGACTCGGTCGGTAGCTATTTCACGGATTATCTATGGGACATTCAAAAAACTGAACTAACTTTGAGACAACGTTAATACGAGTATGAACTAAGTTCGCATTAATTGATATAAGAACAAACCAGTGTGTTCTTAGAATTCCTAGAATATTTTTTCATAATTTTAGTGCCAAGTCATTATAGCTTGAATGACAGGCAAAATCTGGCTCTATATACCTTAAGGCGCTGCGAGGTTTGTTTAGACTTATAACTGAGCACCAATGTTCCGTTTAGATTTCCAATGTAATACCGATAAAGCAGACGTAATAGGATGGTCTCGATAACGACATAACGATCTTATAGTTGACTTTTCATACTAACCTGAAAGTAAACTTTTCAAAGTATCTGATGTCAACAGCGGTCTCTGTAAAACAGTATAAGGGCAAAGTCCGTTTTCAAATACATGTTGGCTTTCTCACGATGATCCTTGTTCACCGCCAAGTCCATGGTAAAGCGGAATTTAAAATTACAACAAATAAATTCATTGGTACGGGCACCGGGCATCGAATTCGGTTTACCCTACCTACCTTACGCGAGTCTAAATAATATTATTCAATCGATACGAGCGTGAGAGAATTTTTTTTATATAATATTGTAAGTTATCCAAAGATTAAAACAAAAGTAATAAATGACTCTAATATCCTCAAAACCACACCTTAATATTAATTTAATTGCTCCAGTAAATTTAGTAAGACGAGCACAGTAGTTTGCATAACAGGTTGACATTAAAACGCTGAAGACGATCAGCATCGTAAAATCTCCTTATCGCTGCATTAAATTATCCGATGACCCATTAAGGCTAAAGTTAAGAAACATTATAATATTTGCGAAATCGAAACGGCGCAGAACGTGAGTGATTCTGTATAAATCACGGTCGAATTTCTACTAGAGAAATAAAAGAGCGGAGCAGTACCGGTTCCAGATTGTCACTATAAATTTGAATATTGATAGTGTTGTGAACTTTTGCTACATTCGGCTAACGAGCGGGCGCACTAAGAAAGCAATTTCAGTATATCACGTCGCTCATCCGCGTTTTGGACACAGCGTTCAATGAAAACTTTAAAATGTTCACAGCGATTGCAATGGAGTCGACATTGTTTCTAATTCTTTTCTATTTTTCTAACATCATCATCGTCATTTCACGCATACATCCACTGCTGGAACATAGTAAATCTTAAAATTATTTGGACACGAATTGATATTTCGTCATAAAACAGAAGGAATTTTTTAGATTCTTCCTTCCTCAAACTGTAACATATTGATCCCATCATCAAAGGTGTCCGATTAGTACTATCGTCTGTCTTCGGAAGCGGTCTCCTAATACCCTGTATAGTACAAAAGAAAAATATATGTGTGAAATTAGTAATTACATGTTATATCATTAAACTATCTTCGTACCACGCTACATCTTATAGTATAAGTATTATTTGTATTTCGTCAGTGGTTTTTGCAGTACTATGTGACAAAAATACGACTTCCCATTTATTAATATAGATAATAAAAGCAAATATACTTCGTATAATTTTAATCCCAGTCTAACGCTTATACTTTATCGATTGTCCACGTCCTGGGCGCCGCCGAAAATCACCGCATCCTTGCGACAGCATTTACTGATGCGGGTGTCCAATGACCATGAAGCGTCAATTGCCCAATGGTTTAGGGACTATTCCACCATTGGACTATTGACGTGACCTAACCTAACACAAGTATAAGCTTAGTTGAAATGGTTAACAAGAATGTTAGTAATATTTCTGAAAAACGGAACGAAAAAGAAATACTGCTAGCTTTCTTTAAAAAAAAATATGTTGGCATCATGTCCTTTTTGTCCGTTTCTTTCTTTAATTGTATTTCGGTTATTTTTCTATCTTTTTAAATTTCTGTTATATTTTGTATATAATGTGCTGGTGTATTATGATGCCAATAAATAATTTTTTTATGTCTATATCTAAATGAAAAACTTCATCACTATCAGTACATAACTGGATTTTAAATATTGCCGTCTGCCACAAACACGATGAAGCGGAACGTTCCGACCCAGTAGGCGCAGCCATTCTTCTTGGGCGGTGCTACGCTTTGCACCCGTGAATACCGTTAAAACTCTTCATAACCAATTCTGCGTGTGCGTTTTTTGCCACACGGGCGAACGCACACGATATGGCCACTCCACGCCTCGCCGTAACCCACAAAAACGTGTTCCACTCATTATGAAACACGAAACTATGATATTTCAAGTCGCCTTGCCGTTCGTACGACAAACGACCTTAGTGTTGCGCAGTCGACGCGGAGACCAATAAATTTACGCTTTACTGTTATCTATAAACAACCTTCAGCTAGAAGCCGGACCGGTATCGAGGCGAAACTATTCTAATAAAAAACCAAAACCAGTCCAAATTAGAGATAAGATGGTGGAAAATGTTGAAGGAATTAAAGAAACAAGCTGCGAACGGGTTACGCGTAGGTGTGTCGGTGGACGCGATGGGTGCCTTATGTGGCCTAGAGGGGCACAATAGACGACCGACGTATCACTAAACCAGTGACAGCCATAATTCCAACTTGATATATCGAACCCATTTCTAAGTAATCACCTGTCAATGTATTTTTATGAATCGGTCTCGATCGCGATGCACTTATCAATTTACAAAGTTCAACTCTCGTGTTATTGTATTAACAATTTAATATGTTGATGATATACTCTTTAATGGATTGAAACAGAGCAGTGGTAGCCGATAGCGTAGTGGTTAGCCGTTCGACTTTATATACGACGATCGTGATCCAAGATAGCTTATGCAAATAAATTTCGTTTTTCAATTTCTTAATTACAAAATTAACGTGTTCATGTCATTACGTACGAAACGAAAGTGGTAATACTTTTCGCTCAAGCTTTAAGCTCTCGCGTCTTTTTAAGCCTAGCAGGGTAGACATAAACACTTTTCACCTAGTGCGCCTTACCATCCAGGACTGCATTTCTACTTAACATCAGGTGGGATCAAAAATCACCTTGCTAAATTTCTTTGTACTGGTCAATCAATTCTAAGCAAGTCAATGCGTTAGGTGATTCTTTACTTCGTATAATGGGGAACTTATTGTTTACTTATTTTATATTAAGTTTCTAGAACCTAAACCGGAAAGAATGAAGCGAACAGATGAAAGAGCAAAGAAAAATCCATAAATCAAAAAAAGTTGAATAATACATACAATAGGAAAGATATTGTTTCATAATCTGAGCAACAGGATCCACAGGACCCCAAATTGGTTCTATATACATAAAAATAAACCTAAACCTGAAATAGAATTTTTATTTTAGATTTCCATGCTAAGTAGCCTAAGAGCTCGGCTTATTTATTTGTTAAAGCTTACAAGTAAACGACAATAAGCCATATAACCAACAATCTTACTAACGGTAAAACAGTTACAAAGTAGTGCTGTCAAACGAAATAGCTATATGTGATTGCATCGAAACACTAAGTACGTAAAGATCCTGTTGATATCTAGAGATGATGCCAGAGCTGTAATGGCAGATTGAAACGAGCGGTCCGGTCTCTGCACGTAAACGCACCGAGATAATTGTTATCTTTAACCGTCTCAACTGAAACCTGTTGTCTCTTCCTGGAAATTATAAAACTTTCCATCAAGCTGTACCATAAGCGGAGATACATCGAAGTATTTGTATTGAGCTTTTCATAATTATACTCTAGCAACGAAATAAGGTAGGTTGTTAAAGGTAGTTAGATATTTGTGGTTCAGACCTCTGTGGCGCCCTTAAATAGGAATGCTATAGCGAACCGAGCGGAGGTCTCCTCTCGAGGGCCTTCCCTAAAGACGTTCATGTCAATCGACCTTAGAGTTTTCAATTTTTCTGGAAGAGGCTAACGTCTAAGTTACTTGGCCTAGTGTAGATAATAGAAAATTCAAAGAAATAAATTCAATATAATTTTTTTTTAATTAATCATGTTGTATTATAGAGCAAGGTAAGAATTTTTTTGTTTCAATAAATTATTTAATATTTTTAATTTCACCGGGTCGCTTGGAAGTAAAAAAGAGCTCTATTGAAATGGTCATTGGTCATATAATGCGTGATAATAAATACATAAATCCAGGGTAAATGACCACATGGAAGAAGACGTATTTCGTGGCCCAGAAATCTCCGGACATGGTTCAACATGAGCACAGGATCCTTTTGGCGCTGCAACAAAAATTAAAATTACGAGTACCTTAATGATAGCCGCCCTCCGGTAGGAGATGGAACTTTTAAAAGAAGAAGAAAAGAAGATGGAAGTGGAAGAAAAAAAAAATTTTATAGATATGCATATCTATCTTTATGTATTATTAGTATCTATTAATTATATGTATAGCTTTGTTATAATGTTTGTATCTGTACGCCAACTTCGGGGTTTGTTCATATATTTCCTGTCTATACAAAGCTTGCCTGGAAGAGATCGTTACGGTCGATAAGGTCGCTTATTGTACAACAAATTGTAAAATGTACCTTAGTAATGTTTATAAACATTACACTTATTTTGCAAGTGATCTGAACTTTTATTATTTTTTTCCTTCCTTGAATTAATTCAATTGAAATAAATTTAGTTTCCAGTCAAATTGTTTCTTTGCAGTTTGTTGTTGATTTTTATATCTCCTGAAATACAAGTAATTTTAAAGAATATTCTTTAATGCGTGTATACCTCATACTACACAATTAACGTAACATTTCCAACATCTAATTTCTACACTTTCCCTATTTACCTTCTGTGTAAAGTATAACCAGATAACAACGCTAACCAAGAACATTAAATGCACAGAATCCATTAGATCGAATGTCCGGACGCAACCGAATAGTTTTAAAAAGAATGAAACTTTCGAAGTTTCTATCGCTCGAAATTAAATGCAGGAATTTAACGATTGTGACCGAAAACTGATAAGTTACGTTCCTAATTGCTTCCATATCGTTAATACGACTGATTTACGACGCGTCCACGCCGTTCCGCTGTAAATCTTACGTGAAACTTTACTTATGGGTACCGTTAGGCAACCACCGAAGCGGAAAACTCTGCACAACAAAAATCAAAATACATTTTTTATAATTTGTACTTTTTCTCTCTGATGCCAAGACGCAACAGATGTAGAGTGAAAGTAACAGCTATTAAGTCCCACTAGTGGGCATCGGACTTCTCTGTAAAGAGAATATATATAGCCGTGAGCAAAAATAAAGGGTCAGTTAAGAAAGGTTGAATATCTCGGAAGATAAAGACGCTAGCTAACTGAAATAAATTATGCATGATAGACAATTAAATATCCTTAAAATAAAATAAAATATTTTTATTAATTTATTTATATTTCATTAAATATTAATTGAATATTATTAAAATTGCAAAAATAGCTTGTAACTTACTATCATCTATACCTAAGCTTTAATCTAAGAATGTATAAGATTGTCTGCCACGCGGCCTTTATGTGGGTCTCTCATCTGTCTTAAAAAATTCTCCGTCATTCAAGTTTCCTCATGACGTGGTCAATCTGCGTTCAAACTATCAACAAACAATTTCATTGGTACTGGCACCGGGGATTAAACCCGTTGCTACCATACTATAGAACTTGAGGCGACCACCAAAGAAATGAACATAATTAAGATTGTACAAAAAGCTGTGGAACGACCATCTAAACATTGGGTTTAACTAAAATCTTCAATATATTTAGTACAGAATATCTTTAAGCACACAGGTCGTGATACGGGTTGCCCTTCAAAATCGTAGACGATAACTCAGAAGGCAGGCGAAGAATCATATAGATTGCTCGTAAATACAGATTATAGGATATCCGTGCATCGATTTGCAGCCGCATCAAAAATTGAGGTGTCGAGGCGCGCGCTTACGAGCCGCATGGGATGCATAATGCGAATATGCTTTACGACCCCCTAACCCTGCGCCCTCATAAACTATGAATTTACCCAATCGCAGTCAGGTGCGACTGCCTACACGCGCGATTTATTATCCGATCTCTAGTCTCTCCTCCCGGGGTGTCTCAGCTATATCGGAAATTATCTCTCTGAATTATCTATTTGTTGACCTAACATTGCGTTCATAGGGGCCGTAAAGATATTATTTTTGTTCCGGGAATCATGAATCAAGCACTTGCACAAGCATGCTTAGAGTTTTTTTTGTGACGAACTACACGGGTTAGCTAGAGAAGCTGACCTTGACTGCTTTACTGGATTGAGAGGTGACATAACTCTTAGGTCGCTTAGCCTGTATTTCTATGGCAAAAGAAATTTCGTTCTGTGAAAACCATTAAGTTTGTATACAAAACTAGCGTACCCAGCCCGCTTCGCCGGGCTATTTTATTTAAAAATAAACCTACATCATTAAATATTTAATTGAACTCTAACAATATTCATATATCTCCATATTCATTCTCTTCTCGAGCGGGTGAAAAGCCTACGCCCATGTATATATCAGTAAATACAATATTATTCTTATCATTTAGGAATTTATTATACTTCATTATACTTTAATATGGTTTATAATGCCATAAATATACACAACGCATTGTCAATACATATTTGAGTTACAAAACAATAGCCCATTCAGCCCAAAAGCCCACTCGCCAGGTCAATCTGAAGATTCCCTGAAAGTTTCATTGAAATCGGTTTAACCGTTTCGGAGCCTATACGGAACAAACCAACACACTTTCTCTTTTAAATATATAGATTAGTACCCGCTCCACTGGACATAGGACAACAGTTCATTGAAAGCTTACAAATCGATTTTACCACTTATTTGATTCCTATTCGGTATTCGGGATACACATTCGGTAAAAATTAATTACAATAATAATAAAAATGAGCTAATTCATTAAATTCATCAATCTTTGGACAATGTTCCCTACACACATTAATTATTTCTTCTTCTTCTTCTATGCCTTTTCCCTTTATTTGGGGTCGGCCCTCCTCGTGTTGCGGCGCCAAGACAGACGGTCTAGGGTTGTCCGTACCTCTATTTGGGCTCGTTGCATATCTTTGGCAACGGTTGTCCACCACGTGGCCTGCGGTCGTCCTCTGCCTTTCTTGGCATCTGGTATAGCAAGGCCCATACCACCGCAAACGACTTTACACCATTTTCTCCACAATGGGTGCAACTTTGAACGAGCCTCTGATGTATTGATTTCGAACTTTATCGAGTCTCGTTATTCCCGCTGCCCACCGTAGCATTTTTAATTCATTTGTGTGCACACATGAATTATTTAATCAAAAAAAAATTCTTAACAAATAGAAAATTCAAAAAAATTATTTCTTTTACGATCATGAAAATTTATATAAGCTATTATAGCTTATCTAGAATTACAAGATTCTTTCCCAATCTGTATTATATTTTGTGATCACCGTTGGTATTGTAAATGTTAATCAGACATCTTAAGTCGTCAGTAATGACAGAAGGTTGGGAACATAAAAAGATGAAAATATCCCATTTGGTTAGGATTTGTGTGCTAATTTCAAGTAAATCGGGTGCATAGTTTTGGAGTTTGTGTCTGTGTGTGTTATTTCGCCTTTATATAATAGAGATAATCGTAAATTATCTTTCTGAATTATTTATTTGTTGACCTAACATTGCGTTTCTTGACGCTATAAAGATATTATTTTTGTTCCAGGAATCATGAATGTTATGAATTGATTTCATTGAAACAATACAATATCGAATTTAATCAAATCGTTGCGTTTATGTATAATTTGTGACCCGCCCTCGCTTCGCTTTTTTTATACCATCAACTAATTACTTTTATCAAATTAACATAACATTATGCAACAACATTGTTACTTGATAAAATATAATATCACGAATACATCTGTGGTACTCAGGATTACTGAATTCAAGCCCTGAGTATTGTTTGATTGAATAAAACTAGTTATAACTTATTTAGCATTTACCATCTCATCCCATACACTCCCCTTGTTCTGATGAATTGTTGGGAATCAAGTTAAACTGTAGTTAAATTGAAGTCGGTTAAACACAATGCAGAAATCACAAAAACTGTTAATTATATTATTAATAAAAAGTGACAGCGCCTATTTTGGCCACAGGCTTTTTCTGTAAAGAGTGTATAAGGACATAGTCCACTACGCGGTCCTTCGGAATTTTTTTTGACACATGTAGGTTTTCTCACGATGGTTTCCTTCGAACGCGTGAATAGCGCTAAATTAGTACATTTGTAACAAACAAATTCATTGGTGCTGGCACCGGGGATCGAACTCGGGTTGCTAGCGTAGTACACTAACACTACTCAACTTGAGGCAACTGCCCCGACTCTTACACTTCTACCTTCTTTCTTTATCTAGAAAAGAAGAAGAAAGAATAAAGTATCAAAAATAGTGTATAATAATTCGGTGACACTGTGTTGTAAAGTCAAATCATACTCCACATAGATAGATGACCTTCATCATCATCATCATCATCATTTCAGCCGTAAAACATCCGCTGCTGGACATAGGCCTCCTCCAACGATTTCCAAAGGGACCGGTTGTAAGCGGCCCGCATCCAGCTGCGTCCTGCGACCTTTATGAGGTCGTCAGACCACCTTGCGGGTCGCGTCCCACACTGCGCTTGCTGGTCCGTGGTCTTCAATCGAGAACTTTTCGGCCCCATCGGCCATCTGTTCTACGCGCTACGTGCCCTCCCATTGCCACTTCAACTTGCTTATCCGGCGAGCTATGTCGGTTACCTTCGTTCGTCTACGGATCTCCTCATTCCTGATTTGATCTCGCAGAGATACTCCGACCATAGTCCTCTCCATAGCTCGTTGTGCCACTTTGCTTGGTTATGAGGCCCATAGTGAGAGACCACACCTTATTGTACATTCCTTATTGCACCAAAATACAAGACGAACTTAATGCTATTAAGCATTTTCTTCTAGTTAACCTTTAGTGGTTAAGGGCTGACTTTGTTTTTATTGCCGCTAAAAATCGTAAATATATAAAAATAATATATATAAACGATACCACAGAAAGCTGATTTTCTGCTACGCCATTGAGATCTAAATCTGAATCGTCGATAGCCTGGTGGTTTATGGTATAGTCTTCAAATCGTAAGGTCGTAGGTTCGAATCCACCATTAGACTATTGATGTGAACCGTCTCCTAGCACAAGCCTAAGCATTTGGAATGGTAAACAAGAATGTTAGTAATAATTTCTGAAAATAAAGAAATATTGCTAGCTTACCTTTAAAAAAAGTTGCAGTTAATTGGGTTCAGAGCCGGGTGGGGCTTGTTACATAATGCAGTTCATAGGCCGGTAATGAGGCGGTATCGCGCGGTGGGAAGCTTATTCCGTGATCGTCGCAATTATTATTTTACTCCCTGCTAATCGCTCTTGAACACAATAGACATTGGTGTCCAATTAATTGGTAGAATGACACTGGTTTGATAATATTTCGTAATGATGATTGTTTAACAGTCAATTTTGTTTCTCTAATAATAATCTCGAGATTATTTGATAAACGAAACAAACCTCAGCCTGACCTGTAGTCAGTTTACTGGGCTTTTTCCATATAAGAACAGAATGCTTTGCAATCATTAACCACTTTTTAAAAACCAGAAAATATCACGTACGGTTTGGGCCATGAGAATCATATGTACAGCAACTGCTATGCCAATTTATGATTGTCACAGTAATATTCACATATACAGAACTTCATACAGCTATTGTTAGTAAATGAACAATTATGTTGTAAGTGTAATTGTTTCTCTATAAGGGGTGAATTGTAAAGAAAGCTATGTAAAATCATTCTCCGTAATTTTTTTTTCTAATTTTAACAAGTATATTTACGACCAAAAACAAAAACCGACTTCAAATTGAATCAAACGTCAAACGCTATTACGTGCGAACGCCCTCTTTTATTTCCGAATTATCCTATGAATATTACAAATATAATTAATTAGATTTTTTTATGACGAACTACACAGATTGGCCAGAGAAGCTGGCCTTGACTGCTTCACCGGATTGAGAGGTGGCACAGCTCTTAGGTCGCTTAGCCTGAACCTCTATTGCTAGTAACTCGACACAAGGGTCCCCCCGGTGAGGGGTAACCTCGGCTTGGACGGTTGCAATTAATTAGAACATAACTGAAGTTTCAAAGTACTCTTGAAGTACATACACCCTTCCCAATTAAAAATGAATCATCGAAATCGATTGCCGAGATATTGAGTTCTTCGTTCATTTGTCGCACACATACTAAATGCAATATGGTTTTCTCATGGATTCCATTGTCAGAATTGGACTAAACCATAAGCTTCTAAATAAAAAAGAATCACCAAAATCAGTTCACCCAGTCGAAAGTTAAGACTTCATGGTCATAAACATAAAAAAACATACAGTTGAATTGAGAACCTCCTTTCTTTTCTTTGATGTCGGTTAAAAATAGAATTTCAAATAGTCCATGTTGCGACATTGCTTAGCAAGATAATCATAGTTACGGAATAAGGACGTAAAATGTTGTGTATGTTAAATATTTAAAAAGAAACGCAAGCAAACTATATTATATATACTATTATTTCGAAATCGATCAATTAAGAAAAAATGGCGAAGAATACTTATATTCTGATAGCTGTAGAATCGGTAAAATTATAACTCATTGGTACAAGCTGAAATTTCAACCCATAACCATAAATCAAACCGAATTTCTAGACTATTACTAATATTAAATGGGACCTAAAAAGCTTAGTGATAAAGTGATTAAAGACAACTCTGTCTACCCCGATAAGGTTAAAAGGACGCTAATTTTTCTTTGTCTTATTTCACAATATTGGATAAGGTTGAAATAAACGGACAACGAATCTGTTACAATTACAATTAACATGGTTAATTACAATACAATACATTAAATAACAAACAGAATAATTCCAGCATGATCAGATAACCAATCCAATAGAGCGCCGACAAGTTTAACGCGAAAGGTGCAAAACTGTAACTTGCAATGTAATGAGCCGGCGGACTGGTTATTCAAATCAAACATTAATTAAAACATGTAAATTGCACACAGGTCTATAAAAGGCAAACGCTATGCTAACACCGCGGTCCTCGCCCACACTTGTAACTGAAGAGAAATATACTCGTTCGAGTCCCGGCTCGGTGATCCCTTACTATTAAACGTATCGTCTGATTTATGTCTTAAGAAATTATCCCTTTCCAACCAGGGATACGGATCGGGGGCAGGCTCGCGCATCTTTACCATGCACGGGGCCCAAGACCTCGCGTACGGATCAGTGGTGGTCATCAGAACAGTGACGAAAAAGCTGTAACTGCGCGATAGCGTCCAACATGCTGTAGTGGCGATATCTAGACACACAGTCAGCTGTGTCTATTAGACAGATGAATGTGACGACGCCACAGGAAAACAAGGGCAACGGCCGCATCAAAAAGAAAATAATGGACTACAACCTAAAATGGCCATAAGAAACAGGGATGCAGCGGTCACGGAGAAATTTATAACGATGCAACGGGGCGTCTTCGACGCGTGAACCAGAGCATTCTCGAACACCACCTTCAAAAATCGGGCATTAAAAAAAACCATATCCAGTAACTGTAGAGGTATCACACTTGTTAAAAAAAAACCAAAGTACATTACAAAAGAGCACGAACACAAGTCCGTGGTTGGGCTTTATTGAAAGAAAAAAAATCTTAAGAAGTTCATTGAATGAACATATCGACGCTAGAAAACAAAAACGTAGTTACCCACAAATTATAACTTTCGTGTTTGTGGACCTAGAGCTATCGTTATTGGACACAATATTTATTATTTTATGCTGAATAAGTATTTTACCACGGCATTAACCTAGAGTTTTCCTAATAGAAAATCGTTTTACGGTACAAAAGAATAAAAGAGAAGTGTCAATCTTTAAAATCCTATTTTCGCTATATTTCATCTAATTGTTACAAGTCATATATCATTCGACGCGTCTTTTTTTTCTGATTCCAACTAGGTAGAAAAGTGAAAATGCCATGTGTGCCACTTAATACGTTTTTGCTTTCCAGCGTTTATATATACAAATAGATTGGAGTTTGTTATAATAATAATATTTATTAACGGGACATATGGCTATATAATATAACCGACATGATGATAATTTAAAGTGTATCCTTTCTAATAATAAACGAATCATCGAAATCGTTTGGCGTGATATTGAGTTATTCGTCCATTTGTCGCGCATATAATTTATGTAAATTTAAGGCTTATATGGTTTTCTCATAAATACCATTGTCAGAATTGGACCAAATTCGGTCCACATGGGAAGCATAGCATTCAAAGCTGATGAAATATAAAAGAATCATCAAAATCGATTCACTGAGATGACTTGAAAATCCCCTCCTTTTTGAAGTCGGTTGAAAATAACCCATTTTTACTACATGCATATGAAAGTATATAAAGTACATATACCACCAAAAGCCAAGGCTATTTCTTGAAAAAACATTACCAAAGACCAATTTCTGTTTCTAAGCACATAATATAATGTCAATTAATCCTATATCTTCATCGCTTAAGCTTTTTCTACGCCCCTGCAGCTCTTGTGTTATGCATTTATATGGTCGACGATGATCACGACGATCACTTCAAGTGATCCGTAAGCTCGTTTTACTATAACTTAGTGTTGCAGATATAAATAATGAAAACCAAGCAACAATTACACAGAGAAACTTAAGTTTAATAAGGCAATAAACATCACTATTCGTATTACCGAATTGGTGGCCCCATGAGGAATCTCTCACCGCGCCCCACTCTGGGGATATGCATTCTTAATGAGTAAGACGCGTCTTCTTTACAAGTAATTACTTAACTCGTCCGTCTGTGCATCCGGGATTGATTTAACACCTGAGGGGATTTAGTTGTTGCCTTACTTTTATGGTTATTTGAGGTTAGACTTTGATCTCGTGTGTAATTGGACTTATAGATTCCATCTCTCTTAATAATAATTGCGTAAATTACGATGGTAATTTTATTATGTGCTATTAACTTTCATTAATTAAATCATTGATTGGCTTCTGTACTAGACCGTCGTACTACTGTAGTATGCTTCAAAAGAATGAATTGTGTTGAATGAATTTCAACATTAATCATTCAGAATGCGAAAAAAAACATCCTGTAACACATTACAAGAATCGTATTGACCAATCAAGCACGACATGAGAGTGAGTTAAGAAAATATAAAAAAGTGAACCTAGCGTCTTTCTTTTTTTAAGAGTGTTAACAATTTTTTTTATATATTTTATTAACGTTGTTATTAACCATTCCAAATAAGCTTAGGCTTGTGTTAGAAGATGGTTCACGTCAACAGTCTAATGGTGGTAAAAAATCATAAGGTCATGGATTCGAACCCATGAACCCATTCGCCGACCAAACCATTATTGACGCTAAAACTCATTATACTTTACAAATACTTTTTTTTCGCTTTTTAAAACGGAATGGTTGCGTTATGCTGTCCAATCCTACATGACTTTTTAACGTTTACGTATAAAAAACAAACTTGGTAAAGTTTATGCTCGGTGTAAGTACACCTGTCACGCATAGGTCCCCATTTGAAAAGTGGACAGCGGTTATTGTCACTGTCTACCCTGCAAAAGTATATAAAATACGTGAGAGCTTTGTTTATACTATCGTCGATTTTTGTAAAAAATATTAAAATAAACTTATTTTAAATGTCAACAAATGGCTATAATTCATAGGGCAAGTGCAAATTCCTTGGGGAGCTGCAACCTCGTAATGAGTCAGTCGTAAATTGTTCTTAACATCAGATTCCGAAATGCCGGACCAGTTATAACTTTTTATATTTCACTTTCCACTTTTTTCACGTTCTCCGTTCCGTCGCCTATAGCGCTAAGAATCTACAGATGGGGAATGAAAAGAAATACAGGCAGTTAAGCAACCAACAATTGTAATGACTCCCAGCAGAAGTTTGTATCTTGGAAGCTACAGCAGATAATGCAAATTATATGTTTTTTTTTGCTTATAATATACAAAACAGTGTCTGTGCGTGCGTGTGACTGTATGTGCTCGCACAACGTGCAGTACATTATATCAGTGATATTTAAACATTATGTAAACTATATGTTGTAATAAACGGGGCGACGTGCTGTCATGTTTTACTGCAAAATAAATGTATGGACATGATGCAATCAACAGCAAAATGTAACCTATTTCGGAGAAGGGTTTCATATATAATATATAATTATTCTGCTGATCTAGCACCTTGAATGAGAAACTTAAAAAAAAGACGGATATTTAGTGTTTATTTAATGTAATACACAAAATTACAATTGACGCTTTGATAATTCAAGTTGTCAATAAGTTGAAGAACTTATTTTGATAGACAAAGTAGCTGGCAAAAGAAGTGTTGGTCGTAGAAAGAAATCATGGCTGCGGAACATCAGAGAGTGTACCGAAATTGCGAGTGCCGCCCATCTCTTTCGCCTCGAAAGAGTCAGAAAGAGTTATGGTGAACTACTGCCAACGTTCGTTGGTCGGAGAGGCACTTTATGTAGAAGTAACGTAATGGTTTATGTATACCAAACTATTGCGATGTTAGTTTTCTATCATACCTTAATCCATGGGTACATCTGAATCTTTATGATCTACAGCGGATCCAGCGAGACTCCATTATAGATCTAAATTAAAAAAACACAAGTACAAGCTTGGAATCGAAATCCAAACCGTGGCATTCAGCCATTAAGCTTTTACTATTACTTTAAAAAATATTAAAATAAACTTATTTTAAATGTCAACAAATGGCTATAATTCATAGGGCAAGTGCAAATTCCTTGGGGAGCTGCAACCTCGTAATGAGTCAGTCGTAAATTGTTCTTAACATCAGATTCCGAAATGCCGGACCAGTTATAACTTTTTATATTTCACTTTCCACTTTTTTCACGTTCTCCGTTCCGTCGCCTATAGAGCTAAGAATCTACAGATGGGGAAAGAAAAGAAATACAGGCAGTAAGCAACCAACAATTGTAATGACTCCCTTACTAAACAGAAGTTTGTATCTTGGAAGCTACAGCAGATAATGCAAATTATATGTTTTTCGCAGAGACCAATTTTTTTGTGCTTATAATATACAAAACAGTGTCTGTGCGTCCGTGTGAATGTATGTGCTCCCACAATGTGCAGTACATTATATCAGTGATATTTAAACGTAATCTATATGTTGTAATAAACGGGGCGACGTGCTATCATGTTTTACTGCAAAATAAATGTATGGACATGATGCAATCAACAGCAAAATGTAACCTATTTCGGAGAAGGGTTTCATATATAATATATAATTATTCTGCTGATCTAGCACCTTGAATGAGAAACTTAAAAAAAAGACGGATATTTAGTGTTTATTTAATGTAATACACAAAATTACAATTGACGCTTTGATAATTCAAGTTGTCAATAAGTTGAAGAACTTATTTTGATAGACAAAGTAGCTGGCAAAAAGAAGTGTTGGTCGTAGAAAGAAATCATGGCTGCGGAACATCAGAGAGTGTACCGAAATTGCGAGTGCCGCCCATCTCTTTCGCCTCGAAAGAGTCAGAAAGAGTTATGGTGAACTACTGCCAACGTTCGTTGGTCGGAGAGGCACTTTATGTAGAAGTAACGTAATGGTTTATGTATACCAAACTATTGCGATGTTAGTTTTGTAGACAATTCGTTTCCATCAAATCATGTGCTTGTCCAAACATCTTGGCTCTTAATATTTCACTTTTGCATTAACTTTCGATATCGCATTAAATTGAGTCAACAATTCAAACGTCATTTAAGAAGCCTGCATCCATGGAAGAGTACCACTATTGTAATATAGTTGGTGATAAAAGCGGAAAACCCGTTTCTTTCTATCCCGTCATGTTAAAAGGAAAGCATATTTGTTAAATGTATTATTAAATACTTAACAATGTCAGTCCGACCTCATAACGTGCGGCCTCCGTGACGCCATTTCATCACTTTAGATTAACTTCACAGCCCGTACTGCAATAATTGAAGAGGCCGTATTTGAGGAGATAACAGCGATAAATTATAGAAGAGCAAAAACAGATATTCACGTGACGAGCCGCTGCCTCACTGTTTGCCCAATTACACATAAAGTCTATAATTTATTACACTAGTAATAATTTTAATTGCAACATCTAAAAACAAACAAATGCCGTCATAAAGCTCGTAAGTGGTATTGAAAAAATGATGGACAGGCTACCACAGTGGTTTCTACTGTTGTCGTGTCGTATGAATGTACTTTCGCGTAACTTCACTCGATATCAAGGCTCTACAAGAGTCTGCTAATCCTATTGTGTCAAAATGAACCTTCATTGGGATCATCATCATTTCAGCCGTAAAACATTCACTGCTGGACATAGGCCTCCCCAACGGTTTCCAAAAAGACCGGTTGTAAGCGGCCCGCATCCAGCTGCGGGTGGACATCTCACACTGCGCTTGCTGTTCCGTGGTCTCCAATTGAGAACTTTTCGAATCCCCAGTGGCCATCTGTTCTACGCGCTCTATATTATTGGGATTATAGTGGACGATATTTGTTTATTTTTGTAGTCCAAGTTCATAACCATTTCCATCATTCCCGGTAGAAAATCCAGAAGAGGACCCAAGACACCGTGGGAGGATACCCTACCTCTCGAGAGACATAAGGGAGTCAGATTTTCCCTAGAGGATGTCGGAAGAGCGAAGTGCAAGGCGAAAACCAGGAAAACTGACTCCACCACCATGTGAGACCAATAGTAAGGAAGAGAGAGAGAGAGAGTTATAGATCGGTTTCGTAATCAAACGTCACTGATAAATGCAGACTAAGTGGTCAACTTACTTTGAATAACATGGACATAATATTATATTTTTCAATTAAAATATGATGGCACATCTAATAACTACGTAGGTCTGCAAACTAAACCCTTTAGCGCGTTCCGCGCCAATAATGAAATCTGGGGTGTGAAATAAAAAGAAAAAACTCTCTTAATTAAATTTTCTTTTGGGAAAATTTAATCAACTAAGGGCGAGCACATCCGCTGCCAGGGGCCGAATGGGCCCCACTATACAAGACTGGTTAACCGCCTCCCCAAACATAGATGTATATAGCATGTGTTATATAATATGTTAGTTTCCTATAAACAGTATAACAATAACTACTCGACTGTATGTCTTACAAAAACGTTAAATATTAATATCTTGATATGAAGGTAATAGAAAATACAAGGATATAATACTGAAATGATATTTATTTTTACGTACACACACATATTCACACAGATTTTTGATATATTACAAAAAAACTATTTTTCGGTACAGATCTCCATGCTAGACTAACCCCTATGTATAAGGTAGATACTGTATTTTTTTAAAAACACTTTCCTGACTTAATTATGCTGATAAATAATGTTTAAGTATACTGTGCGAGTATGTATGCAGGTTTTTGTGATTATCCATAAAATAGCAACCGACCGAGTCGTGGTTCGGCCCTGGCGGGCGCCCTCGGATCGGAATGCTTACGCGTAACATAGTAATCGTCCAAGCCGAGGTTACCCCTCACCGGTGGAACCCTTGTGTCGAGTTACTAGCGATAGCGGTTCAGGCTAAGCGACCTAAGAGCTATGCCACCTCTTAATCCGGTAAAGCAGTCAAAGCCAGCTTCTCTGTAGGCCAATTTAAAAAAAAAAGTAGGTTTTTATACCTCCGTTCATATCTCTGGGGGAGAATTTTTCTTTAATTTGTATTTTATTTTACCCTTTTTTTTGTTAACGGGGAGGAAATCTTCAAAAAGATACCCCGCCTTCTGGGGGGAAGGCGGCGGTTATGTGGAGTTTTTACCCACTAAATCCTCCCCGGTGGCCCTTTCCTCGATGCATGGAGGTTATTCCCTCCCCCCCCTGTGCCCTCGCAGTGCAAGACGACACGGGCCAGCCGATGTCGCCTTCTTCCCGGGTCCATCTTAGCGGACGACAAAGGCCCCCACCCTAATCGCCTAATGAACCCGAGGCCCCTTTCAGTCGCCTTCTACGACGGGCAGGGGATACCGTGATCTTATTCTAGAGAGCCCAGAACTACAGGTCTGATTTTTTTTACCCGCAACAAGTTGCACAACATACCATGTAACGCAGTAAACGTGTTTATTTTATTGTAAGCCGTTACATTATCGTGGAAAATCACTCACACAATCCATGTCGCAACTAATCCTTCCCCCCTTGACTTTTCTGTGTCAAATGTCACACGAGTGGCGCAGCGTCTCTTTGTCACTAATTGCCAAGACAACATTAAGAACATTTGTTTGACGGTACGATTGATTGTTATAACTTAACTGGCCTCGACCCAATATCGGCCCATAATCAAACCAATAAATTCTCTGTCACAAAGATCGTCCCCGGCGAGGTCGCCTTGTCGTAAATGTTAAAAGAACATCGGCAAATACTAACCTATATATAATAATAGCATTCTTCATTAAACACAGCTATGATTTATATAAACCAAAAATCTTTAAATAAAATCAAACGTTAAACGCTATTACGCGCGGACGCCCTCTTTGTATTTCCGAATTATCGTAGGAATATTACGAAATACAATTAAACAGAACCACACTCATCTCTCATCAAACAACTCATGAAGTACATCCTTTCCAGTAAAAAATGAATCATCGATATCGGTAATTTGTTTAGACGTGTTGCTGGCAAAGCGATAAAAATATCTACCCCCAGATCGTAGGTACGACCTCCAAGGTCTTATTACAGCATAGAATCCAGTTCTAGAAAGTTACCCCGTATGATGTGATCGTTGGAAATTAATTGCAAGCAGACATTGTCTATTCCGAAATGATATTCAAACGAGGGGCCACATAAATACGCGAATACATCACGGGAAGATGAACTGATAGACGAGGAAATGCAACGGCGGGGGCAATATTTAAATAAACACTTAGCAACAATAAACCGCGATAAGTGCGGCTCCCGCGCAAACCTCGACGTTTGGATATCGCACCGTACCGTCAGCAGAAAAAATATTAATCTGCCTCAGTAACAATTATATTACATTAATCCTTTATTAAGGTCTAAAATAAGAGCCGTGGTAGCGCAGTATCCGGTCAGTTGCCTCAAGTTGCATAGTATGCTAGCAACCCGAATTCGATCCCCAGTGCCAGCACCTATAAATTTGTTTTCAATTTGTTTAATTTTGAAGTGTTGATTTACCACGCACTTGGTGATGAAAACATCGTGAGGAAACCTGCATGTCCTAGAATTTTTTCTAAAATATGTGCCGTCTGCTAATCCGCACTAGGGCCGCGTGGCGAACTATGCCCTTATACTCTCTTTACAGAGAAGACCTGTGTCCAGCAGTGGGACTTCACAATAAACAATTTTTGCTTATAAGACGTCTCCTATCGCATACCAACATGGAAGAATATGTGGTATTAGTTTTTGTTAATTCAAGAGTTTCTTAATGATTCGCATTTAGATATCTGCGAGATATCAAAGTATGTCTAAGATGATTGTTATTTTTCGAAATGCCAGTAGAGCCGCCAGTCTTCCGCGATCCAAGCGGAAAGGGTATTGCTCTAGTGCTAGCGATTTTAACTGACAGATTGACCTATATTAGGATACCAATAACAAATAATACGACATTACTAACGTGCAACAGAAAGCGAATGTAGAAAAAACTTAATTAGTTGTTTAAGAACAAGATATCCGTTGATTTATATTTCTTTAAAAATGATATGCGGCATAAAAATAGTGCGTATTAAGTAGACAAATTGAATGAAGCGAATTTGTAATACATATAATTATTTATTTTAAAACCAAAAAGTTTCTAGATGCGTCGCGCCAAATACTGTCAATTCAATGATTTCTAAAGATTGATTGACATCTAGCAAAACTATGATTAAATTAGCTGCGCCCCGCGATGCTACCCACAATTAAAAATAAAATTAGCCTAAGATACTCCTTATTACATCAGCTATCTGCCAGTGAAAGTCCCATTAAAATCAGTCCAGCCGTCAGCCAGGCGTCAAACAGACAGACAAAATTGTAAAAACCCGCAAATTGCAGTTTTTTTCTCAATTAAATTTTAGATAATTCACATTATGTCTTTACAAATTGTAGCCTATGTATTACTCTGTTATATTAACTATGTTAATGTAGAGTTTCATCAAAGTTCATTCAGTAGTTTTTGCATGAAAGACTAACACTTCACATACATCCATATAAGCTTACGTGTTTATAATATTAGCAGGATAACAATAGGAATATGAATAAAACATAAAAGTTGATATCGCTCACACTGGCAACATACTGCACTTAGCACGAGGATTGTATTAATTGCAAATATTTATATAATTGCAACACAAATAACTATTACCAATGGTAGTCCGTTACGATACGCTACAGTTGCGTCCAGCGGTATCGCCATTGTTAAAATTCCACGTAAATTCGCGCGGCCAGATCCGCGCGCCTGTCGACCGTACCGTGAACCTTACTACACGTATCATACTCATGAATAATGTATAGCGCTCCAAATAATACACGATTACAGAGGAGGAAAATGCACTTTCTTTGTCTCGTCGTTGTTTCTGTGGCGAGCGCGTCCCGCCGAATTCGGGTAATGACCGCTGCGCGTACGCACACACGAGTCGTTATTCTAATGGCGAGATCTTAATAGGAAGAGACACTTTAAAAATTAAGCACGTGTGACGACTAGACGCGAGTGCGGCCACTCACCATGAAACCGACGCCGATCTCTTGCCGATGCTTATCTTTGATTTAATTTAGGTGTTATACGTCGCTCGGAAATTATTATCAAGTATCCCGAATTTAAATTGCGAAATTAGAAATGTACCGTTTGCAATGTACGCTTTTAAATACGCCCCGTCTTCGTCCACCGGTCGGTTAATGTATCATAATTATATAACAATACACGTAAGCTATCAATTTACGTTTTCATTTGCATCGCTTTTTGGTAGCGTACATTCAATTAAGTTTAGAATTATTGTTTTGAGTGAAATCTAGCAAACTCAACTGCGATAAGCTTAGTTGTTATGTGTTATGCACTGTAGCCTTAACATCTTTTGAGTTGAGCTTCTCCCCGCCCTGACTTTCTCTATAAGGTCGCGGGTACCAGGTCTAGGTAACCGCAACATCATTATTCCAATTGATAATGTCGAAGATGTGACAATCAATACACTATAATTTATATAACAATTACAAGTAATTTTACTGATTGTATTTCTAGCTTTTAGTTTTGATTCTAAGTTTCCGACGTTTTCACAATACCTAATTATTTTACTTCTTTATTTACTACTATTAATTTAATGTATTTTCGTCATTCGTTCATTCAATCTTTTTTACTTTTTTTTTATATGAAAAGTGGCTAACGAGCATACGGCTCACCTGATCTTAAGTGATCACCGTCGCCCATGAACATCCACAGCACCAGAGGAGCTGTAGGTGCGGAATAGGCTAGTTTCTTAAAGGTCCCTAAATCGTAAACGTTCGGAAACACCACTGCCGACAGATGATTCCACAAGTTGACAGTGCGTGGGAGAAAGTTACGCGAAAAACGTACAGTCGTTGAACGCCAACCATCAAGATGGTGGCGGTGGAATTTAGAATTCGGCCGAGATGTGCGGTAATGGAAATCGGTAGCTGGGATGATTCCGAACAATTCCTCTCACTCCCCATGGTAAATGCGATACAGGATGCAAAGAGAACCGACATCTCTTCGCAGATTCAGAGACCACGGACTTCCATTTAGTACAATCCTAGCATTTAGCATATATGTATTTACATCCGTACTTTTTTAAATTGCATTGATATCTTCTTCTAAAAGAAGAAAATATTGATATACATTTGAAATCCAAAATTGAATCTAATTGTCCTATCAATTAAAACCATTTTGTCTAAATCTACTCATAGTCCATGGTAGACACGAGATCAAGTGAACTCATTATATGGCTAGAGCAGCTGATGCAAAAATTACAACTCGTAAACCTGGAGGTAAGATGAATGTGGTCCTCAATCAAGTTCCAGTTTCCTAGTCAGGTTTAGATGAACTTTGATATAAACGGATAGCAACTAGTTACAACTTGTTAATTAATTCTATTAGCATGTATAGCGCAATATGCATATACGGCTCATTAGTTAAAATACGCGGGAGAATTCTATAGCTTAATATAGCGGCACGTTAGCTCTAAGCAGTGTATGCGTGTAATTAATTAAATTATTAACTTAACCGGTTACTGCAACAGTCGTACGAGAGACTTTTATGCAAAAAGTGACGCGTCTAAAGGGCGTTCACATCATAGTTAAAGGCACGGACATAGCGATACTACGCTACGAATTTTGGATACGAAAAATATATAGCATCGCATACGCAAATTAGTGAACAGTCGCCCTGCTGTATAGATTTTTTTATTTTTAAACTTTCTAAACAAGTGACCACAATCCCATCTGATGTTAAGTTAAAATGCAGTCTTGGATGGTAAGGCGCACTAGTTCAATAAATGCCTAATCACTCTACTCTGAAAAACGCACACATTGTAATCGAACGCAAAGACGAACAAACTATTCCAGTCCCTTGCTGTACGAACAGTGAAAGACGAAGCAAAGCGCTTCGTTCGGGTTTGAGGGATGTTCACAATAAAAGGATAAAATCCAGTACGTCTTGAAGTCCGATGGTAGAACGGGGATCGGGGAATTAGAAATCTATAAGCGTACTCCGTTTCCGTAGAATAGCAGATGTTATATGAGATCTTATTAACTAAAACCACCATGATGATTATTGTAATTGTATAGAGAGACAAAACTAAGCTATCGATTTTAAGGTCGGCTAGTAGGAGATATTTACGAGACAACCAACTTAAAATCCGGCTTTGTATTTCTGAATTAATGTAAGAATATTACGAAATAAAATTATTCACTATTCAGAAATCAGATATAAGACTTACATGGTTTTCTCAATGCCGCCATTATCAGAATTGGAGCAAAGTGTCACCAGAAATGGGATCACGTGGGAAGCACCAGCTTTCAAATTAGAAAAGAATCATCAAATCGGTTCACCTAGTTCAAAATTATGAGGTAACAGACATACAGAAACATACAGTCGAATTGAGAACCTCCTTTTTTGAAGTCGATTGAAAAGGTTGTTCGCTGGTAAAAAATACAATAGCGCATGAAGATAGCTGTTAGCGATTAAGGCTGCAGAATCAAAGTCTGCCAATCCGCACTAGGTTTGCATGGCGGACTATGCCCTTAGACTTTCTTTACCGAGAAGGCCTGTGCCCACCAGTGGGGCATATATAAAGGCTGTAACTATGTCAAGTATTGTACCACTTCATAACGGAGACGTCAGTATGTCTCCAAGGCAATATCGATGGGAACTTTATTCATGCAAGTAAACAACACTCGCCTGACAAGTTGATGGGGCGCGCATCGTTTTTAGAAATCGTCCGTGGCTGATAATAGCGGTAATTATCGTAGTATCTGTTAATTGCACAATTATCAAGCGGTGTTCAGTGGAGGCTGAACCACCACGATATGTACACAGCTTACGAATATCAGCGGAACCAGTCAAACAGATAGCCAGTGATTGTTATAAATATATTATACTTCAAGAACATTTACTGACATGTTCAGTGACGCTATGTAAATTTAAAAACTTCAAGAAATATTTTCAGCATACATTGGTGGGTGTCATCCCGACTAAATACACTCTACTATGCAGAAACGCTCCCTTTTTTTCCAAAATATCATATTTATATTACGAAGTCTTGCCGTTTTCTTCTTTTTCTTGTTCTTGATTCGTGCTGTTATCATTAAGGTGCACTTATATTGTTTTATTAATAGAACTACACTGTGTCAAACGAACCGCACCGTGGTTGCGTGAGTTCAGACTAGGGCGCAGTGAGACGGCGTGTAGGCCAAACTGCAAGGTACCACGCCTTTCTGACAGGATTCCTAGAATTAAAGAACCTCTTCTAGAACAATACGATTATTTCGGTCATTAACAATCGCGGAATGCAAACTGCGACTCAAGGAGCAACTCATTGTTCTATACAAACTCTTTTTTAGCTTATTGACAGCGTAATAATAGTAAAAACTCGAGGTCTGTTCCCACAGTACATATTTAGCCCTGAGTAAGAACACGTTAGCTTGACAAATATTTACACCCTTCTCCCCCCCGCAACTCCAATAATGCAGTGACATGTACTCCAATGAACGTTCATTTTTTTAATAAGTAAAAGGGCAAAGATCTTATGCAATCCCTGCCCAATACAAGCAACACCAAAAACATTGCAACTACGTGGCCGTACTTGACAAACATTTTAGAATTAATGACATGAACCTATGATCATATGATTCGTAAACCATATCCATAACCATTAAGCCATAGTTACTACCTCACTAGCGAGATTCGTTTGTCGACTTACTTTAATTTTAGAAGTTCTGGGCCTCAGAGCTATGTCACCTCTCAATCCGGTGAAACAGGTAAAATCAGGTTCTCAGGCTGTGTAGATTTGTCAAAAAATCATTGGCTATAAATCTCCTATCTTGTTGATAACATCGAATTTCTAATTATAGAAAAAATAAGCTCCTTAATCGATGACATGTCAATAGTCTGATTTAAGGTACGGACTGCGAATTGTAAGGTCGTTGATGCGAATCTACTATTCGACTATCCGCGAACTATATCCTAGCACAAGTTTAGTTGGAATGGTTGACAAGAATGTTAATAATATTTAAGAAAAAAATATTGTTACCAATTAAAAAAAAAATTATAAAAGTAATAGAGTAATTTCCTATTGTACAAAATATTTTATACCCTGTACTTATACTAATTTTTACCCAGTAAGTCTCGAATATGATAGGTTTAGTTTATTGTTGATGTGTATTGAATATAATTTATAAACTCGTGTTATTAAGAATCACACAAATTCACGAAATAAAATAAGAAGGGCCATCGCTGTGCTGTAAATAATACGGTAGATAAATTCCATTTCAACTGTTACAACACGCATTCGGTTGAGGAGCGATGAATTGTCTAGTCTTTCTCAAGAGCGTCATTTAACAGAAAGCAAAACGTAGTATTCCCGTCACGCACACGTCCCGCTGCCGCGTGTGCGGCCTCACGTGGGATACCTCAACTCCTGTTCCCTGTTCTTATTCACCAACAAAGGGACTATAGCTTAGAATTAAAAAAAATGTTTTTGAAGTTTGAATCTGTAAGCGCGTTTTGAATTTAACAACGCGCTTACTCAGCATCTAAACATCACTAGAAGTAGATGAACGGAATTCTGCACAGATCTTGAACATATCTTGAGCTTGTAATTAAAGAAATTATAATATTACAAGAAAATATAATTAATTTAGAAAAAAATAATTTAAAAATAAATATATTTAGTTATAGTGGTTGTAGTTTAATATAGTATATACTTGTCATTTATTCCGCGACTGACTTTTGACAAAAATAAATATATGTGTATGTCTTTACATCGATCTTATCTGAGCTTTGTAACTATAGAAGTTTAAACATTACAATAAAATATACTTCAAAAATATTTAATATTGAATATGACTATATTTAATTATTTTGTTGTAGTTTAATATACTTATGGTAAATTATATACTTGATTTTTATTGCGCGACTGACTTTTGACAACAATAAATATATGTGTATGTCTTTACATCGAACTTATCTGAGCTTGTACCTATAGAAATTTAAATATTACAATAAAATATACTTAAAAAAATATTGAAAATTGAATATGACTAAATTTAACTATTGTCGCTTACTTGTGGTAAATTATTTACTTGTCTTTTCTTGCGCGGCTTTTGGATGTTTGGATGTCTCATTAGGTGTTCAAATTAAGAACTAAATACGTTTACATAAAAAATAAATTTACCGCAATTAGCCAAATATATGTGAAATGTTACTACATTTGTTCACAACATCCATGTAAGCCTTGCTTAACAAAAAGCCCTTATCCTTAAAATAAAAGATCCAAAGCGAAAAGTTTATTAATATTCACTTCATCTTGCTGCGAAGGAAGTTAAATAGCCGTGTATTTGTATTCATTATCCTCAGTCCGTTCTAACAGCTTACGTGTGAGACGAATAGTTGAGGACGATACCACTGCACGGACTACGATTCCATTGTAGCACCTGGCACGATACTATTATTAAATTAATGACGCTACGACAATAATGCATAATAGTGAGAATATGTTACTTACACTTTGCAACTTACAAACTGAATCAAAATTATTGGTGCATGGTTTTGAAGCGTCAATAGCCTAATGGTTTAGGGTACGGACTGCGAATCGTAAGGTCGTGGGTTCGAATCCACCATTCGACTATTGCCGTGAACCATGTCCTAGCACAAGCTTAAGCTTAGTTGGAATGGTTAACAAGATTGTTAGTAATATTTCTAAAAAAAAATAAAAAAATTGCTAGCTTTCTTTTTTTTAAAAAAAAAGGTAGCTTAGGTTTAAATTACGGAATCCAAATCAAATTACAAAGAAATTATTATACGTTACTTAAATCTGTCTATGGGAAGTGATTTACTGTTATGCTTTTTTGAGATATATCTAAATATCATTGAAAAAAATTAAACATATAACTCTCAAATTTATCCAGCTAGAAAAGATAGGGAAAATTCAGGATTTGTAGCTTACATGCTAGATTTTCCGATTTGTTATAAATATTATTAAAACAGTAAGCTCCCACATGCTTTTAGCACTAGCAGTGTACCACAGATATAGCAAACTCATTGATACAATTGAAACAAGCGAACCACCAGTCAATTGCTCTTGATTAACTGGGAGTTCACTTATTATATAAATAGAAGTAAACATTTTCTTTATTGACATCATACAAACACATAAACAAAATATAAGACATATAAAAATAAAAGAAAAGAAAAAATACAGTTGAACAAAGAAAGAATGAACGAAATATGACGTGATGCCAACCTTGAAAACAGCACGTGTGTCGCAAGGCTACCACAACGCTGATTGTCAGTGGTGCCCAGGACTACCCTACTACTACTCCTGACTACAATGTCGTACGCGCGTATTTTTACTATCATCCTATGAAAATTATAATAGAAATTTGTAATCATTATTAATAATAACAATCTAGTGGCTGCCTGCCTTACAATGACATATAGTAACGCAGCGCGACCGTGCCGTACCGTCAGTCCGGTCCGTGCGTCGTATTGTGCGGCTTCGAATAGCATTAGTTCACATTAGACACGCCACCGCCGGTACCACGCCACTGCTATTGTGCCCCCTGTTTGTCCACCGCAGGTCACTTAGACTGCCTTCTCCATACAATGAAAAAAACATTCAAGATACGCTTGTGGAGCTTAAAGAGGAGAATGTTCAGAGATAACTCCTAAAGAAAAACGCTAAGAAAGATATTAAAAATTAAGGTAGCAAATGTAGTGACATTTCTTTATATCAACAATGCAAAATTTTAAGTTTATATTAGTTATATCAATCCAAATTTTAATATTATAATTTGGCAACACATATATATTCCCTTTAATTGGTGTTTGTGGGGGGTGGGATTATTTAAGATTCTCGTCCGAGTCCTTCTTCAATAAAAATTGAAGCGGGGTAGACGGAAACAACGATTGCAGTTTCTGTCTCTCCCGCTGGAGTTAAAACTTGAGAGCTTATTTTTTTGTCATTTGTAACAAAACTCCATTCGTTACAAATGAAACGACGATCATCCGATTAAATCAAACACTTTGTCTACGTAGCCCCGTCTAATCGTTGTACATTTCTAATTTAATCCGTGTACGTTTCTAATATAAAAGTGCGTAATCCTCTTCAAGCTAAATAGCTGCAGTTAATCAATGGCGAAGCTGGGCACCAAATCCCCCGCGCTCGATACGTATCGAATCGGAATGACGTCTCATTCGTCCGATTTATTACAAGTACAGACTACGAGCTTTTTTGAAACAAACCTGACCACATGCTACACGGGATAGTATTGATCAATGTGCGGATGTTCAGTATATAAAAACGTTGGTAGTGAAATAAATTAAGCTGTGTCACATTTCGAGAATACAGTTGGGGTAGTAAGTACGCGCGGTGACGCAACATTTTGCATGCTGTTCGATTCCCGCGGCGTCTATAAATCACTGCGTCCGACAAGCGGACAAAGCCGCGTAACGCGCCGTGTCTTTGTGGATTTTGAGCGATTTCGCTTTATAATCATTTTTCATCCCCGTTCCGCTTCTGCGGCGTGCTGAGCCGTCGCTTTACGCTCATCGTGAGTTCCTTTACGTCCCCTCGAATTGCATTCGATATTTTTCACAAGTCAATAACACTTCAGCCTTTTCCTATTTTTCTGATCTTCAACATGTAATTAAACTTAAGATTACCTATATACTCTCTCCCTCCTTCTGTGTATTATTAGTCTCACACGGTGGTAGGGACAGATTTCCGGATTTTCTCTTTTCACTGCTCTCTGTTCCCGACATCGTCTTGGGACATCCTGCACTCCCTCAAGTCTATCAATATTGAAAGTTGTAGGGCCGAAGAACTCTTGCGGTAATACGCGCCGCGCCTGTCTCACTCTACCGTTAAATATATAATTACTCGTACATAGGTAATATCCGTTAAAACTTTCTTCAACGGTAAAAAGTCCGATAATTATGTGATAATAGCAGAAGCGAATCGTTTAATAAGGGCGCGACCGGACGATAGATCTGAAACAATACAATAATGCAATTGTATTCATCGGATTGACCTGTCAAGGTAACTGAGCCGTGTGAAAATGGCAACATTTTAATTGCCCTGTGGCTCGTCGGATATGAACCGGCGGCGTTGCGGTGGCGTGTCGCAGCAGCGGGCCTTGACCAGTGCGTTCGCGATCTAGCGTGATCGCAGCGTGCAAAAACACAACTCAAGGTTCATATGAGACTATCGTGTGTAGCTGTGTGTGCCTGTAGTGACACACGCGATCTCTCAAATGTGCTTCTACCCATCTTTACGTTATTATTTATAAGTTTATACCGCCTATATGTATATAAGTCCCACAGCTGGGCTGCTCGGTTAATCTCTATATATAGTAAAGAATAGAGTATAAGGGCATGGTCTGCGGTTTTTATACGCTTAAGCACACTTTACATGTTTTAGAAAACTATGCACCTGAGTTTCGGTTCGAGTTCTTGTGATGAATCAGTGTGTGATATATTGCTTATATCAGATAAATAATCTCATACTTTCTACATGCTAAATGCCGAAGTATGCCTTTCTATTTTCAACCAACTTCAAAAAAAGGTGGTGGTACGGTACATTTTTTTATGTTTGTTAGCTCATAGCTTTCGACTGGGTGAACTTTGGAATGGGACCACCAATTTGGTTCAATTCTGACAATGGCATGAGAAAACCATATAAGTCCTAAGTTTGCATCAAGTATGTGCGCGAAAAATGGACGAATAACTCAATGTCACGCCAACCGATTTCGATCATTCATTTTTTATTGCAAAGGATGCACTCTAAGGGTAGCAGTACATATATATATAGGCTGTAAATTTAAGGCAGTGCGTCTTACCATCCAGGGCTTTCCGCTTGACATCAGGTGGGTTCGTGGTCGCACTTGCTTTAATAGTATAGATTTTTTTTATCGATTTCAATGTTTTATCGTTTTTCGAGATATTTAGCTTTTAGCGACAATAGCTCGTGATTTATTGATATTATAACTACAACAGTTAATACTTAAAGCACGTGACCAATCATTTGCATCCCTTATTTCTAGTATTGTTATTGAAACCAGAAGGTCGACGACACACACCTATTGTACTTCGTATTACGTTACCCCTTTACACAATCCTCCGGTACAGTCAACACCACGTCACTTGAACGTGTAAAATTATTCAGAATATACGAAAGTAATATTTTAAAAGTAACTTAATCAAAAACAGTAATTTTTAAATTTATATCTCAATTAATTTTTCTATTATGTATTTGAATTTTTTGACTACTTTTACTAACTAAGTAATCACTTTCTATCAATTAATAATTATTGAATGTTAAATCTCGCTGCCTGTTAATATTTACGGTGCTTTATTATGCATAATGGCTTGCAGTAAATTAGCTTGAATCTACTGATTTCGACGTGCGGTTAATAGGAAAAAGTCGAACTTCTAACATAGAGACGATCACACTTTCCTGAGTGTTAGTGTTAAATTTTATTATTGAGACAACCGTTATATTGTAAATTATACAATATGTAATATGTAATTTAGTTCTCAACATTTAATAAGTTTAAGAAAAAACATAAGATGAAATACCTAGACTAAAAAACCTAGTAACTAATCATTTCGATGTACGATGTTTAAATTGCTGTTTTTTTTCTGATTTTTTTAAGTACTAAAATCACTCGCTAAAAATCGAGTCCAGTATATGCAACAATTTGCCTTAGAAAAAGACAATATTTTGCAGTTATTTTTTTATATTAATGTTTGGCTAGTTTTGCAATATCGCATTAACTAACTACGTACTAGTTACAAAAACTGTAGGACGGCAAAGTAGTGCGGTTTATTGTTTACATTTATATATACATGTATATATATAAAGGCAAAATCAATACACTTCCTATTTTTTTGAGGAAGAAACCAAATATTTAATGAAACAAAAACGAAATAAAATTTACATAAATATAGATCTAAAACATCTATAGTAAAAACAAATATACATAGTATGTTTATGATAACACTAATTAACTTTCCGTGGACTCATATATGGCGGTAGGCTTACGAACAGACATATAACATGGGATCTAATAAGCTTGGTGAAAATTCGACAGCAAAAGCTGTCTCTGCCTACTGCGCTCGTGTTACGTGAACGTGAGAAATTATTTAAAAAAAAAAAATAATGAATTCATCAAAGTATTAGATTTTTTTAAAGATGTTAAACATGTTATTGTATAGAAATAAACACGAAAACTCGGGAACGGAGCGAGGATTGGATTGATGGAAGTTTGTATTCTAGCCGCCAGTTGAATATAGCTGCGTAAAAGGTCTATAATGTCTAGTGATACGATTGAATTAACTGTTTGAAGCGTGGTTCGGCTCTCTCGTGTCAGAATGTTATTACTTCTAGAATGCAAGCCTAGTTTCCCTCTCGTAGGACTTAGCTGTAAAAACCGTAGGGCGCACGTTAGCCAATATAGATAAGGGAAAGGGTAAAACCTGACAAACCGTTTACCACTACGCGAGCCCTTGACGTTAATATGTAAAAATGCAGCAACCAGCTAAAATTTAAATAATTGGGAAGCCCCTTTATAGTGTGTGGGAATTTATTCAAATTACTGTACTTGCGTAAAACCTGTTTTGATATTTAGGGTGGATTGATTGGCCCCCCTCGTTTAATCAAACTGGTCAGCATCACTGTACCGCGCTCCTGACACATGGTATAACGTAAACATTTTTTTTATACTTGCTGAGATGAAATCTAACGGTTTAGTTGAGTAACATCATGTTTCTAAGTAAAAGTAAGAAAATATATTTACAATAAAGCGGTATCCCGTTTATTTAAAATGTCATTGATTTGACAATCGATCGTCAGAAAACCGTTGAATGCATTAGTGTTTGTATGATAATTTATCTTGTAAGAGTTACTTTATCTGCAATAAATATTGTGAAACTCAAGCCTCTTATGTTGAATGGGGTATATAGAATTTGTTATCACCAATGCGATTCTCTTGGTATATTAGTTTTATTTTGAGAACTAAAAATACTGTAAACTGAGTCTATGAGGGGGGGAAATGAAACTAGGAAGAATCAAGGGAACCTACTGAATATCGACGTGAAATAAAACATGTATATAGTTAGATAATAGTAGATTTGTATAGTTGATGAGTGTTTTTTGTTGCGATAAAACTATATTGCGACATACTAGTTTGTAGGACAGTGTAACTTTAAATTAAAATAAACAAAAAAGATTAGACATGCAAAAAATATGGCTTTATGCATCAGCGTTTCGTCCCATGAGTCAAGTGCCGAGGACATAACTTTTAATAAATAGTTCAGTACATCAGACAAAACATCAGTTACTTTTATAAAAATAAGTCCAATAAAATTCTAAGGAGCATATCATTAAAATCACTTCCAAACAGGACGGTCGATGCCAATACCTTGGCAACGTGTAGCACAACGTGACCAAAACTGGCACAATGTCCAGCCCAAGCTTACTACGGCTCGTCCGAATTAGGTAAAGAAATTATACCTACCTACACACAGGCTTTCCATTCACTATCACTTATTACCGATAGTAAATAACCATTGTCCAAAATGTGAATAAATAAATTGTATATGTATAATTTAAATTAATTTACCCCAATCGCCACAAAATGTTCATGAGAATTGATTATATCTCAGTTTATGTGTTATTTCTCACCTAAGTTTTTTTTTTTAGACGAACTATCACAGTTGGCACAGAGAAGCTGGCCTTTACTGCTTCACCGGATTTGAGAGGTGGCACAGCTCTTAGATCCTTTAGCCTGAACCTCTATTAGGTGATAACCCGACACAAGGGTCCCCCCGGTGAGGGGTAACCTCGGCTTGGACCTTTACCTTATCACGCGTTGGCAGTCCGATCCGAGGACGCCCGATGGGCCGAACCACGACTCGATCGGTAGCTATTTTATTAACAAAATCTATTGGGACAATCTAAGGTAAACTAACATATTTGCCACTTCGGGAAACACCTAAGTGTATGTTACACCATATTTATCTATATTTAGTAAGTTATGCCCTATATTACTACAGAATAGAGTCCGTCTTTCGTTAGGTTTAATAGGTTTTGGCTGAAAATCAACGCTGTCCTACATGTTCGTAGCACAGCACATACTGAGTCGACCTCTTTTCAACACAACTTTTTGTTTTTTTTTAATTTTAATTTCTTTTCTTTATGTTTTTTGTCTGACATTTTTATACTTGTTATTTTCTTGTTCGAATAAATATTTTTCAAAATTTCAAATCACAAAAAAATTTCAGTGATTAAATTCTAAGACCGATATTAAATGCGTGTTCCATTTATACGTCCAGAAACTTTCAAGTTAAACTAAGTATCAAGATGGCAGCCATGTAGTTCTGGGTTCTCAAGAATAACACTACGGTATCCCCTGCCTGTCGTACAAGGCGACTAAAAGGGGCCTCGGGTTCACTGGGCGACAAGGATCCCCGGGAAGAAGGCGACATCGGCTGGCCCATGTCGCCTTGCGCTGCGAGGGCCCCTGGGAGGGAGTAACCTCCCCCCGGGACGTGCTCTCCTTGAGCACAGTGCAGAGGGGCTCCGGTGCGTTCCACGTGAGATCCCGGAGCCCCTCGTCATGCACCGAGGAAAGGGCCACCGGGGAGGTTTTAGTGGGTAAGAACCCCACATAACCGCCGCCTTCCCCCCAGAAGGTATCTTTATGAAGATTTCCTCCCAGTCAAAAAAAAAGTATCAAGATAGAAAATCGTATACATACAGATATTTAGGTTAATAACTCTAACACAAGTTGTAGCCGTAAAAAAATCATTTCGCAATTATACATTAACCATATGCAAAATGAAACACTGATATATGTATTACGCAACACCGATACTGTATCACTGGAAGATTAGCAAAAACAAACAATTACTAACATCTCGGCACGGGTGGGCGGGACATGCAAATGGCATCATTAAGCAAAAAATGTTAATGGAGAAAAAATAAAGCTGTCGTATAATATTACGTTATGCAAAATTCGTCCTTGCGCCTCGCGCCGTGCTAGTGTCGCGTAATTCATTTAAATATATTCGCGTCGGGTTCACGAAACCGAACCGACTCTCCGACTCATATTCGCTCCGGCCATACAAACGGAAATGAAATCGAACTTTGTGCAATCCTAGCGTGTTACCGTTATTTTATGGGCAAGCCCCACCCCTTAGATGCTAGGAGCGTTGCTGGACTTTCTTCGGCCACTTCTTCTCCCAGCGCCAACGCTTCCCGAAGTGGTTTAGCTTATCGAATGTCCCTTAGATTATCCGTGAAATAGCAACCGACCGAGTCGTGGTTCGGCCCTATCGGGCGCCCTCGGATCGGAATGCTTACGCGTAACATAGTAACCGTCCAAGCCGAGGTTACCCCCCACCGGGGGTACCCTTGTGTCGAGTTACTAGCGATAGAGGTTCAGGCTAAACTACCTTACAGCTATGCCACCTCTGAATCCGGTGGAGCAGTCAAGGCCAGCTTCTCTGGCCAATCTGTGTAGTTCGTCATTAAAAAAAAAAAAAAATTAAAAATCGAAATTTGTGCAATCCTTGCGTGTTACCGCTATTTTATGGGCAGGCCCTACCCCTTAGATGTTAAGAGCGTTGCTGGAGTTTCTTCGGCCACTTCTTCTCTCAGCGCCAACGCAGTGGCACTCAAAGTTAGTTTAGTTTTTGAAAGTTAGTTTAGTTTAATTTTTTAGATTATCCGTGAAATAGCAACCGACCGAGTCATGGTAGCCGTAACCCTTGTGTCGAATTACTAGCGATAGAGGTTCAGGCTAAGCGACTTAAGTCCAAAGTGTAGTTCGTCAAAAAATTCGAACTTCGTATGAGATGAAACGCAAGCTAAGAGCCTATATCACTATGTTTTGGTATTTTGACGTTATCTTTCTTTTCCTCATTCGTACTAGTTGTTGTTAAGGAGTTCGGTGTGGAGTCTTTACAACAAATATTTTTCTATGGTTTAAATATATATGGGGCCCAATTGAAAGAAGGTAAAGTCGATATAGCTCTTAATGTCAGCAAGTTAAAGTGGCAGTGGGCCGGTCATATCTGCCGAGTCAGTGACGGCAGATGGGGATGAAAGGAACAGAGGCTGCACATGGTCGGAGAACCGTAGGGCGCTCTCCCTGTAGATGTACCGACGACCTTATAAGGATATACATAAGTGGCTAGATGCGGAAATCGGAGGATCATATTTAGGGGTATTGGGGAATGTCTATTTCAAGCAATGGATAGACACAGGCTGATGATGATAATGATGATGAATTGAAAGTAAACTGAAAACTGACAAATTGCAGAACCTTTCTTGATGTCGTTAAAAAATATTAAAATAACATAAATTCACTGTGAATTATTAGGTAAAAGATGTTCGACAAAATTGAAACGACACACGTCAACTAAACAATAGATTAAGATCTCTAATAAGTATATTAAAACAGAACAATGAGCCGTCCCAAAACCCATAATTAGTGTCAATCAAAGCCGCGCGTCTTCCCGCCACCGCGCCGCGCCGCCATCTTGTCCGCCCACGAGCTACGAGGCACGGCGCGCGCGCATTCAAATGCAAATCCCACGTTACAACACTCCACCGACTAAATACTCCACTCGCTTGCACTTAACACATGCAAATCGCTTATTGATAAACAAATAATGCCATTATAATTTTATAACGCATTGTTGCCGTGTCGCTGACCGCTCTTTTTATAGATGGCGCTACTGTGCCACTCGAGATTTGAATTTATAATATACGTTTTTATTGTCTGACGCTGTGTTTATATTTGTACTTGCGTTTAAAGCACTTTATTGATGCTTGTTATGACATAATAGCTCACTTGGAGATTATCGGATTGTGTTTCTGTTTGACTTTTGTATTAGTATGTACATATTTCTACGTAAAGACATGTAGCGTTTCGGCTTACATTTTTGTGTCACATTTGTGAAAAACACAAGTCCTACGCTTCGGTGCATTTATGATTCTATGCTTTATTAGCCCTAAGACTTTTACAGCTTCAGCATGAATCTCTACTACGAGTTACGTAGCGCAAATGCCTTAAAGAGTGAATCTCGGAGAGTTCCTCTCGCCGCGATAACATGCTCTGATTTGAGGGTACCCAAGAGAATTGCCTATGTTTTTTTATTTTCAATTATATTTGAGTAATGGCATCAAATAACTATGGATAATTTATAACAGGAATATATGTAAGAATATTTATAGCAAGAATATGTTGTACGGTGAATGATAAGGTATATCAGAGGATAATTTCTTCCTGATAGCGTAATTATAAGTATCTACAATTTTTAAATTCGAGGCTATAGATTAAAAAGGCATCTTAAATTACTCATCGTGTTTCAAACAAGGATAGAGAGTTGAGATAAAAGGGAAATTTGGAATGACTGTTGTAGCTCTTGTCCACTACAAGTCAGCTGTCTGATAGTTTCGGTACAAGTCCAAAAGCAACTTTTCTCCTATAAAATAAATTGTGCTTGTTCATACGAAAACTACTGTTACTCACTCGAGCTCAAATAATGGATTGTTCAAAATAATTTTTAATTTCCTAGTAGATTAATGGCTGCAGACACATCAGTGAAAGCAGTCTGTCCGCGGCTATAAAGTGATATAATTTTTTGGTATAAGTCTCACACTCACAGCTAAGCATTACAACGGTTAATTTATATTCAACATTATCTGCGTTTAATATAGTTACATGACTTAATTACCAGATAGTTTCAATTAATTGTTTACTTTCGCCAGTTGTTAGTGACCGTGACGAGACGGTGCAGCATACAGTGCTGAACATATGATGTGCAATGGAGGTTAATGGGCAGAATGGTCGCAACTGCTTCCTTAGATATGGTAATGAAATATGCACAACCATATACAACAGGGTAGGAATTTAATACGAATTTATTAAGAATTATGTTATCTTCAAGTAGTGCATCTAACACTTATTAATGATTTTTGACTTTCACCATTGATTCGAGATTATGGACGCGTATCTATTATACGCGTCCATTGTTGGGGAAAAAGTTTCTTTGCATTTTTAAAATTCAAAACATATTTTAAAATAGTTTATTTATATTTAAGTAAAGTATGTAGGTACCATTATCCCATTGCAATAGAAAATTTGTGACTTCTGATCAAAAATAAAAACTTTCAATGATGCCAAAACCAGCCAGATATAAATAGTACAGCCAAAGAGATTTTATTAGAAGTTCATACATACTATAATGCGAAAAGACTTTTTCCCCAACCTATTATTTACGAGTAAAAACATGAACCGACTTCAAATCCCAATTTCTTCTGTGTATTTCCAAATTATGGCAAGAATTTTCAACACCGATATTTAATATCTAAACAACCTAAGGTTATTCAATTTAACAATGGCATACTACTATAAAAATATACCACTTCTCTTAAGTACTCACGTGATCAAGGAATCTATATGTAATTTAAATATCTAGAAATTTATTCACATATAATATAACGAATTTTCTTGACTTTCACGGATTAACGAACCGGAAGAAATATATTATAATAGTCACAATCGTTGGCTCCTTTCGCTCGCGTGCCAAAATCTCATGTCATCTGTCAAACAAACACAACCACAGATTACAAAAGACATTTTACAATTGTTGTCTGTGGGCATACACAAACAATATGTAAGGTAGCAAATTATGCACATGTTAAAACAGTACTATAAAACATGTCGGCATATTACGATGGATAAATTATAATTTAGAAATTAATTAATACAATTGTTAAAATTATATGAATTAATTTCAATCTATTCAATTGTATAAAATGATAGGTGATTCGTCTTTACGGGTCATTTTAAAAATGAAGAAAAAATTGTATGAGAAATATAATATATAATTTTAAGAAATAAATAAAATAATAAAACACTCACGCCCTCAACCCAGGGATTTAAGCAGAGATACCGGATTTCCATTTTCGAACTTTTCGCCTTTTTTGTTTTTAGCACATCCATGGTCGTTGGTTAAAGTATTTCTAACCTTCTTCAATATGTCACTAATCTCGATATATAATACTTAGTGTATGACAACCCCAAGGGAGTCCTAAAGTCCCTTAAAAAACTCTACTTTTAATAATATAAAATTTTCGCGTTACAGTGTTTGTGACAAAACTTCTCCAAAACAGCTCAACCTATTTTTAGAAACTTTTAGTATAATTCAACAAAACTTACATCCCAAAAAAAAATTCTTAATTTTTAAAAAAAAAATATTTTTACTATTTAATGATTTGGATTTAAACAACATACAACCGTAAAATTTCACCCTTCTACCAATACCCCTCCATTTTTAATAGCGATATTAGTACATTCGCTAAGATACCGATATGTTTTTCTTTTTTATTGTCATAACAGGGCTGCAGATTATAAATAAATTAGTTAAAAATGAACAATGCATTAAAAAATTGTTTTTATAGGCCGTCATCGTTCACAGCGCTCTATTACACTTTTAGACATAGACCCTACACACATATTTTTTATATTTTGACTACCAAAATATTCACTAGAAATAAAACATATGGCAAAACGTTGTTTGTCGGGTAAATTAGTAATGATACACAAAGTTAGGTTAAAGTTACAGACTTTTCACTGTAAAGCGACCGTAATGCGCAATGGCAGAATTTCAAATGTCTTAAAAAAATTCTGTCATGTAGGTTTCGTCACGAGGTAAATCAGCACTTAAAATTGCAACAATTTAATTAATTGCTACCGGGACCGGGGATCGAACTCGGGTTGCTAGAGTACTATGCTACTTGAGGCCACGACGGACACTGAGCTACAACGGCTCTTACACTACATACAATACAACGTCAGGAGGTTTCTTTCAATGTCGCCGTTAACACTGGTTGCTTGGGCCCTGTTTCGTAGTGCCCTGTTGCTGAAAGATCCGGGGCACCCCGCTCATAACGGCTGATGGTATCCGCGGAAGGTTTAGTGGGTCCGGGCCCACCCAGGGCTACGGAGGATGGTATGTAAAAAGAATTCCACCGCGTCAACAAAAAAAAGGCCGTGCTTCATTACTGACGGCATTTTTATAAATTATGTATAGTCGTTTTATGTATTTTACTTTTGCATATTAGTATTGTAAAAAGCCTAATCTTAGAATTAAAAAGAAAATAGAATAAATGATACGTACCTATTTTAAATTAAGTTAATTAAACTATAAGAAAGGTTGACAGGCGAAGTTAAGGACCTCAAGAGGAAGTCCCGTAGCGTAGGGCGCATGTAGTTTTTTGCGCCCCTCTCTAAAGAATGGCTCATCAGTGGTTACAAGTGACGGATTTAGCGCAAATTCGGGGGACGTAATATGATTATGTGTAACTCGATTTGCGTGCTTGTTCGACGGCGTGGCGGCGCGTCGCTGGGGCGCGGTGGTTTTTTGTCGTCTCTTATGTTCTTGACTGTTAAATTGAAATTAAGTAAAAATTTACACAAGAACAGAATACCAATATATAAATAATTATTATTTATTCTTACGTGTAAAAACAAAAACCGACTTCAAATAGAATCAAACGTTATTACACGCGGCCGCCTTATTTGTATTTCCGAATTATCGTAGGAACTAAGAAATAGAATTAATCAAAACCTAGCCAAACTCTAATCAAGCTATCTTTGCAATAAATTATCGAAATCGGTTATCGTGATATTGAGTTATTCGTCCATTTGTTGCGCATATACTTAATGCAAACTTAAGACTTACGTGGTATTGTCAGACCAGCTTTCAAAGAACAAAAGAATCATCAAAATCGGTTCACCCAGTCGAAAGTTATGAGGTCGTAAACATATAAATAAAAACATAGAGACGAATTGAGTACGTCCTTTTTTGAGGTCGGTTGAAAACAAACTAATCTTTTGATAAATCAGTCAAATCAACGCTTTTCAAAGTATTTCTATAGCAAATTAAATTTGCAATTACGACGAGGATCCCCCAATAGGGATGGAGACAGGACAGTCTATTAATAACGACCCTGTGTCTTCACCCACAGGCGGCGGTTTTGCGGCGGATTCGTTTAGCACTCTACGTTTGAACGGGGCCCTAATTAATTGATTCAATTACCGTTTTCTGTTGCACCGCGACAAACCGACGGGTGGAGTTTTTGATTGTTGTTTGGCTTTTCTAGACAAATGTCGCATTCGTACTTTGTACACGGAACTTTGCGTTCGTGATTCGGCGTTTATGTTTATGTTAGTTTTAATAATTTCTGCATTAAGCTTGTTAGAGATAAGTTGCGCGTAATTTTACCTTATATCGCATTGATTACCACCCGAAATTAATTCCATTTAATTTCAAATTGAGAACTGTGGTAGCTTGGTGTTCGGGCGGTCGCTTCAAGTTGCGTAGTACGCTAGCAACCCGAATTCGATCCCCGGTGTTGGCACCAATGAATTTGTTTCTTGCAATTTTAAGAGCTGATTTACCACGCCCTCGGCGGTGAAGGAAACGTGATACAACCTACATGTCTTAGAAAAATTACATGTGAAGTCTACCATACCGCACCAGGGCCCCATGGGGAACTTTGTCCATTTACTCTCTTTACAGAGAAGGCCTGTGCCCAGCAGTGGGACATATATAAATTACAAATAAACTTTAAATTTACTTTTAAGTTACAACCTATGTATATCCCACAGTTGGGCAAAGGTCTTCTGTGTAATGATAGTATAATGGCATAGTCCATCGGCAGACTTCATATGTCTAAGATATATTGTAGGTTTTCTCACAATGTTTCTTGTAGTCCCGTAGTTTGTAAATTACGAGTTGCTTCTAATTTTGATACTGAAATATTGCCTTTTTTAGTTGCTTACGCTAACATTAAACTATGACAGTGATATTTAAAAATTTTATTATTATATAGATATTAGTTACATGTTACACACTTCTACTATATATATATATATATATATATATATATATATATATATATATATATATATATATATATATATATATATATATATATATATATATATATATATATATATTACATAGCTAAATCATTATAATATTACTAAATAATTATTAAAAATACGGCGTAGTATGTTTGGGGCGTTGTCAAGCTGTAATATTTGAATATAGCCAATAAATCTGACATATTTTTTTATAAACTCCGACAACAAGAGAGGAGTGCACGATATACTATATCGATATTTCATTATTTGCTTCTATTTTATCGAATCATCTAATATCGATATTTAACTCGATATATTTCATTCGATAACCAAATATCGTAAATACTCGTATGTTACCACACGCCTACTCTGCGCGATGGCAGTATTTGAATAAATTATAGTATTTTGTATAAATTGTAGTAGTATAAATTTTATAATCTGTGACGTGGTTTTTTTTTTGGGCTACTTAAATATAAACAAAATACTATATATGGAAAATATCGCATAGTATCAATACATTATTACGATTTATCATATCGATATATTTTTTTGCATGAACATCCCTACAACGAGGCCATTTTTTGTAGACCTTACCTTGTAGCGTAGAAGTGTCGCCTGCAACTTTGTTGTTCGGATTTCTCGTGGCAGGTGCAGGCGTAGTCACGGTCATCGCAACAGGTGTATACGGACCACGAAACCGCCCTGCTCTGCCCCACTATCAATTATTCAATCCTTACACCTTGTACCAAAGCATAACAATCAAATATTTGAGACCAGGATTGCCTTAAGGTCAATGACCGTATCAAGTTAGGTGTTTTTTTTTCTTTTAAAGCAACTGCTTGATAACGATCCCATCTGATGTTAAATGGAAATGCAGTCCAAGATAGCCTAACTGTTATCATAAACATTAGCTAAGTCTGTCCGCATTAGTAGTACCGCCTTCTGTATCTTGACCTTGACCCAGCCATCTAGTGAAACTCTCTTGAAGTGTTGATGGAGACTTTTCGCCAGAAGACCGTTTGCAGAAACGACCATCGGGACAATGATCGTCGAATCCACATCCCACATGGCAGTCACCTCGTGAGCCAAGTCAAGGTACTTAGTTTTCTTTCCTTCGCGAGGTTTATTGCAACAATAGTCCTGTCCGTGATGACAGATCGATCCCAATAGAGATATTATTTATATTATTATTAAAATGGTCTTCATTAACAGTCAACAAAACTCAATTGAAACATAGAAAATGAAAGCCAAAATAAAAAACTGGCTGTTGTACACTGGCACATTCAAAATACTACACGTCCACATTTATTTATTTATATACGAATATTTATTTAATTGTTTACTATATATCTTTGTTAAATTAAATATATTTTTCTTTATGTTTGTTAAATTAAATTTGAAAATGAAATTGATGTATGGCAGATGGCACTGATATGGGAGAGGGCACTGATTCCTGAGATACAGGCTTAACTCCTAGTTCAGGAGTCAGGGAGTTCGTGTATTTGTAAGGAAATTTTTGAATAAAGTATTTGTTTTTATTATTTATTTAATTCATCACAAATATATATTGCGGTTTGTGTTTCTTCCAAGCGACTGGACGTCCGTTACAATGTTTGTCCAAGCTCGGCCACACCCACCGCAACCAGCACCACTGCGGTTATAAGTGGGATTCCACATGAGTGGACAGAGAACTCCCGTACAATGCAATAATATAAATTAAGTTTATCTCCCCACGTTCGCTCATATCGAAGTGGAGAAAGTAACAATTATGTGGATATGCCGGTAAATAAAATGCTAGTATATTTTTAATTTTCAAGCAGTAATACCGTAGCATAATGGCTAAACGGTTCGACTTACGGGTTGGAATCTGAGTCGGCTTCTACTAAGTAGAAGCCGACTAACTAAAAATTTGTGCCTATCACATATGAGACCAAATAAGCTTTGTGAAATGTGAGAAGCGAAAGCTGTTTTTATCTATTTAACAGACAATTTAAATATTTAATATTGTCTGTTACGGAGAAAACTCAAAGGTAACTTAAGTCATTATAAAATTTTCTAATGTTTACATTAAGTAATACTAAAATGACTGTTTTTATTAAGTTTTTTTTTTAATTTTTAAATGCCCTGCCACTGATAGCTAAAGCTGTATATATGTACACGTGTAGACAGGATCTTTTGTGACTGAAATCCTTTTGATGTAATCAAACGTTTGCTTTAAAATAAGCCTTAACATTGCAATTTGTAATTTAATATTTCAGCTACGCTATCACAATTATTACGTTACTAAAGATGTTATTCAAATGATACAAGAACTTGATCTATGTTAGGCTATACAATAATAACAAGGTGCACATCGGTTCCCTGGCAACTGGCTTATTAGCAATCAATTGGAAATGCAAATGATTTCGTTGCCGGCACATGGACAGAAATAAACTAGAAGCGGGCGATCGGAAGCGCGGCTTACACGAACCTAGCTTACTGGGAAGAGAATTACAAGTTTTATTAACATGATAAAAAATTACTCACGAGTGCAATGATGCGTGTTTATTACAACTTAACACGAGAATCAAAGGTTACATTACGCTTAACATAACTTATGTGAGCTTCCTTTTTTTTTGTTGACTGGGAGGAAATCTTCACAAAGATACCCCGCCTTCTGGGGGGAAGGCGGTGGATATGTGGGGTTCTTACCCACTAAAACCTCCCTGGTAGCCCATTCCTCGGTGCATGACGAGGGGCTCCGAGGTCTCACGTGGAACGCACCGGTGCCCCTATGCACTGTGCTCAAGGAGAGCACGTCCAGGGGGGGAAGGTTACTCCCTCTTTGCCCTCGCAGCGTAAGGCGACACGGGCCAGCCGATGTCGCCTTCTTCTCGGGTCCACTTTGGTGGACGACGCAGGCCCCCACCCTTGACGCCCAGTGAACCCGAGGCCCCTTTTAGTCGCCTTGTACGACAGGCAGGGGAAATCGTAGTCTTATTCTTGAGAGCCCAGAACTATAGGGCTGAAATGTGAGCTTCCTTGATCAACATCGCATTCAACATACTTTATAAATATTATATTTTATCGTATCATTGACAGATTTTAGCAAAACATCAAGAGTTTTAGAAGTAATTTAATAAAGACTTGCAAAGGGCTTTTCCTCCAGCATAACAGACTTATTCTAAACTGTGCACTGATTGTCTACAGAGAGAGTCCTCTCCTTTTTACCCTAAATTTTTACTAGTATAAGCATCTCTTTCAAAAACGGAAGCGGAAACGGTCTTGATTGCTGACGACCGATAAAAGTACTTCAGTTGAGTAAACTAAAGTACTTTTATATTAGTCAGTCCATTAACTTAATCTAATTCATAAGTATATTTTACAGATTCTAATATTTTTATGCATTAAAACTAAATTAGCATTTAGTAGTACTAACTGTCGCTAACATTTAAAATGCTTGAACCCGCAGTAGTATTTTTACGTGCAAATAATAATCTATATGTTTAAAAGAGACAGTGTGTGGGTATGTTCCATATACCATGTTTGACCATGGTATCCATGAGAAAATCATATAAGTCTTCTTAATTTGTATCGAGTATGTGTGCCATACACGGACGAATAAGTCATTATCACGCCAACCAATTTCGATCATTCATTTTTTACTCGTAGTGGTAAGGATGTACTTTAACGATAGTTTGATGAGGATTTGGTTGTTTTAAGCTTTAGGATTGATTCTAATTCGTAATATTCCTGCGATAATTTATATATACAAAGAGGGCTTCCACGTTTAATAGCGTTTAACGTTTGATTCGATTTCAAGGCGGTTTTGTTTTACGTAAATATACTTGTTAAACCTCAAGACGGGAAGTTTCAATGTAGTAAGAGCCGCATCCGTGCATTGCAGCATCCTCGCCGCGCCTGTCAATAGCATCCTCGCCTTTAATATGAGTTTTATTAAACTTCGCTACAACAATTTTGGTTTTGTAAAACTACCCACACAGCCGCGGCGCGGACCTTGGACCGCTAGACGTGTGACACCTGCACAAATCAAAAAGTACTACCAACCAAACAGCTTCCGTTGTAAATCGACCCCATCTCCAAATCAATAAGGTAGATTTTCATTTGTGCGTTTAACTACATGTGATATAAGGTGTTGCGCCCTAATATTTTGGAGTGTGGCAACATCTGCCTTTATTTACGTTTTGGCTCCAAACTGCGGCACAATAGGCGCGGCGAATCGGACACAGTTTACAATGGAAGGTTATCCCTGGATTGGGGACGGGCTCTGCGCCCTCTCGCGACTTTTTATGGACAAAATAGTAAATGACCTTTCGCTTTCGTATTGCTTCGATAAAATGTGTTCGGCAAAATGTTGCACATTAAAATTTTCACTGACAAATATTAAACAAACTTTTATAACTACTTATTACTTATTAACTATTACTTACTTATTTATTAACTACTTATTAAACAAACTTTTTATAATCGACGATCGCTAATCTAATAAAAATTTCCGTAAGTTTGTAAGACAAGAAAATCACTTGTTCTGGTGGTAATAAGCAATGATCTGCATCATTCATGGAACTTCCTATGGTTTGCGCCAGGCGTAGAAATAGTTCAGTGTCCGGGCGGTCGCCTCAAGTTTCATAGTATGCTAGCTATATGAGTTCGATCTCCGGCGCCGGTATCAACAAATTTGTTTGTGGCGTTTTCAAATGCTGATTTACCTAGTGCTCGGCGGTGAATGAAAACATCGTGAGGAAAGCTGTGTTAGAAATTTATGTAAGACATATGAAGTTTGCGAATCTGCATTTAGGCGGTGTGGCGTATGCCTTTGTACTCTCTTTACAGAGAAGGCCTATCGCAGCATTGGGTGTTATATATGCTAAGTACATATCTATCTGTCTATCTATCTCTCTTATTTTTCTTTACTGGAAGCTATAGCCTAGTGGTTTAGGATACGGTCTACGAAATGTAAGGTCATAGATTCGAATCAACTATACGACTACTGACGTGAATCATCTCCTGGCACAAGCGTAAGCTTAGTAAGAATGAGTAACAGGAATATTAGTAAATGTCATAAAAATAATTTTTTGTTATGTGTTTCTATTCAATAACTACTAATTAATACTACTGACATAAATATACTAAAGTACTCATCAGAATCATCGAGAATTTTAAATGAAATGGACGTCATGAATTCCACTTTGCCACTCTCATAATCGCAGCTCAAAAATCTTTATTGTGATGCAACATTGGATGATAAAAAGTTCGAATTAGCGGGCCGCCAGAATGAACCAGTCCATAAGAAATACGCGTTACATCGTGAAATATACACTAAATCCTTTTTAATCACTACCCTGATTGAATCGGCGCTGATAATGATCTTCGATTAGCGCCCCGTAACTCGGCGGTCCGCGGGCTTAAGGCAGCCTACAGACTATACGGCACCCATACTGATGTTCAGCAAATCCCAGCATCTACACATAAATCTGAATTCTACTTTTGTTTTTGAATAAATGGCAAAGGCGTAGGCGAATTACTAGAGACTATTTGTTCAGAATTTCAGATGCCATATAGACTAGGAAACAGAACTATGTAATAATTATGGTCTAGACCAGAGATTCTCAACTACTGTGCCGCCAAATTTTGCAAGTATATAATAATGTTATCATAAAAGAAAAATATTTTTAACATGAATATATATTATTATTTCGTATATTTAAAATTTTTGTCATAAACTATTTATGCAGTGTGTTGTAGTAAGTAAATAATTTTTATCTTTTTCTTTGTGTGCCGCCAAATTTTGAAATCGTTAAATATGTGCCGCAACAAAAAAAGGTTGAGAATCACTGGTCTAGACCAACGACCATAGATAGATAAATTCTTTATTGTACCAAAAGACATGTACCTTTTCTTCTACATATCTTTTGGTGATTAAAAGCAGGATAAGGGTAATGCCGCTAAAAATAGGGTTTATATAATTCTTTCGTCTTACATATAAGACCAAAGTCTAAGGTAGTTATAGTCCATATATTGAGCGTGAACTAGAACCATTGAATTATACGAAAAAGCCGTGGTTTGGCCCAATCACCCTCACGCTAACCTTTACGGCTAAACGCCAGAGGAAACTAAGAAAAAATATAATAGTAATAGAATGCCATATCGGATTGGTATGTATATGTTTTAAAAAGAAGGAATTAATAGGCATTTAATAAGTTAATGCGCTTTCAAACTGCATTTCCATTCAAAATTAGACAGCATTGTGGTCAAGAGCATCTTTAAAATACATACAAAAATATAAGCACTATAACCGTGCCGTTATAGACAGAGATGATAATAAATCTATCCTTTTCAGTTAGCTTTATTTATAACACTAAGTATTAATATAACAGAAGAAAGACAGGATTCAATGTTACAGGCCACATTTTAGCAATTGCTATTTGTAAACGTAAGAAAAAAAAAAGAAAAAAAATTGGAGAAAAGCCAAAGTGCGTCCATAAAATACTATCAATGCAATTTTAAATCAAAATGATTTAAGGATCGTTCGTACGCGAGCCGCATAATTGTGCATCGAATGCATTATTACGGAGGGAAGTGATACATAACAATAGGAAATAGCGGACTGTGGCATTTTGACAACGGCAACCGCGACGGTGTGCGCGGGGCTTACCCGCGCTCTTAAATAACGCCATTTGTTCGTAATGGATTGGACAGTTTGTACTCGTATTGATGGCAATCTCTTAAACACTAATTTGTCGGTCGCCGCGGGCCCCAGCCAACCGACGCCATATGTCGCACAGCAACCCAACAATGCAAGGATTTTGACTGCTCTCGTGCAAGTCGTGATGGCCCCGTAGCAATTTTAATTACATTTTTCGCTGGAGAAATCTATTCAGGAGATAGATCATACACACTGACTTTCTAACTGCAATTGGCAGTAAGGAAGTTTATGTTATACCGTTTTTTGTTTTATTATCCTTTTTATATTTTAATATATGGTTATATTGCGAACTCAGTTGATCATGAAGAGAGAAAAAGTTTAGAAGACAATTTTATCATGACACATTTAACGGGCTCAGTAACGTTCTGATACGAACGTGCGCTTAAAAGTGCATTTCAGATAATTCGGATTTAAAAAATATAATTGATATATTTTTTTATATTTGTAAACTTTATATATGTAGATTTTCAATGAGGAAAAAAAGTTAAAATATTGATAAAATTTAAATCACGTGGCTTGATTGATCGACATACTTGTGACGTCATAATGTTAAAACAATTTCATGGCAGTACAACGTTCACGGTTGAACAAAAGTCAAAATACTGCATTATCTCTGTATACTGCAATATAAGAAAACTAACATTATGACGTCACGGTTCGGGAGTTGTTGGCGTATGGTGTCGGCACTTAATTATCGCATAAAAAAAGCAAAAAGTAATTTTTTTGCAAAACTTATAGACGATCTTTCCATTTGTAATAAAAATATTCGAATATCTAATTGGTCTAGATTAGCTTTGGTTAACAGTTCATTAAGATAACTTTCGTCTTTTTACAAACACCATATCAAAATAATCCGGTCTTAAAAGTTACCTATTATTTATGTTTGTTTCATTTACCAATCATAAAACATATAATATTTACAAAAAATAAACTTAAATCATAGATTTATTACCAATGGTATTTTTTTCTTTTAATTTGAAACAGACCAGTGTTTCTTGGTAAAAACTCCATATAACCATACAACCATACTGAAATAATAAATCATTTACATTCAAAAACATAATAACAGTAGTGTCAAAGATATAATACAACCTCATAACAAAATAGAGACAACAATGACTGTCAGAATGAGATTGGCTGATTTGTAGTTGATTATCATCGCGTATAAATGGAACTGAATGCGACTTGAGATTCCCTTTTTATCTGCTGACTCTTTGTAAACCACTTTTTGTATCATTGTGTAGTAAACGTGAGGAACAATCGCTACCCCACGAACGCGCCCCCGCCTCCGAGAGACGAGAGAACTCGACACCGGCAGCAGATGCGACGCGACTTTTACTTTTCCAGCTAAACTTTCACCTCGAGACAATTTACATGTCTTAGGAGGCGACGGCACACGTGTCTCGTCTATTAGATGATCGAGAGATCGATCTTCCTGCGCCGACGACCCACAATACGCGGCATAAAGCGCGTGGGTGCATTGTTGCCTGCTAAATGCGCTCTCCGTGGCTCCTTTGTCCATTGTCTGCGCCCAAGGGTGGCACTGTGACACATATATTTCACGTGAGTTTTTTACGCCCATTGTATTGGAAATTAGACATCGGCGCAGTTCACGAAACGCGATACCATCGCGGCCCTCCGAATCGCAGCATCCTCCTTCGATCTCCGAACATTCGGCCCCATTGTGCCCCAACGGATTTCTCAATGTGGTCTCAACCTGTGTAACGTCGCGCTTGCGTTGTTAATAAAAACGGGTCGGTTTTCCATTTCTATAAGAGCGGGTCTAAAATGCGTTAGATCGGGGGGCTGCGCCGCTAAGACGGATAATTGATCAAAAATTGACCGTTAGACCGTCGCGTCTCCGCTATCAGCTGATTATTCGAATTCCTTTCATCCCGTCTTGATGAATGAGTGGCGAGCGGGGTTTGAAAGGGCGGTCACCGCTAGAGATTACAAAAAGACGTCGCGGGGCTGGTTTTATAGCTCTTGTGACCGTTTTATCGATAGCCGGGAGAGGCAGCATCCGGTTCTGTGCATTAATCTCAACAATGTACCTCTATGTGATCGGCCGTTTGGACTCGAAACTAGTTTGGGCGACGTTTCCCTAGCCGCGGCCCACAATGCCACTAACACCAGTACGTTGCATAGTAATCGAATTCCTTTCATAGTATCAATCGTGTTCCTACAACGGTTATTTTTCATGGGTAACGGTCTCGCAGCTCGTCGGAAACTTTTTCGATGTTGTGCTGTTCGATTCCCTTTCTGTAAATCTCTCGGGGTTGAATTAAAATGGCCGATTCCACTCACCTTGTAGAAAATCTATGTAATAATATGCAGATGATTGTGTGTTCCATATCAAAATAATATTTGTTACAATTTGTCTCACTGTCTGTTTATTCTGGCTAATCTCTGGAACGGCTTTACCGATTTTAAGCAGAATTTTACGGGTAGTGATTTAATAAGGATAACTTGGGTTCAATTTCCAGTTGGTAATCTACATAGGTTCGTCACAAAAAATATGGCAAAACAACGCTTGCTTGTAGAAAATCTATACAAATACATAGTTCTCTTCCCCCTAGTAATCCATATTATTTGGGTTACAGATATGTGTTCGGCCCTCTCCGGCGCCTTTGAATCTGAATGCTTACGCATAACATAGTAACAGTACAAGCTGAGGTTACACCTCACCGGGGAACCTTTGTGTCGAGTTACTAGCGATAGAGGTTTAAGCTAAGCAACCTAAGAGCTATGCCATCTCTCAATGTGAAGCAGTCAAGGCTAGCTTCTCTGGCCAATCTATGTAGTTTTCAAACTAATTTTTTTTTGATAAACATATAAGAAAATATAAAAATTGATAGACATATAAAAAAATTCAGATGAATTAAGAACCTCCTCCTTTGACAGTCAGTTGAAAAAGGTAAATTCTATGATTATTTTTTAATTTTTTGACTTAATCCGCAGCCTGACACCCAATTGGACGAGCTTTTGTTTACTTAAATAACTTACGGCTCTATATAAGGATGCCTAGACATTAAGCCTAGAAATGAATCGTCAAAAGCGTAATAGTTTAGAGAAGATCCACCGTTCGATTATTAAAGTAATCGTCCAATCCATCTTTCACAAGATTTAACTTAAGTAAACGTGAGCAACTTTTATAACAAAATTTGTTATAAAAAATGAATACCGTTAATTAAATCGAACGAAAGAGCTAAACATTACACGAGTTCTGTACCGCATATAACATTACCTTTAAATAAAGAGCATGCAGTAGCAAAGTTCTAAGCTCCATTCAATCCGCAAAATGTATAAAAAGTCAATATTTTAATCCCCTAATACAATGATATATGACACTTTCTACCGGGGAATCGAAGTGGATAGGTTATCTTATCGCGGGCGCATAAAGTACGTTTAGCGTCGCCCGTCCATCGTGCCGATGTATTTTTCGTCGGAGCATTCGAATGTAAACTAGGAGCCGCCATAAACTAAATAATTTACATAAAACCACTAACGGATCTCACGAGAACCAGTCCCGAGCATATTAATGCTTGTGATCTATTAGAAAATCGCCAAACACACGAAACTTATAGTCGTGTCGTCTCCGTATCTTTTTTTATTATAATTTCTTTTCCCATCAGCTTGACCGCTGAGAGAGACAACGCTGACAACACGGACGACACGCTGCCATTTGCATAACGTAGTGGGAATTAAACTTTTATATTTGCTTTCGGTGTTCATTCAGACTGCTCACTTCCTTTAACCAATATTTCTCAATCGAGACGGTAACGGTCACTTTCAACCGACTTCAAAAAAGGAGGAGCTTTTCAATTCATCTGTATGCTTTTTTATGTTTGATACCTCATAACTTTCGACTGGATGAATCGATATTAATTCTTACTTCTTTATTTGAAAGCTGGTTCTTACAGTGCCGTTTTATTAGTATTTAATAGTGTAATTTGGTATAATTATGACAATGGCCATGCCAACATATACACATTTGCCAACCGATTTCAATGATTCATTTTTATTGTCAAGGATGTACTGTTCGACCGCCGTCTGTCCTTGGCTTACAGAATTAGGCTATGGTATTACCTGACTGTCCTAAAAGGTGACCTAAAGTGGCCTCGAGTCCTCAGAGACAAGAGACCCTTGTCACCCGGTAAAGAGGACCCGGGAGGAAAGCATATATACGACTTGGTCCCATGTTGCCTTAGCACTACGAGGGTGTTATGAAAGATGTATCCTCGAGAGGTGCCGGCGCGTTCCTCGGGAGATCCATGCATGCGCCGAGGAAGGTTTTGTGAGTAAGAATTTATCATAACCGTTTTGTTGAAGATTTACCCCCAGAACAAAAAAAAGGTTAATATCTTTCCACTTAAAGTTTTTTGCAATTTATTTTGTATAATCTAAATTGCGATGATTCAAATAATAAAAATAAAGATTTCGCCGACTAAATGAATCATTCAAATACGGAAAACATCTAGCAAATTAAGTTTGTTCTAAAATTCTAAACGAAATATCACGTTACTTTTGTCCCAGTAACACACGTACATTATTATCTGCGCAAGAGCATCCAATTCCCAGGATTCCGTTATTGGGTTCACATGGGTGAGGCATCCCTTTCGGCCGAGTCAAGTGATGAGTCGAGACAAAGCGACCCAGCTGCCGGCCCGCCCGGCCAGGTGAGAGTACATCTTTCCCCAGTCAATGGAATTACAGCTCTGTGCGTTGACTATTTAAAATCCAAAATCCCTTGACACAACCCGACACTACGAACTGCTTAGATTTTTTTGAACACAATAAAATTGAGCTCAATACTTAGCGTTTATGGAGCATTTTACAATGCAACAAACGCATAGTTAAGATGATTGCAATAGATAACAAAGCGCCCAGTGATCTGTTACTAGTTCGACAAATAAAAATAATGAACTATGAGAATTCACCACAATTGCTACGTACAAGTATAAATGACTACGACTAAGTTTAGATATACTAAAGAAGCAAATACAGAACACGCGATTAGTTGTCAAACAAACAGTTCTATTCGAAGTCGAAGTCGGTAACAATTGCAGAAATGTTAATTTATGCAAAGGGGAAGTGGCGGCAAAAAAGTATAAATAAAGATTATCCACCTGAGCGTCGCATGCGCCGGAATGTTTGCAATAGAAGCGGGCGCAGGTATCTCGCTGTCAGTCTCACGAATTAATTATACAAGCTTTTAAAGGCTAGCACGTGCTCGCACACAAAAGGGACCACAGATACCGCAAAAGCTTTTTTCAAACGCTATTTACATTTTAACTGTATTTAACATATGCCTCGCGCGTCACCCGTGACAAATAATTGTGCGATTTCTCAATAATACCGATCAATTAAAAACCATGACCAAATATTGTCAAAGCGTATTTTATTTGTGTAATAATTGCTGTTCATCGGGTCGTAAACACAGGCTTCCGCGATTTGCAATTGAATAGAATTCTCTATAGGTTCGTCTTAAAAAATATTACACCTGAACAAAAGCTAATTACTCTTTCATAAAAGCTCGACAATGGCTCGAGCAATTTCGCCACCTATAGGGCGGTCTGCCGACGTACTAATTAGTGGATTTTCTCACCTTCTTTGCTTTTTTTTTGTTACTTCGGTAGTGTTTTGTTAAGCTGGGGATACACTTTTTTTTGTCACTTTTTTATAACATTACTTAAGACTGCAGCCATTATACTATTGAATCACTGTTAAGTAATATTATATTTTTAGAGATCACAATTACGTTTCGTAAAACTCTTGTTAACATTTTGAAGGAATCATACAAATGCCAGTAATCTTTTAATATTTTGACACACCAAGTGTCAGTGCACGCAAACTTCCACTATCATTTTGATATTTATGATAACGAGACTCGTAAGCAAAAATAAAGGGTCGGTTAAGAAAGTTTGAATATCTCGGAAGTTAAAGACGCTAGCTAACTGAAATAAATTATGCATGATAGACAATTAAATATCCTTAAAATAAAATATATATTTATAAGCCACATTGATGCAACACTAAGTACTAAAATTTAAATAAAAATACAATTTTATGAAAAATACTGTATTACGCAAGTTTCCGTAAGATATCCTTATTCATTTAAGTTTATGTTTTTAATGAAATAAAAATAAATTAATAAAAATATTTGAATTTATTTATTATAAACATAACATATACTAACTAATAAAGAAATATTTACAATTTAATAGATATTACAAAATATTTACAAAAAATATAACTGTGCCACCATCGCTTGGCAGCGTGCCCAGAAAACTGGTAGCATTGCCACGTTGTATGGCAATGCTTAGACTCTGTGCAAGGTATAAGTCAGCCCTCTGGTCACCGGATGTGTCGACCAACTTCTTAGCTAACACATTAAAACGGTGGTGTGCACTAGGACCCTACGGACCCAAAGTTTCTACCCCAAACGGCTCAAATATGAAACCCGTATCGAGGTTACTATATTTGCGCCGCTTGAGGTTTTCTGCAGCTGCAGCGGCCGCTCCAGTCTCAACAATCTTTATTATCGTTATCTTTTTCTTCCGAGATATTCAGACTTCCTTAACCGACCTTTTATTTTTCTCACGGCTATATAATACATAATTACAAAACGTATCACGTTAATCTGTATTAATAAATACATGATTATAAAAAAAATGTCTTTTCTTTATTAATTCTTATATCCAATTTCCGAAATAAAAACCATTACTACGTTTCTGTTTGTTTCTACGTTGATTTTTGGTTTGAAAAGTTGAAAGGTTTTCGTTTCATTCATAATAATAAATCTTTATTGATCACCAAAAAAATAATGCAAGAAAAAAATGTGAAGTCCCTAACTCCTGAGCTAGGTACTACTGGACCTTTGTTTCAGCAGTCAGCGTCTCTCATTTTGAAAACACAATAAAAACATTAACGATAGTATATGTGTATCTATAAATATGTGTTTGTGAATATCTCTCAGCTATATGTATGTATAATAAATATTATGGGGTTAATATGTAAGTTAATCATCTACTAATATAAATAAATAATTGCGAGAGTTTCAGTCTGATTATAATTTAACTCAACAAATTATTATTATTATTTATTTGATGGAGGTTTTTCTAATAAATAAATAAAAGTATTTATAATTGCCTTATAGAACACCTGACATTTCGTGCAGCAACTTTGTCGAGAAACTAAACGGGCTATGTGGACTTCCTTTACCAAAGATCGCCGAGCTCTTTTTAGTCGGAGTAAGATAGTTTTCCTAGCTCCACCCTAAACTTCGATACAATACCCAAAAATGACTGGGCGTATACTTTTTTTAAGTAAAGTAAAATTTAATTAATTCATTGAATGAATAATAATTAATGAAACATAATCTTAAATTCGAACAAAATCATCATCATATCATATTTTCAAGTTCTCATATTAATTTTGTTGGCATAGGATCTGATCATGCAGCCCTGTAGTTCTGGGCTCTCAAGAATAAGACTACGGTATCCCCTGCCTGTCGTACAAGGCGACTAAAAGGGGCCTCGGGTTCACTGGGCGACAAGGGTGGGGGCCTGCGTCGTCCACCAAAGTGGACCCGGGAAGAAGGCGACATCGGCTGGCCCGTGCCCCCGGCCCGTTTTGAGCTAATGGTAAGGTATGATAAGCCAACAGGAGGAATCCTTAGAGGAAGGATGTCCTAGACGAGAACATAAGCGCTTCCTGTCGCTTTCTATATAGCTTTTTATTAGCGTTATATGAGGTACAAAATTGCTTGCTCTTAACCACCAAAGATAAGCTGGAAGAAAACGCTTAATAGCATTAACTTCACCATTGTGCATATATTTTGGTGGAACAAAGGATTTATCTAACTATAGTAAATATATTGTCGTGTAACATGACGTGTTCATATGCTTGTAATTTAATTAAAAAGGCGTCAAGAAATAGAACAATAGCATTGGTTTCTTGTGACGTCATGCAATTGTGATACAGACCTTTGACTCCGACCCCATAGCGACCTAACGTTGTCCGATCAAAGGATATGTCACTTCCTCGATTAAAACATACAAGACGTCGATGATAAAACAAGAAATTTTAATGCATTTTCGTTGATAAAACGGCATACAAGTCTTGTATGAAAACATTCGCGTACTTAACATGCCTTTATTGTAAACTAAGTACTTTTTAAAAATGGTACGCCGCGAGTTTTTTTATCGATCCCCAATATGGGATAGGTATTATTTTGTCCCCGAGGAGCGTGACATGCGGACAATAGACGCGGCGGAGGAGTCAGCGCTCGCGGGAAACCAAACCGAACAAAATTCAAACCGGATTTCCAAAATCCCGTTCGGTCGCATTCGAAAGAAGCTCTGTTTTCGATTTCTATTCGATTGTTTGTTTTTTTTCCGACCCATTGTTGGGCTTGTCGCGGCTGCGACACGCGTACCATTTTCGCAAAGTCTACTCCATTGTTAGCGAACGGAATGACATGTGACTGACGGACTGCCCCCGGCACCGCTCTCGCTAAGGTCAGACAGTTAAAGAGTCGTTAGAGACACGGATAAAAATACTTGCAGCGTTCATCGAAGTTCCCAGTGAATATCCAAGGTTAGGGATATTAAATTCGGGCACAAAGCCGTGCACCCGAGGCTACGCAACGGGATTCCTGTTATCATATGCGATCCCATCGCCGTCGCTTAAATTGCTTTTTGTGAGGTAAGCTGAGGCCGCGTCGGTCATCCATCGCTCCGAGCAACGCTCGCCCGACTGTTTGCAGCTCTCCAAACCCTTTCTTACCTGCATGTTCGTATGTCTGTATATATGTATGTCCTCACTACTCAATGCTATTTAAATAACACTTTTTAGAGATATTTAATTTTGTATGTTGCAATATTAAGTGCTGATTTACGGCGCTGGGAAAATCTACATGTGTTAGAGAATTTTCTAAGACATGTGAAGTCTGCCAATCCGCACTAGGGCCGCGTAGCGGGTGTTTGATGTTAAGGCCGGAGTTTCTTCGGCCACTTCTAACGCTTCCTGAAGCTGTATAATATTCCCAAATTATCCGTGTAAAAGCTACCGACCGTGTCTTCTGTTACTCCCACCTCATGCTTGTGTCGAGTTACTTCGAATAGACGTTCAAGCTAGAGGAGCTCTGGGAGTCACCTCTCCAGTTAATGTAAGTACGACAAAATAAATGCTTGCATGAATGAGAGCTTATTTTCTCAAACAAATATTTGGGCTGTAACAGTAAGTTGAAATTTAGTTTCAATTATGTTTGCAAATTTATTAGGACTGGCAACATTATGAAACAGCGTCGGGGTCGCGCAAAAAGCCCGCGCTCCTGCCCATTCGGCGCGCCAATTATGTGGCTCGCACGCGCCGCCAAAAAAACACCGCAGTCCCATCACAACCATTTTCAAAAGTCCCAACTTAAATAATAATGCACTAACACGCGAGAGTATTCGCAAAATGCGATCCTCGAATTTCGTTTCCAAATTCCACAGGCAACGGTCCACGGTTTCGTTTTTTGCCACTATTGTCTGTTTATTCTGATTCGTGGCGACGCATCGGTGTGGATGACGTCTCAAAGGCCATTTTATTTTACGTTTTTAATGGATTCACTGAGTAAATAAAGGCGGTTAATTTGTTCCTACGACGTCTGCGCTGCAACGGAGTTCCTCCACTCACTGTTAAGGAATGCGAAATCAACTGTCTTCACTCACAACCGAACTGAGCGGACTTTTAATAATGCGAACGTAAAGCTATAATGAAGTGGCCGAAGTTTTTTGTGGGGATCCACGATTAGTCCCTCCAGGCGATCGGAGGTCGCGTACCCCGGCCCTATCATTATCAAAAACGATCCTAATAATATAATAGTCCTGTCACAGCGCTTCGGGAGAAAAAGTTCCCAAAAGGACAATTTCCATGCAAGTTTAATGGACGTCGAAATTTGGCAGCCGTTTAGGAAATTATTTTGATAGGATGTAACATATTTGTCGTTTTTACATGTTACCTGGCATTTGATTATAGGACAATTTACAGCGGAAGTACACATTTGGTTTTTTATTGCTGGAGCCCGTCGTGTTTGTATTTACAAAAAAACTATTTCGATGTTATCGATTTAATTTGTAGCGTTTTAGATTTGGGTTTTATAAAAAAAAGTTAAACAGGATGTTGTGACTAGAATAGAAAGGCAAACTTCGATGATTTGGGCATTGTAAACTGGAGGAATGAGAGAAGATACTTGCCTGGTGTTCTAGCGCCCAGTTATTCCCTAAAGAGATTGAGGCGACGTAAGAGCATTGCCACCTCTCAAAAACCCGATGAAGCTGTTGAGGGCGTCTGGCTGACAGATGAAACAAGTATACGAAGTTTACAAGTAAAACAAAAACGGACTCCAAATCGAATCAAACGTGTAACGCTATTCCGCGCGGACGCCTTTTTGTATTTCCGAATAATCGTAGGGATATTACGAAATCAAAGTTAATCAGAACCTAACCAAACTTACATCAAAGTACTCTTAAATACATTATTTCCAATAAAAATGAATCATTGAAATCGGTTGGCGTGATATAAAGATAATCTAACACTTATATGGTTTTCTCATGGATGCCAATGTCAGAAATGGACCAGCTTTCGAACCAAAAGAATCATCAAAATCGGTTCACCCAGTCGAAAGTTATGAGGTAAGAAGCATAAAAAAACATTCAGAGGAATTAATAATCTCCTCCTTTATTGAAGTCGGTTGAAAAAAGAGACTGTCCGTGCTTAGTATTTATTGTTTATTCCGTCACTGATTCAATTTAAAATCGGTTTTTTGTTTTGTCGTATATATACTTGTTTTAAAGGTAGTTATACACCTGCCTCTTGCAGGTGTGTGTGGAAGCTAGATGCAGCAAGATGCAGTGGGATGGTATCTCGGGGCGTCTGGTGAGCGCAGCAAATAGCACATTTATATAGTTCATTACGGGGCGCGGAGGTGCGAGTGTCGGCGCTGCGCACGCGCCGGGGGGTCAGGGTTGCCACTCATCACCAGAAAACTGCGGGAGGAAAATAATTATTAAAGTGTTCCTAGAAACAAAGTCAAACTTAACACGACAAAATGATGCATTTTAATGCAATTAAATATTTAAACAATAATTAAGCCGTAAGCAGAAATAAAGGGTCGGTTAAGAAAGTTTGAATGTCTCGCGAGATAAAGACGCTAGCTAACTGAAATAAATTGTGCATGATAGACAATTAAATATCTTTAAAATAAAATATTTTTATTAATTTATTTATATTTTATTAAGAAACATAAACTGAAACGAAAAAGGATACGTTACGTAAACTTTCATTATACAGTATTTTACATAAAATTTTATTTTTATTTAAATTTTAGTACTTAGTTACCATGTGTATGTATGTCCTTTATCTTCCGAGATATTCAAACATTCTTAACCGACCCTTTATTTTGGCTCACGAGCGTAGATAATGTCATGTTAATATATTTTGTGAACGTTTACATTTGCACTAGCTAATACAATTAAAAAAAAACACAAGGTTTACAATACTAGTCCCTTACCTCCGACGTGACTTGGAAATGGTAACTTTGATTTTTTTTGTTTTTCTTCTACAGTGTAGCAAATAAATTTTCTTCTTCGCATTGACGGGTTGGAGTGATATCCGACTGGTAGAGCGATCGGTTTGAACTTGTAACCCCGGCTTGGGCCGTTAGTCTAGACTGCGGCTCTTTATTACTAACTATATTTAGATGACTGCTTTATATTGTGGGCAACGAACACTTTTGTCTCTTTAAAAAAAATGGAATTGTAATTTCGATTAAAAAGGTTGCTGACCCTGTTGCAGTCCAACCCGAACCACCGATTCTGTCATTAAAAATTACAAAAATTTAGTATCAATAATACATTTTTTATTTCTTTTACTTAAGTTAGTGACAGAGACAGAATTAAGTGCACTTTCCGATTTAGAATTTTTGGGAAATGAATAGTGAATTTTACAAATTTTTATTTTACACACAGCAGTAGAGTCGTAAAAATTCAATGACGTCTTTTTAAAAACCGCCTGAATAATAATTAACTCAAAGAATATAGTCAACATAAAAGCAGCCCTGCGTCAACCAGGGCTCCGGGGGTCCTTCGAGCGCGACTGGAGCGTTGATTTGTGCACGGCCTCCCGCCGCCCGCGTGTGTACCGCGTGGGCCGGTGACGGCGCCCTAGCACCCTGAACACTGAGTATTGCAGCTTGTTCACACCAGGCCAGGGTAAACCTCTTCTTGGAGTAAAAAATTATTTAAGTATCTACAAGTAAAAACAAAAACGGTAATGGTACGGTAAAAATTAACGCTGAATGTGAAGTTCTTGTCGTGGGTAAGGATTAACCACTACTAAGGGACGCTCTCTTTTAGCACCAAAGCATCATAATTGTGTCACGAAGTTCTGGCATCTACATTATCTTACCACATTCATCCTTGTTGTCGTTATGGTCCACGTCAATAGTGTAGTGATAGATGCGATGTTATATTTCACAGTGCGCACGCACCCCAAACCATTAAGTAATTGAAATAGATCAAAAGAAAAGAGAAGAGATAACAAAAATTGTTCCAAAAATAAATGGCTGATTTTGATCTTTTTGTTTGAAAGTATTTGCTTTCTAGTAGGCCCCATATATGTTTTGTTGGCATAGTACCTTCAATTTCGAAGATTTACCAGATAACTCCTAAAACAGGTATGGAAGAATGCATGAGACATTGAACATCCTTATGTTCTCCACTTATGACAAGACGAGCACGAATACAGAAGATTACTTTTATATTGTAATAAAAATTATTTATTATTGTTTGTAATTAATTTTTAGTCATTACAATCGCCTTAAAGTATAACAACACTTAACGGTTCAACTTCAAAGATATCGATGCATTTCACTGACACCGTGATATACTGCCTGGCAATCTGAGAAGCCATGTCGATATTTTAACGTTAAAATAACGCGGTGAGAGTTCCCCAACACCGAGCTCTCGATCGTTTGATTAAACTTATTAATTAATGACTCGACGTATCTGTGAGATATGTTTATGAGAATGTCACTGGGCACCGCGGGTGAAACCGACGGCAACGATCTCACCTGGCGCGGTTTCGTTCCGATATCTTCGGCCACGGCGTATTTTCCAATCTAAACGAGCCGAAATTAGAAGGCTAAGACAACTTCGAAACCGGTCAACATAAAATTGGAAACCAACTGTAGTCTCTGAGTTGCGCAAGAGCCGATTTACCAGTTTGGCGCTGGCTCGACGGCGCGTGGGATCTATGGGTCCCTATTGCGCGTGGAGAAACGTCGCCCGTGCACGCAGCCGCTACGGCACTTACCACCTTCTAGTTCCGAGCAGTGAATTTATTTAGACTGTCAGTTTATTGCCGCGGATTAAGAATCTCGTTGACATAAATTATTATGTGTATAGCGTTTGAAATATGGTCATTTACTAAAACATTAACCGACGCTCGTCCAAGTTTGCTGGTCGTTGCTAAATACGGAGCAGGAAGGACGCACGTCGTTAGACATGGCAACTATTCACGCTAACTAACGTATGCTTGATATTTATTGGCTAATTACTTCAAGAAGTCCATGATATCCTAGGGCTATATATCGGTTGAAAGCGCAAATATCAGATCTCAAAATATGACTTATTGCTATAGAGTTTTTGAATGAATGCGCCGATGCGACAAGGCTTTTAGCCTTTAGAAAAAGAATAAAAGCGTACCAATAAAAATAATGATTAAGATTTGAATTTTTTCAATTTTTCGGGTCTAGTGTGAAATTGCATGTTTCTAGGCGACTTTTCCTTTTTTATCCAAGATATAAACCTTCAACTAACGCCTAATAACGTGACCGTTGATTCAATTTTGTAGGCCGAGATTACGGATTTACATTGTTCACGATCCTAACACACTTCTATCGCTTCTTGCACGTCAATACATCTTCATACATCGTATTCATGTTGGTCGGTTTCAAGCACTTGTCACTGCCATTGTCGAGTACGCCACCGAGCTGATATACATTCCCCTAGGACGTCGTCCGACACTACTCACGCGTCAACAATTTTGAAATACAGTTCTTTACGCCCGCTTGACTTGGGGAGTAAGCTAATGCGTTACAAAAGTGTGATCGGGCGAGGAGAAGTTGAGAGGTAGATATAAGTTAGTGAAGATAGAAAGAGAGTAACGTTACTTATATTACTGTGGGACAAGAGAGAGGTGCGAGGACACATTTTCTTTCTTCCTCTCCTAGCCAGTTACGACGAGCAAAAAAGAGCAAAGCGCGCGCACACTATTCTTTCTCTCTTGAATAAACGTCTAAAGTACTCCTTTTTAGTGTCTCTTTTCTCAACCTTTGTATGCCACGCCCTAACCACTGTAGCATACCTTTCTCTATTTTAACCCAACACTCTATTTCCAACCACACTTTTCTCTTATAAAACGAGTTCTAAACCTTTACATCTAAAGGATTTTGCTCTCATGGTCAGTGGTCATTTACTGAAATATAAACCGTCGTCCAAGTTTGATAGCAGTTGTAAAATATGGCTTGTGAAAATAAGGACATACGTCAACAGACGTACCTATTTAAGCTAATATATTCTTGATATTTATTGGCTAAATACTTCAGGAAGTGAGTGATATCGTTCGATATAAACGTTCAACTGATGCCTAATTAGTTGATATGAATACATTTTATTGCTAACGAATCACTTCTGAATATTTTATCTACACGCTAATTAAATTGACCATATCGAAAATCACTTTAAAGCTTTTCTATCATGATGGTGTGAATAATTTATTAATGCCGCTAACATTAAGGAAAACTATTGGAATAACGAGTTAGAAAATTCATCTACCATGAAAGTTATTGGAGGCAATTCGACCAGTCACGTAAAATAATCGTATATTTTTATATCAACATGTCACAAACGGTAGGCCCGCATTACTGCTAAGCAAATAATTAAAAGGTAAGAAAGGACGGGCCGAAGTAGCTTCAAACATATCTGGAGCTGTGCTAATTGAACAGCATTTATCGGTGGTACAACTATAAAATATATTAACGGTGGTTTTACAAATCTTCATCATATCGTGGCTGGATCGTCCGGGTACACACGAGCAATTCATCGAAGTCAATAGTCATCAATAGAAGAGATATCTCCACTCGTGCTTTAACCAGTAAGGCGAACTATTCTTCATCTCTCCCCATTAATTCCCCTAATTCTTCTCAAAGGGTATATACTCGTAGCTTCTGTAACAAGGTAGTACATGGCATGGATGTCGGATTTTGTGTTTAAAAAGGTTGCGTAGATGTCATATCATTTACATTCAGGTATTCATTACGTTTCGTGTCTTTATCTTAAAAAACATACTTTTTTTTAAAGAAAGGGGTCTGACGAGCTTACGGCACACATTATAGGCCAATGTCGCCCATGAAAATTTGCAATACTATCCCAATTTTGTAACTATACTAGCCATTTTGGCTCGCCGTGGTAGCTCAGTGTCCGGGCGGTCGCCTCAAGTTGCATAGTACGCTAGTAACCCGAGTTTGATATCCGGTGCCGGACACCTATAAATTTGTTGTTGCAATTTTATGTGCCGATTTATCACGCGCTCGTCGGCGAAGTAAAACATCTTGAGGAAACCTGCGTGGCTTAGAAAATTTTTCCTTAGACTTCACATGTGAAGTCTGCCAATCCGCACTAGGGCCGCGTTACCCCTTTACAGAGAAGGCCTGTGCCCAGCAGTGTTATATAAAGACTGTAACTTTAACTTTTAACTAGCCATTTTGTTTTACACTTTCAAAACAGGTTAGCCTGTACGCATTTAATTAAGGCACCGTTTGCGGCCTTCCCATGATCTATCGGGCGCCTCTATTAAGTGTTACGGAAAAAACCATCGTGACCACAATTACGTGTTATGTTATAAACCGTGAAAGGGTGGCCGTCCCGTTCCTATATTGATGGCGTATATTTATCACGGACAATTTGGGAACACCTGCTGTTAGTACGGATGAGCGGTATCTGTCAAATTAATACTATTCCCCGCGTCCCGGCCTTATGGATTGCTCGCTGCGTCCCTAATGCTTTATTTGTTCTGTGTAAGATCGAATTCCTTTTCGAATATTTCTATTAACTTATCATCTTCTGTCGTGTTCATGATTGAAGGTCTATTCGGGCTGCATTCAATCACCCCCAAATTCATTTCTTTACTTAGATATATCAATTATAAGTGCATTATTACCTAGTAAGTACGTGCAACCTACCCATTCGGCTTGTACCAATAAGTTGCCCAAACGAAATCAATTGCTAAAAATTGTATAGCGATAAGCTCACTACTTGTCACACATGAGACACAAATAATTTTAGTGAAAAGCGGACAATGTATATACGCTTATAAATTATCCAGAGATAGAAGTCGCCGTCCGATTTTCATCAAACTTATTATGTCCCATAAGTAACAAGTGGTGAGCACATACCATCGTGTATCGTCATGTATATTCTAAATTTTAACAATTATATTTACTAGCAAAAGCAAAAACAGACTTCAAATCGACACAAACGTTAAAACACTATTACGCGCGGACGCCCTCTTTGTATTTCTGAATTATCATAGGAATATTACGAAATAGAAATCATCAGAACCTATACAAACTTTCATCAAATTCGACCATCAAACTACTCTTGAAGGACTTCTTCTCTTCCTTTCCAATAAAAAATTAATGATCGAAATCGGTTGCCGTGATATCGATATTCTTCCATTTGTGTCGCTCATACTTGATACAAATTTAAGACATATCGTTTTCTCGTGGACATCACTGTCAGAATTGAAATGGAACCACGCGAGAAGCAACAAGCTTTAAAATAAAAACAGAATCATTAAAAGCGGTTCATTCAGACAAAAGTTAGGAGGTAACAAACATTAAAACATACAGGCGAAATGAGAACCACCTCCTTTTTAGAAGTCGGTTGCAAATAGGTTGAAGTCACGGTTCGTTGACAGGGCATTTTATAGTGTGGAGAGATTGTTTAAAAATTTACAATAATAATAAAACTTTTTTTATATGTATTGTTATTTCTTTATGTTTAATTGTATAATTGAATTTCTTAAAAATATAAAAATTTACTTGTAATGTCTTATTATAATTGCTAAATAATGTGTATGGTACTAGATTTTACGTTTAGATACTGGACTCTAATGACTGAACAAATAACTAAATAAATCATATATCTATACAAATAAATTAAAATGTCGGTTAGTAAGATTAAAATAACAACTTTTTACTACATGTTTATGAAATTATGGTACATATACCAAAATAAAATGTTTTTACAATTTTTATGTCTGTCTGTCCGTTTGTTCCGGCTAATCTCTGGAACGGCTGGACCGATTTTGATGAGATTTCATTAGCAGAAAGCTGAAGTAATAAGAAATAACTTAGGCTTTTCATTATAATAATAATAATAAATTTATTTATTCATCTTTCACAAATTTAAATTTACAGTTTACTGATACGTTTACAGTTTACGTAGTTCTTAAATTTGTGAAAGACTGGTGTCTGAACTAGGGTACCCTGTAAGACAGATCACCAGCCCCCCACCATACTTATGATAGTTCTGTAATTTTATTATTAATATTAACTTAAGAATTAGCATGCGAGAAAGAAAGTGTGTGGTGTGTGTGTGGTGGATTTGTGTGGTGTCTCTGTGGTGTATGCGTGATGTGTGTGTAGTTCATGTATGTGTGTGTAGTGTGCTTTATATGTTGTTTAATTTATGATGAGATTTTTAACAAATTTTCTGCGGTAGTATAGTCGAGCTTTAGTAGCCAAGGTACTCGTAAAATTATATAGATAGGTATTAAATAGATTTTAATCGCGGCTCGCATCTAGTGTATAATATATATGTCATACTTGTCTTGTCTGTAGGCATCTTTCAGCGAATTCAAGATTTACCCAATGATTTCGATCGCCTCGTCAGCAAGATGTCATTGGCTGGTAAAAATAGTGTGCCGACGTGACTGGCGTCACGCGACCGCCCGCGTCTTGGTGGGGCGGGACACTACACACTAGGCTATGAAAATAGTCCTGTACTAGATTTTTTATTTAAAACGACAATAGTCTAATGGTTTAGGATACGGTCTACGAATCGTATGGTCGTAGGTTCGAATACTGAAGTGAACCATCTCCTAGCAATTTTTAATGAAGTCCAAATTTATCAGCAGAGGAGTAAGTTTAAAGTTATATTAAAATTTACTTTTAAGTGCTGCATAAGTATCTTTAAGCATATTGCATCTTATCAAGTCTATACCATTTTTCAGTTGTGCAACAAAATTTTAAGAAGGGCTTCTCATCTCTCTGTTATCATTTACTTACAGAAGGTCACTGCGTGCGCTTAACCTGTTCTAGTAGGATTCGTTGGGGGAGGTCTAGGTCCAGGAGTCGTCCTAAGGCTAGGATGATGATGATCATCATATGATTGATGTTCAATATTTTTTAAAATGCTAACAATTTTTTTTTAAATATTAAGCTAAAGTTAGAGTGGTTAATAAATCCTCAAAGTCTACGTTAACCCATTTTTGCATCAGAACATTTTATAATTAAAGAATTGTGTATATCAATTAACATCGTAATACCCTTCAGCCATCAGACCGCAGATGCGTGGATAATTACATGAAATGCTCACACGCACGTGGCAGTGCAGGGATAATACTACCCTAAGGGCCACCACGAGCCACGTTGCGTGCACCGTAGTGAATTTTGAGTTAGTCTCACGAAAGTCAATTTGTTCAAATTGCCCTCCCGATTAGTGCAAATTTATAATGTTCAAAACTTTAGTGTTCAATAAACACAAATTTGCTCAATAAAACCCTCTACAAGTCTGCCTATTGTGGTTGTGGTGAGCAACCGACCGAGCCCTGGTTCGGCCTTTTCGGTTTCCTCGGATCGGAATGCTTACGCGTGACATAGTCCAAGCCAAGGTTACCCCTTACGGGCGCTACCCTTGTGTCTAGTTACTTACTATAGACGTTCAGGCTAAGCGATTTAAGAGCTATGCCATCTCTCAATCCAGTCAAAACAGATAAAGCCAGCTTCTCTGACTAATCTGTTTCGGTTTATTAACAAAAATTAATACATATGTATATATAATTACATATATTTGATTAAACTTTCAGCTGGATTATCTCACTTAATGCTATATGCCACCACTTGGTGTTTTTACTATGTTTACGATTTTAAGCTAAATGGTTTTAAATATGACAGTCGGTGAGCCTAGCTACCGTTTCAAAATCATTACGCAATATAAGCTCGGCACACCGATGTCCTGGAAGCGCGCCCGGTAGCCCGCGGCCAATGCCATCTATGCGCCAAAGTGTGCAATCAATACCTTGCGCTCGCCGCCGGCTAATTTATAACATTTAATGACTGATGCGAGGTAATTTTCGAATACACCGTGACAGAGGAACTTAATAAGAACTTTATTACCATACGTTTTATGAATATCTTCGAAATGAACAGTAGGACTGTAGAAAACGGTTGAAGCTATCACAAATATGTTGTTCCGTGATGAAGATATCATAAACCTGAAAAGATATATATACATATATATGTATATATTTGAAGCGTCAATAGCCTAATTGTTTAGGGTACGGCCTGCGAATCGTAAGGTCGTGGGTTCGAATCCACCATTCGACTATTGACGTGAACCATGTCCTAGCACAAGCTTAAGCTTAGTTGGAATGGTTAACAAGATTGTTAGTAATATTTCTGAAAAAAAAGAAATATTGCTAGCTTTCTTTTAAAAAAAAAACAGCTTCGAGAAAGACTACGTTCTACTAACTATGCCATCACTGTTCTGCATCAATACACGGCGAGCGACCGAACAGTGATGGCATAGTTAGTAGAACGTAGTCTTTCTCGAAGCTGTTTTTTTTTGTTTGGTTAGGGACCTTATTATCGAAATGTTACAAACTATTACATTTATGTGCTTTTTTTTATTGTTAGATCGCAACCACAGACCCGTGTCCGTGCTCTATTCCAATACACTTTAATTGTTCACTCTGCATTTATTAAAAGAGTGCTACCTCTACAGTTACTATTTTCCTTTTTTTTTATATATATAATGCCTGAATTTGGAGGTGGCCAGAGAACGCCCCGGTTCACGCGTCGCAGAGAACCGCTGCATTGCTATTAGCTTCTCCGCGATGTGTCCCTGCTTCGCATGGCCATTTTTAGGTTGTAGTCCACTATCCTCTCCCTTGATGCGGCCATTGCCCTTGTCATCAGTCTTCCTGTGGCGTCGTCACAGTCATGTGTAGACACAACTGACGGTGTGTCGGAGTATCGCTACTACAGAATGTTGGACACTATCGTGCAGTTGCAGTTTTCGTCACTACATTTATGTGCTTATATTATTCCCTATTTATGCTTTACACTACTTTACATTCTTCTATTTATCAATTCTATTTATTAATCTATTTTTAACTATTCCATTTTTAACAACTACTTATCTCTATTTCTTATTTTCCAAATGTTCCAAATGTTTTTCAAATGTTCCTAGATACATCTTTAATGTCTATTAATTTATTTTATTGACTTTTTTAACTACCTTTTTACAAGAGTCTATGAAATTTTATTTATATTTTATTTTGCATCAATGCCGAGATATTTTCTGTGAAATTTTTTGCCCTACCTGTCTCGAAGCTGTTGTGGTACTAAACTTATTATTATGTTATAATTATGTTGACAACTATAACTCCCATCTCGCATTATTATCATATGGCAGCAGAAGTAAAAAAAGGGATTAAAACGAAAGTTTTACACATAGACATATAATTTATTGGCAACACAATAAACAACACATTACATATATTATATTCATTACACAAAATATAGCAAAAAAAGATAAACAAACACAATACAATTAAAGGAAGGAACAGACAAATAGGATATGATGTCAACATTAGACACCGTCACAGTATGTGCTGTCGCAAGGATGTGACAGCGCTGATTTTCAGCGATGGTTTTATTTTATTTACCTAGTTGTTTCGATTTAAGGTAAGTGTTAAAGTAAATATATGTCCCACAGGCCTTCTTTATAAAGAGAGTATAAGGAAATAGTTTGCCACTAGTGCGGATTGGCTGATTACATATGTCATAGAATTTTTTTAAACGTATGTAGGTTCCCTAGCAATGATTTCACATAGTAAATCAACACTTAAAATTGGCACCGGGGATCGAACTCGGGCTGCCAACGTACTGTGTAACTTAAAGCGACCGTCCGCACACTGAGCCACCACTGCTCTATATGGTATTACTTATATATTATTATATTGATTATTATTACTCTTTACATATCATTTATATGTATTTATACTCTAATGCTAGGTCTTAGTAGTCTAGTCATTTAATTTTAACAGCTAGATTCGTAGCTAAAATTTATCAAACAACATGCAAAGCTTCCTGACCTTCTACAGGCCTCTGAATATATAAGATTATGAATATCAGAAATTAAATAGTCTCTTACCTTTCGTTAAACTCATATCACAATAGATATAATTGGAATTCCACATGACATTTACCGCAACGGCCATTACTCCTAAAGTCGGAAATAGAACCGAGGCCAGCTTGCATCTGAAGACTGGTCCCAAGGAAAGCGGCACCGGAACCATAACTCAGGGCTGCGGCAACAAATTACCTAGCGACAATAGACAGCCGCGACACCGTGCGGGATATTTACGACCCGCCAATAGTCGCATGACAGTCGCGCGACAGTCGCACGACAGTCATCGAGCGTTGCTCGTCATCTGGCCGTGGACCGTTTAGCATATATTATTCACATTTCCACAAAGAAGTTATTACTTATTTATCGATTACAGTGAAATTGAACTGTGTCAATTAAATTCTCGATTTACTTAATCGACTCAAATCTGCATTTATATTTGTATTCAGTGTCATTTGTAGAGCGATACTTAATATAAACAAACACGAATTAAACGTCATTATTTTGATATAATTATAAAAAAAAATATTAGGTCGGAATTAATTTTACTTCGATATAATAATACATCGCTAGTTTTTAGATTATTTCAATTCATTACCGACAATCTATGCCCAATATGCTTTTTCAAAAGCCTTTTTGGAATTAAAAAAAAATATATTGGAATTTCATAATAAAATGTCTAATAGACGTTGACATTCCAACGATCCCATGATCATTCGACAGTAAGATCGAGCATCTATTCCAGCCCTTATCCTAGTCTTATCGGGCATCAGAGATTCAAGATACTATCGTACCTAGAATAACAGTTGATTACACGGTTTCCTTGCCAGAGCCATTGCGTTAAGTAACCTATATATATAAAACTCTCATATAGGTTATATGAGAGTTTTTCACGGCCACTGGCTCTCAGCCAAATTTTTATATTAGTATTTGGCTAAAACTACAATCAACAGTTAAGAGAAGGCAAGGCAATTCCATTTTTCCTGTCCCAAAAAAAATCAAAACATTTAAACAACTATAATAATAAATCTTTAATAAAATCTTTATTTGTTTTGCTCCCACATTATACATTACATTTTTGATAAAAATTACATACAGTAGGTGGATGTGGGAGTCAGGAGCTCTAACTAAGAAAAAAACTTGTGTTATGAGTCTCCTGGCTCTCCCCTTAGACGATTAGGCATAACAAAGAGTTTATGTATATTTTTTAAAAAAAAGAAAGCTAGCAATATTTCTTTTTTTTTCTGAAATATTACTTACAATCTTGTTAACCCTTCCAACTAAGCTTAAGCTTGTGCTAGGACATGGTTCACAGCAATAGTCTAATGGTAGATTCGAACCCACGACCTTACGATTAGCAGGCCGTACCCTAAACTATTAGGCTATTGACGCTACCTATGTAGATGTAGTAAATTTTCTGTATCCTCATAATTAATTTCCAATAGCCATTCAACATTTTTTTTGACATCAAATTTATATAGGTTGTATATATTTAATAATTTATTTACTTTATTATATAATTTATTAACTCCGAAGATATAAAAGTTTTGTGCAAAGAAGGTTTTGGTTGATACAGGCTTGCATTTTTCGTAGTGTCTCCTGTTACTAACTGTTATTTTATTGATCTATTTAGAAGGGTTAAGGTCGGAGTGCTTTTTAAATATTATATTTAAAATATATAATTATATTATTTATCTATCATATATAGCTTATGTTTATAAATATTTTATATATATAATACTTTTATTTTCCTTAAGTTAGTTAATTATTTTTGTTACTCTTATTAAGAAAAGAAATTTCTCAAACTATTTTACTATATCAGCTATAATATAAAAAAGATATTAATTAAAAATAACAAACAAACAAACAAACATTATTATTTTCTCACAATAATTTCAATAAGAACTTACTTAAATTACAATTATGGGCGGGGGACTGGTGTCCAAACTAGGAACGAACCTGTGTGATTGATCACCAGGCCTAAACCCCAAAAAAAATAACCTCAACGCAGTTCAGTCTGATATCATTAATTTGTAAAAGTCTTTTCTCTCCGAGTCTAAACTAGGACGCTGACAGGTAGTAAATAATTTGTTAGCGTAAAAAGGACACACGTAAGTTAACAGGCGTGGCGGAAACGCCGCGCTATCGATGACGATCGCGCGCGCCCGCACCGCACGTCTGCACCTGCCCTTACGCCACAGTGACGGCCTGAGGTACAGTCAGCGTAATATTAACCAAACTGTATTTTTTCTCTACTGATTTTTGTGGAAGAGCTAAAAATGTATAACTAAATTAAGTGAACAACATTTTACTATGCGATCTGAGTGGGAGAAGAGATTCTGGTGGCTATATCCATCTAACTAAATAGCCTAATGGTTCTGCAAATCGTAAGGACGTAGGTTCGAATTCACCATTCGACTATTGACTTGAACCATCTCCATGATTAAGCTTAGTTGGAGAGTTAGCAAGTATGTTAGTAATATCTCTGAACAAAAAAAATATTACTAGCTTTCTTTTTTTAAAAAAATGATGACTTTATTTCTCCCTTCGTCTGAACGTTTATATCTTTGCTTATATAACAAGGTTAGCATACGATGAGGCTTACAAGCCCGAAATCTTTAAAATAGTAGAAAAAAGTTACTTTTTTATGATTTTGTCTACCCCTATAAAGTTAAAAATCCTTCAAACAAATCAAAGTGAATAAGCATTTACTATGCTAGTGCGCCTTATCATCCAGGACTGCATTTCCACTTATCATCAGGTGGAATCATGGACAAGGACTTGTTTAGAAAGGAGAATAAAATACTAATAGTCAGCCATTATATTATCACTAGTTTTCTTATGGAAGGGGCAAACGAAACAGCGGCTCAACTGGTCCTAAATGATTACAGCCAGCCATTGGCAAGTCACAGGTGCGCGCCTGGTGTTAAGAAGGAAAGGGAAGGTGGGGAATTGTTGGTCTACCTAACCTATTGGGCGAATTATTTTATAAAGTCTTCTTACTTACCTGGTCTACCCTATCTTTCAACTATATCTAACTTTAGGCGTAGCGTTGCCTTTTTGTTTTCGTAGAGGGTTCAAATGCCAGTTGACTTGTAGCAATGATTTTTAACGGCAATTGACTCATCCTTTGTCATATATAAGCTCGGTGTCGATAGCGTTTGTATATTTCTGTCCACCATGGATTAAAATCACGTGGAACATTTTTTCTTATCTATAATTTTCAAATACAAAAACAATTACCAGGTTTTGCATTGTAAATAAATAGAAATTAATAAGTACCATTATTATAGAAAATAATACCAAAGATATTTCTAGAGATATACTTTTTATATATATTCATATAGAGATATATATCAAATGCCTATATTTACGAGTAAAAAACCAATTTCAAATCAAATTTATATTTCAATTTGAAAAAGAATCATCAAATTTCACCCAGTAAAAAGTTCTGAGGTAACAAATATTATATATTTTTTTTTAAATTGAGAATCTCCTCCTTTATTAAAGTCGGTTTAAAAGGTCATCGACCTCAACGAAAATACCAGCTGCATCGTACCGATACATAGACCGTACCGAGACAAGCGCATCACTAGCGCCCGAAAATAATTACACGTCTTACGTTGGACGGCTTCGGTGACCGATACGTGTGTTTTATTTTAATATCTGTTATTATTCGGTATGCAAGAGAGGAGTGTTCCCAGTAGAGTGGCCGATAACTCGGGGAAGTACACTGACAGAGCCACGACGACCTGCTCGCGACAAATTACTTTATTGTCCAGTTGTTTGATTTCTATCGGACTCGCTTCTGGAATTGATAGCGTAAGCTTTACGTGTAAAGATTGAAAATAGACTTTTAGTATTTGAGTTTTAAGCATCGATAGCTTAATGGTTTGGGATGCGGTCTGCGAAACAGAGCCGTGGTAGCTCAGTACCCGTGCGGTCGTCTCATGTTGCATAGTACGCTAGCAACCCGAGGTCGATCCCCGGTGCCGGTACCAATAAATTTGCTGTTGCAATTTTATGTGGTGATTTACCACGTACTCGGCGTTGAAGGAAAACATCGTGAGGAAACCTACATGTCTTAGATATTTTTTATCTTAGATAATTTTTCTAAGGCTGGTGAAGTTTGCCAATACGCACATTAAATTAGCGCAGAAAGTAGCAGTAGGAATATTTTTGACGAACCTATGTTAACTGGCATGGGTAACTGACTTTACTCTACACTTTACACTACGGATTTTATAGGAGCTCTAAAGTTATTTACTCTGAACCTCTTTTAGTGGCTGGTGGCTTTTGCAGTCTGATTGGTTGGCTTGGTACATTAAAAAACATATTCTAATTGAATGTTTATTATAACTTTCTATTACTATTGACATACGAGCTTTAAGTTAGTAAACACTAAACATTAGCCTGGATAGGGCGATCCTTCGCCACTGGCAGACAATGCTGTACAGCAGACAGCACAGCTCGCCGCTTTGAGATACATAGTCTTGAATCCTGGAATTACAGACAGAAAACAGTATCAGAAATAATAAATATATATTTATATATAGTAAGATAAGTACCAATACGTTTATTCAATAATAAGCAGTTGAAAAAACATAGTTTCGAGAATTTCAATTCGCCTGATCCGTGGACTACTCATAGCTATATTTAAGAGAGAGATATATTCAAACACACACATACACATATATATATATATATATATATACACTTTGGTGCTTTTATTGTGTTTTCAAAATGAGAGAAGAGACTGACAGCTGAAGCACAGGTTCAATTATACCTAACTCAGGAGTCAGGGCCTTCATATTTCTTTCTTGATTTATTATTTATTATTATAATTACTCATTTGGAACCCTATTTAAACAACAAATGTAAATTACGCTATACCAGAGGTCGGCATTCCCACTAGCCAAACAGCCAATTTATTTTTTAAATTTTTTTTAAAAAAAAGGAAATAAAAAAAATGGCGTAAAACTGGCACGCTATTAGTGAGTATGATAATTTAACTCATTTGCTAACGATGGAATGAAACATTACTGACATATATAAGAGTATGCCATATGGCAAGGCACATACTGATGGATTCTGTGCCATCATCAGGAAAAAAGCGGCCTCCTTGCTCTGCAGAATGAGGGATAGCTCCAACGCCATCATCAGAACTGTCGCAGAGCGGTATGACTCGCGGCTCATAAAGCACCTCATTGGCTTGTCCCTGACGGATAACGCATTAGTTTTTAAGTTTTAGTTTTAATTTAAATTGTATATATTAAGTTATTTTGTTACTAACAAATTCTATGGATTAATTTGTCTGAAAATAAATATTTTATTATTATTATTATAGCATACATAAGCCCAGATGAGACTTTAAGCCACTGTTGAAGTCTTTTCAGAACTAAAAACACTACTATTTTCTTATATATATAAGGTTAATCCTTTATTACCACACTTGAATTTTAGATTGTGCAAATGAGTACTAAAATAATTTTAATATTCATTTATTAATTCTTACCTTGTCATATTTACGTTATACAAAAACAAATCGTATAGTTTAGTGTATGAACTCGGCTAGCCAGCCTTACAGCTAAGTTGTTTTCTGATCGTCGTCATATAACTGCTGTTGTCTCTGCGACCTGCCATTAACCTTACCTCCTGTTTCTTTCTCAAACGTGGTCAAGCCAGCCCCATTGACCAGCTGAATTGTAGGTGCGTTGCCGATCTTTCTATGACGCGCACATAACTGATAAGGTGAAACAAAAAAGTTTTTTTTAAACAATGCTAGCGATGTTTTTTCACAAATGTTACTAACATCCTTGTTAACAATTCCAACAAAGCTTAAGCTTGTGCTAGTAGAAGGTTGACCTCAATAATCGAAGGGTGGATACTAACATTTAACCTTACATTTCGCAGAACATACCCTAAACCAGGGGTCGTCTTTACGTCTTTGGATGTAAATCCACGGCACTTTTTTTTGTGCAAGTTCTATTTATTTTGTTGGAGAGCAAAAAAATTGTGGCTCTTTAAAAAGTTTGAAATTTTGCAATTTTTTTGCAACTTTTTGAGTTGTAAGAGTCAAAAAGGTTGGTTAAATTATTAGGGTATTGAGGAATAGTTTAGCATACCAGTAAATCCAAAGTACAGCTGCTGTTACGTGAACTGACAATTACTATAGAAGAATACACGCGTGAGTCGTTCGAGTCTTTTTGGATTGAACCACGCGGATCAGCCAGGAAACTTTGAGGAGAGAGGTGGCACATCTATTAGGACGCTGAACCTCTTTAGTGAGTAACTCGCCGCAATGGCCCCCGAAACGGGACATCTGCTACTCCTGACAGGTCCGAACTACGACTTGCTCGGCAACCTTCAGCTATGTCATCTTTTCATAATATACCAATTGCCGTGATGACAAAACACCTGCATTTCCTCTGGAAAGTGTTTGTGAGCGGCGATTTAACATCAGAAAGAAGCGTGCTCATTCGCCCTAGAAAACCTTCTTCTAGAAAAACGATGAATCCGAATCGTTATAACGATCGTTTATTAACAACCGTTATAACGAGTTTTATTTACCTTGGCTGATTTATTACACAGGTTATTCTTATTTGCTACAACACACGAACGCCAACATTGTACCTTTTTTTTTTTTTTTGTTAACGCGGGGGAATCGAGTTATTAACCATCCTCCGGTACCCTGGGTGGGCCCGGAGGGATGTGTGGGACTCGGCCTGGGCAGCCCATACCCACTAAACCTACCGCGAATGCCATCAGCCGTTATGAGCGGGGTGTCCCGGATCTGTCAGCGACAGGACACCCCAACGACCGGCCGGTCTCGGCAAGACCGGACTTCACCTTCGAAGGGGACTCCTCCGGCACTCAGAGAAGTCCCGACGACGCCGAAGCATGCTGGGGCCAGGTTCCCATCCTGGCCCCGCTTCGGATTACGGGGGCGGCGAAAGGAGACGTATGAAACGTCTCCTGCGCACCCCGATTCGTCGCCTGCGGAAGGAGGGAGCCCCACGGCTCCCCTCCCTAACCCGCTCGTCGGCCTCCTTCTGAGACATGACTGTCTCGCAGAAGGAGGCGACCGCCGACCAAGACCTGTCACTCCGTACCATCGCAAGTGCGAGGCTCGGAAGTGACAGGTCTACTCCACCGATGGCGGATGCCAAGTCGTGACGCTGTGCTGCCCATCTCGGGCACACCTCCAAGGTGTGCTGGGCAGAGTCCACCACAGCGCCACAATCGTGGCACCGCTCATCAGCCTCCCGACGGGCCGTCCGACACAGGTAGTCCCCGAAGCAGCCATGCCCCGTGAACACCTGCGTCAGACGGAAGGTGAGAGGTTTGCGCTTTCTGCGCATCCAACGCTCCAGGACCGGGCGCAGAGCACCCGTTGTACGTAAGCCGTACGGGTGATGCGCCAGGTCCTCCTCCCACCTCCGGCATAGTGCTAACTCACCTAACCGACGGATCCGCCGGACCTCTTCTGGCAGAGGGTTCTCTCCGAGGGCCCTCCTATCCGAGACATAGTCGGACACCTCGGCCAGAACCCCCGCCACGAGCTCCCACGGCGGATCGCCGGCAAGCGCAGTAGCTGCCGCCCACGAGATCGTACGGTACCCCGGATGACCCTGATCGCGGCAATCCGCTGCGCCCTGCGCAGCTGTGAGCGATTGCCGCGAGACAGGTCACCCGCCCAGATGGGGCACCGTACGTGGCCATACTCCGACAGACCCCAGAGTACAGCCTCCTGCACACCGCGCTGGGTCCTCCGAGGTTCGGGAGGAGACTTCCCAGCGCGGCTGCCGTCCTCAGGACCTTCGGCCCCAACTGTTCGAAGTGGGGTCCGAAGGTCCATCCTCCATCGAGGGTGAGTCCCAGATACTTCATCTGGGAACTCACCTCACTCTATCTCCTCCGATGAGGAGGGTGGCACCGGAGGGTCCTTTACGTCCGGTCCTGCGGAAGAGGAGGGCTTCGGTCTTCTCCAGTTTTACCCGAAGCCCTAACCTCTCTATGCGGCTGACCACGAGGCCCACACCGACCTCGGCCAGCCGCGCCGCCTCCTTATACGCCTTTCCCGGGGTATACGAGGGTGTCATCTGCATAGCAGATGACACCCATCCCGGGAGGAGACGGCTCCGCAGGACCAGTCGTAGCCGATGTCCCACAGAATCGGCCCCAACACCGATCCTTGTGGGACACCGCGCTCGACTTTTCTCCACCTGACTGACCCCTCCGGTCCTCGAATGCCACCCTCCTCTGGGAGAGGTAGGCGCCCAACAGCCTCCTGAGATACAGGGCACTCCGAAATATACGAGTGCCGCCTGTATCACCGCATGCGGGAGACTGTTGAAGGCATTGGCGATGTCCAGTGACACCGCCAGCACTACCTCTCCCTGACGCCCCGCCTCTTCCGTCACCGCCCGCAGGCGTCGGAGGGCGTCGACGGTCGACCGGCGGGCCCGGAACCCGAATTGAAACTCATAGAGTTTCGGGCCCGGACCTTCCTCCATATGCTGAACGAGGCGGCGAGCCACGACCCTCTCCAGGGCCTTGCCAGCCTCGTCCAGCAACACGACCGGTCGAACCGCCGAAGCCGAGTCCGGGGCCGACTGTCCTTCGGGAGAAGGCACAGCCGACCCTCTTTCCAGGCCCCGGGAACTGCCCCGACCGCAAACAGCGGTCGAACAGCTCCCGAAGGGCCTGACCGAGGTGCACGAGGAAAGGGCCAAAACCTTTCCGTGCACCCCGTCCGGACCTGGTGCCCTCCGCCTACTCTGGAGGCAGGTCAAAACTGCCTCCATTTCGGTATCCGTGACGGGTGGTGGCGGGACGTCTTCGACGTCCGGCGTCTGCCGAGCCATCCTGGGGGGAGTGAAACCCACAGGGGCGTCGGGGAAGAGTTCCCCGACTATCCTCCCCAGGAGCTCTGGCTGGAGCACTCCGGTGAGAGGGGCCGACCGGGTGCGGAATTTCTCCCGCACCCTTTTATACGGTCGGCCCCAAGGGTCTCTCTCGAGACCCTTCACCATCTCCAGCCAGGCAGTCTCCTTGGCTCGGCAGATGGCCAGCTGCAGGATCTTCTTTTTCTCCACGTAGACCCTGTACAGCCGACCATCTCTCTCCACATCCTGGGGTCGGCGCCGCCTGCTTCGGGTGTACGCCCTACGGGCCCCGTTGCAGGCGACGCGGAGGTCGGCAATCTCTGTCGACCACCAGAAGACCGCCCGCCTAGGGGGGGGACGCCCAACGCGGGGCATGGCCGCTCTGCAGACGTTATGTAGTACGTCGCAGAAGCGGCCAGCCGCATCGTCCACCCCCCCGTCTTCTGTTGGCGGGAGGCCCCAGCGGCCGACAATTGCCGCCTCTAATGCCAGTTCCCGGTTGAGCTTTGTGAGCGCCCAACGCGGGAACCGGCTTCGACCCCAGGAATTCGACGCCGGACGTCCGGAGGCTGGAGACACCTCGAACCTTATATATTTGTGGTCCGAAAGTGTCTCCACCTCCGTCTCAACTCTCAACCCTCCACTTGCCGTGCGACGGCCGGAGTGGCGAACGACAGGTCCACCACTGAACCTCCCGACCGCCGCACGCATGTGTGGGCTGTCCCAACATTAAGAAGGGACAGCCCGGCAGCTAGCGCCCACTCCTCCACCTCCCTCCCTTTCGGGTTCGTGCGGGGGTTGCCCCAAGCCGTGGACTTGGCATTGAAGTCCCCCAGCACGAACACCTGGAGGGGCGCTAGCTGCCCACCACCGGCCCGAGAGCGTCGAGAAATCGCTCAAGGGCCGGCAGGTCGCGGTTCGGAGAGAAGTAGACTCCGACCAGAGCCACCTCTCCCCGAACCGCCGCCACGTACCCGTGGCCCCTCGCTTTGGGGACGAGGGGCGGGCCTACTCCAGGCCTCACGGTGATGGCAACGGAGCCGTCCAGATCCCCCACCCAATGAGGAAGGGAGGGGACGAAGTACGGCTCCGCCATCACCGCGAGATCGACGCCCCACTCCGCCATGGACTGCAGGAAGAGATCCTGCGCCGCGGCGGAGTGGTTGGCGTTCGCCTGGAGTAGGTTGAGATGTCTGGCCATCAACCAGACATCTCAACGTCCCTCGAGCTTCCGGCCCGTTGGGGTAGGGCGGGGAGCTTTCCACGGGTGGATGGGGGGTGGCATGACATGCCCCCCATCACGTGGCCGGCAGGCCTGCCTGCATCGGCGCAGACCGCACAGTGCGGTGGCGCCGAGCAGGCAGCCGCCTTGTGCCCCTTCTGACCGCAGCGATAACATAAATCGCTGCGGTCGACCTGGTGGGGGCACGTGCCAGCCACGTGCCCCAGACCCAGGCATCTGTAACAATGCCTGGGTCTTGGCTCCAGGAAGTGGAGGTGCACTCGGCTCCACCCCACCGCGATGCTACCCAGCTGCAGCAGCTTTTTCGCCGCTACAGCCGGGCACTCCACGAGGGCGGAGCCCATCCCTTGCGGGCCATTGCCGGTGCGCATGCTCCGGACAATGACCTGCGCGGCAGTACACCCCCCTTCCCGAGCCAGCGCGGCAGTGAGGCGGTCCACAGTGGTGGTGTCATTGAGGCCCGTGACGCGCATGTCGGCGTTTTCACGGGCCTCGACACCTCCACGTCCTCCACGAGGACCGACCTCAGGCGGTCCGCCAGCGCGTCGGCCTTGGCCGAGCTGGTGGCACCTGGCACTTCAATAAGGCGCGCTCCGGTCGCCGACTGGCGGATCCGGAGCGGCCCAATACCCAGCTCTGCCAGGTCCACCGCTTGCTCGGCCTTTAAGAGGGCCGACGCGTACGTGACTCCCCTTGTCGCTGCATCAGGCCGTAGCTTGATCACTACGGCCTGTGAGCGGGGGAGCACGATGCTGGGCTTTTTTGGGCCCTCTGCCTTCTTCTCAAGCGGGGCCTTCGCCCCGCCTCCGACGACCGCCTTCTTCGTGGGCGCCTTGCGGCGGACCACCTCCGTCCATTCCCCCGGGTTGTTCCCCGGGGTTACGGCCGGTGCCGCCGAGGCGCCTCCCGAAGCCTTGGAGGTGGAGGGCCCAAACGGGGTCCACTCGACCCCCGTTGTCCCTCCACTCTTCCCTTTTCCCTTCCCCTTCCCCTTGGACATGGGGAAGGGCAGGGAACTCCTCCCTCCCTTCTTCGCCCTGGGACTGGGTGGTTCCCTGGCTGGAGGGCTGTCCAGCCGCTACCGCCACTGCTGCACGAGCCTCCTCCACGGCCGCTCTCGTCTCCCTCGCCAGCGGCCTATTGTCGCTCGCTAGGGGTGGGCGGCAGACTTTCTGTGGGAGCCGGGACTCCAGTTCTGAAAGGCGACCATCAATTAGGTTGCCAACCAACCTGGCGATGTTGCCTTCCAGATCCTGGAGTTGATCCCGGCTCATTTGCCCATCCTGTTTAGCCGCTTTTCGGCTCTCCTCGTACTCCTTCCGGTGCGCACGGACCTCCTCTCGCAGATTCGCCAACTCCCGTTGGAGTCTGCTATTATCCGCCCTAAGTCGGCGGGTCTCGTCTGCCTCCGTGCGCACCACAAGGGTGTCCAGGACATCCTTGACGAAGGCGGAGGCCCTCTTAATTTTATTCGCGTATCCCCCTTTCAGGTTCACGCTCTTGCCCGTCAGCTGCAGGATGGCGTTTAGCTGTCCCTCCGCCGCCACCATGAGGTCCTCAGGACCCATCGTCTCGAGATCGAGATCGAGAGGGAGTTCTACCTCCTTCTCTTTCCCGGTCTCTCCTTTCCTCAGCCGACTCTCGAGGCCAGCTGAAAAGGCCGCCTCCATCTCCTCAACCTTCTTTTCGCGCAGAGCAACCCTCGCTTTAGCGAGGGTGTCTGCCACCCGCTTACTCCCCCTTTTCGGGAGGACACCTTGCCCTTCCCTTTCTTTTCCCGAGGTCTTCCCCCGTCTCAGTGTCGGAGCCGGAGTCGACCGATACCTCCGAGAACAGCCGTTTCCCGTGGCACAAGTCTGACTCCGACAACGACGTTACTGAGACGCTGTCAAGAGGTCTCAGCCTACCTCTCCCCCTTCCTACTCCTTCTACACTTCCCCCAGCAATCCCTTCCCCATCCGAATCGCTAACATCCTCACTTAAAACCCTCCCCTTGTCATAAAGCTTGTTCTTCTTTTCACCCCCCCCCATCGAACTACCCCCCCCCGGATCTCCCCCCCCTTTCCCCGACTTCTTACTCATCCTAACACCCTAACACCTAAAACAACAAACAAGGAAACAACAACGAAATAACAATAATAAAAACAACAACAAGATAACAAAACCAACCAACAAAATAAAACCACCCCCAAGATAAAAGAACAACCCCAAAGACTAATACCCAAAACACCCTCAACGAACCTATCAACAACCATAAAATAACAACAAATTAACCCCGACTACCTAAAAATGTGGAACGCTTCACGATTTTGCGTGTCATCCTTGCGCAGGGGCCATGCTAATCTTCTCTCGCCAACATTGTACCTTTTTTTTTTTTTTTTTTGTTAACGCGGGGGAATCGAGTTATTAACCATCCTCCGGTACCCTGGGTGGGCCCGGAGGGATGTGTGGGACTCGGCCTGGGCAGCCCATACCCACTAAACCTACCGCGAATGCCATCAGCCGTTATGAGCGGGGTGCCCCGGATCTGTCAGCGACAGGACACCCCAACGACCGGCCGGTCTCGGCAAGACCGGACTTCACCCTCGAAGGGGACTCCTCCGGCACTCAGAGAAGTCCCGACGACGCCGAAGCATGCTGGGGCCAGGTTCCCATCCTGGCCCCGCTTCGGGATTACGGGGCAGCGAGAGGAGGCGTTTGAAACGCCTCCTGCGCACCCCGACTCGTCGCCTGCGGAGGGAGGGAGCCCCACGGCTCCCTCCTGACCCGCTCGTCGGCCTCCTTCTGGGACATGACTGTCTCGCAGAAGGAGGCGACCGCCGACAAGACCTGTCGCTCCGTAACATCGCAAGTGCGAGGCTCGGAAGCGACAGGTCTACTCCACCGATGGCGGATGCCAAGTCGCAACGCTGCGCTGCCCATCTCGGGCACACCTCCAGGGTGTGCTGGGCAGAGTCCACCGCAGCGCCACAATCATGGCACCGCTCATCAGCCTCCCGTCGGGCCGTCCGACACAGGTAGTCCCCGAAGCAGCCATGCCCCGTGAACACCTGCGTCAGACGGAAGGTGAGAGGTTTGCGCTTTCTGCGCATCCAACGCTCAGGACCGGGCGCAGAGCACCCGTTGTACGTAAGCCGTACGGGTGATGCGCCAGGTCCTCCTCCCACCTCCGGCATAGTGCTACCTCACCTAACCGACGGATCCGCCGGACCTCTTCTGGCAGAGGGTTCTCTCCGAGGGCCCTCCTATCCGAGACATAGTCGGACACCTCGGCCAGAACCCCGCCACGAGCTCCCACGGCGGATCGCCGGCAAGCGCAGTAGCTGCCGCCCACGAGATCGTACGGTACCCCCGGATGACCCTGATCGCGGCAATCCGCTGCGCCCTGCGCAGCTGTGAGCGATTGCCGCGAGACAGGTCACCCGCCCAGATGGGGGCACCGTACGTGGCCATACTCCGACAGACCCCAGAGTACAGCCTCCTGCACACCGCGCTGGGTCCTCCGAGGTTCGGGAGGAGACTTCCCAGCGCGGCTGCCGTCCTCAGGACCTTCGGCCCCAACTGTTCGAAGTGGGGTCCGAAGGTCCATCCTCCATCGAGGGTGAGTCCCAGATACTTCATCTGGGAACTCACCCTCACTCTATCTCCTCCGATGAGGAGGGTGGCACCCGGAGGGGGTCCTTTACGTCCGGTCCTGCGGAAGAGGAGGGCTTCGGTCTTCTCCAGTTTTACCCGAAGCCCTAACCTCTCTATGCGGCTGACCACGAGGCCCACACCGACCTCGGCCAGCCGCGCCGCCTCCTTATACGCCTTTCCCCGGGGTATACGAGGGTGTCATCTGCATAGCAGATGACACCCATCCCGGGGAGGAGACGGCTCCGCAGGACCCAGTCGTAGCCGATGTCCCACAGAATCGGCCCCAACACCGATCCTTGTGGGACACCGCGCTCGACTTTTCTCCACCTGACTGACCCCCTCCGGTCCTCGAATGCCACCCTCCTCTGGGAGAGGTAGGCGCCCAACAGCCTCCTGAGATACAGGGGCACTCCGAAATATACGAGTGCCGCCTGTATCACCGCATGCGGGAGACTGTTGAAGGCATTGGCGATGTCCAGTGACACCGCCAACACTACCTCTCCCTGACGCCCCGCCTCTTCCGTCACCGCCCGCAGGCGTCGGAGGGCGTCGACGGTCGACCGGCGGGCCCGGAACCCGAATTGAAACTCATAGAGTTTCGGGCCCGGACCTTCCTCCATATGCTGGACGAGGCGGCGAGCCACGACCCTCTCCAGGGCCTTGCCAGCCTCGTCCAGCAACACAACCGGTCGAACCGCCGAAGCCGAGTCCGGGGGCCGACTGTCCTTCGGGAGAAGGCACAGCCGACCCTCTTTCCAGGCCCCCGGGAACTGCCCCGTTCGCAAACAGCGGTCGAACAGCTCCCGAAGGGCCTGACCGAGGTGCACGAGGGAAAGGGCCAAAACCTTTCCGTGCACCCCGTCCGGACCCGGTGCCCTCCGCCTACTCTGGAGGCAGGTCAAAACTGCCTCCATTTCGGTATCCGTGACGGGTGGTGGCGGGACGTCTTCGACGTCCGGCGTCTGCCGAGCCATCCTGGGGGGAGTGAAACCCACAGGGGCGTCGGGGAAGAGTTCCCCGACTATCCTCCCCAGGAGCTCTGGCTGGAGCACTCCGGTGAGAGGGCCGACCGGGTGCGGAATTTCTCCCGCACCCTTTATACGGTCGGCCCCAAGGGTCTCTCTCGAGACCCTTCACCATCTCCAGCCAGGCAGTCTCCTTGGCTCGGCAGATGGCCAGCTGCAGGATCTTCTTTTCTCCACGTAGACCCTGTACAGCCGACCATCTCTCTCCACATCCTGGGGTCGGCGCCGCCTGCTTCGGGTGTACGCCCTACGGGCCCCGTTGCAGGCGACGCGGAGGTCGGCAATCTCTGTCGACCACCAGAAGACCGCCCGCCTAGGGGGGGGACGCCCAACGCGGGGCATGGCCGCTCTGCAGACGTTATGTAGTACGTCGCAGAAGCGGCCAGCCGCATCGTCCACCCCCCCGTCTTCTGTTGGCGGGAGGCCCCAGCGGCCGACAATGGCCGCCTCTAATGCCAGTTCCCGGTTGAGCTTTGTGAGCGCCCAACGCGGGAACCGGCTTCGACCCCAAATTATAAAATAAGGCGCGTACGCAGTTCCCACTACCAAAAATAATGCGTTCGAGTTATCCGCATTAGGGATAATCGCAAGGGTCAACCTAACCGCAGTGCAATGGAGAGGTCTCGCCCTGGGGGAACCGCCTTCATGATCACGGTATCCCCTACGCCAGGTAAGTATGCCAACATTGTACCTGGTCAATGTTGGCCAACATACTTTTTTTTATGGGTATAAACTAGCGCTTGACCACGATCCCACCTAATGTTAAGTGGTGATATAGTCGAAAGATGGTACGCGCTAGTTTAGTAAGTGCCTATTCACTCTACTCTTGAAGGCTCCCACGTCGTACTTTGACGGAAAGATTGACGACAACTTGTTCCACTCCTTTGCTGTACGTACGTTGAACGTTTACTCAAGTCCTTCGTTCAGACGCGAAGAACATCGATTATGAAAGCGTGGAGACCCGCCGAATGTCTATACGAAGGTAGAATGGGGATGGGGGAATTAACTCGTGTAATTCCTGTGCACACTCTTCAACATGTAATCTGTAAAACACCGAAAGGCTGGCCACCTTACTAAAAAATATATATAAACACGTTTGAGTAATATCTTTTCAAATGTTTGCTCGAACATGGAATTAGTGTAATCGCGAGACTCCTGGCCATATAGAGCTTGCAATTTGCCTTTGCGTTTTGTTCCTGAATTATATTTTTTGCCAGCAACTTCTTCTTTATTGCCATTCGCCATGCAACTGAGAACTTAGTGCAGTTAAATCGGTTAAAAAGCTTACCAAATGTATTAATTTCACCTGTAATACTAAGTACCCTTGACTGACCTTTAATTAACTGCTAGTATGATTAATAATCACACAACATAACCGTCATTTCACTTAAAATTACAGAGTTATATATCCTAAGGTCATTTTTTAAAAGAAATTATCTAATTATCTTTTTTTTAATGAACAATCAGCAGTGACCTTGTACCAATAACTATAAATACTAGGCGGAAACAACAAATACATTAATTTATATACTCCCTTCTTTAAATTGTGTTCCTCATGTCTGAGTCTGCGTTGTCATCTCCATCCAATCTCGTCCTATTTCTAGCTGCTCGGAGATCTTCCTAACGGTGGGGTTGGGAATCTGTACTAAGGAATGGCCGTGAGCTGTGACCGTGCGGCCATTTTCCTTCCTCTTTGAAAACCTAAATACCTCCCCTAGCATGAACCTAGAAAATAAAGTGAGCGAGTTAAAATTGAAAGGGCAGGGCACATAGTAGGACCCATGGCCGATGTGGACGAATAGTTCTCGATTGGAGACCACGGCGCGCGCAGCGTAGGACATCCACCCAAAAGTATAAACACCGCAAGACGAAGTCGGATGCGAGCCCCGCACAACCGGTCCTTTACGAAATTCGTGTGGAAGGACTATGTCCAGCAATGAATTTCTTACGGCTGAATCGTGATGATGAAGAGCCGTGTATTTATATGTGGTTATAAATACACAAAAGTGTCTATTTACTAAATTAACGGCTGTTACTATAAACACTTTTATGCAACTGGTGGTGTCAACTTTACCAGGATTTAGGACAATTCTATTGAAGCATCTGATTAGAACTGTTTCTGGACTTCAATCCAAACCGAGGTTCCAGATCCCTTTCAACCAGATGAAGTTAAAAAAATAAGGCATAAAAAGCTTTGCCTACCGTTCTATCGTCAAATAATTAAAAAACTAAGCATAAAACACCGAAACGGTAATACCAGCATTGCTTAGATTTCAATAATTAAAACATAGGTTAGAGAAAAAATTGGACAAGGAGTGTTTTGTGCGTAGGAGTCAATTAACGGAACCGGTCCTCGGTCCTTCCGCGTCCGTAATTAACTCGAGCCAATATCTGATATGCACCAACACTCGCGCTAGATAAGCCGCCTATGTGGGCCCCCACAAAAACTCAGCCACAGCCCGACAGAAACAGCGACACTACTTCGATTGAAATATTAAACGTGTACAACTTACATCTCATATACTTTTTAAATAATTATAACCTGTATCCCTAGCGAAGTTTTCGAAAGAAATTTTCATTCTACTTAATTTGAGTCGGATAGGTGATACGAAAAGAATTTGTGTAAAACGTTATATATGTAATAAATTGTCGGCAAATTCTTAATGTCCATCAATTCTGGATTTAGTCCTTTATTTATTTATTTTACAAAATCTAGCACTAAAGGTACTCATACTACAGACTGTCAACTAAGATATTTACAATTTCTTGTTAAAGCTCATTATTCAATATTTGATTAAGATCGTCAGCGATTTAGTGATGTGTGTGCGTACGAATGTGTATGATTTACCACGCCCTCTGCGGCGAAGGAAAACATCGTGAGGAAATCTGTCTTAGAAAAATTTTCTAAGACATGTGAAGTCTGCCAATCTGCACTACGGCCGCGTGTAGCGTAAGGCTTATGTTCAACAATGGGACATGTGTGATATAGCCTGTACCTTTATTATTTATATAAAAATATCGTTTATACCACTGCATTAATTACTCTGTGGTTGACATATCTATCGACAAGTCGGCGGCAGCCCACATTCGGCGTAAGTAACAACGTCGCAGATTATTTTAATATAATTATTATGTAACGAGTTGCATTCCCTTGTCTCTGTATATTATTCGTCTTGAATCTACGTGGAGGCATCTTATCACAACACTTCGTTGTACTGGTAGAGACATCGGGGACAATCGACAATCGGGGTTGAAATAAAACTTGTCATCACGCCTTCGACTGCCCTCAAGGAGTCTCGGAATGCTATCGCAAATAGAGTAAACAGTCAAGTCGAGTTCAGGCTTAGCGATCTAAGAGCTGTTCTTCCAAAAACCCTGTGATACTGTAGAGGCTGCCTGGCTGATCAGCGTAGGATTTTAATAGCGGTAGAACTAGACAGTATGTGTCCCACGCATGGGCTAGCTTCACAGAGAAGTAATCCCGAACAGGAGTGTTACTTCCTTGCTTATTCTTTTACTAGCTGAAACTTTCTCAAAAGTAAATCTTGTACCGTATGATCCTGACAGATGACTTCGCGCTTAAGTGAATTAATATCAAGATACGAAAGAACACAAAGGACAAAACCATCAATGACTCTTGGTCCGGGAAAGTACTACTCGTTTATTTGCATCTGTTAACAATGCTGTTATGTAAATCATTTGATGCCGCATCGCGCGCAATCAAGAGTGAGCCCAGATCGATGTCTCGCCCGGTCAGTGCTCGACGTTGCCGCGTAATCGATTTCGTTCCGTTCGTATCGATTACTTAGCATGTATAAATTGCTTCCGAGACAATTTTGAATACGAAAATAAGCGTACTGTAAACATAATTAATGCAATTTTAACATACTACTGTTTGAATAAAATCTTATATAAATAAATTCATAGACTTCGATTTACAATCTGACAGGGTATTCGAAATCAATTCAAAATTCTATTTTTCTATGCACAATAAACCATTGCCTAAAATTTCTGGATGAAATTCGTGACAAAAAAGAAGGTTCTACGACGAGTCAACGAGAAGCGCAAACTATTGCAGACTATCCAGATGAGAAAAGTGTCGTATCTCGGTTACATGCTTAGGCAACTTATTTTAATGGGCAAAGTCGCTGGCAAAAGAAGTGTTGGTCGTAGAAGGAATTGGTGGATGCGGAAGAGAGTGGATCGGAATTGCGAGTGACACACATCTGTTTCGCCTCACAAGAGACAGAGAGAGATATGGTCAACTGACTGCCAACCTTCGCTAGTCTGAGAGGCACTTTAAGAAGAAGAAAAATTCTGCCCTGTGTACTGGTCTAATAAGCTCAATGAAAAGTGACCTCACTAGTGTCTGGAATTTATAAGAGATGGCCCAATAGATTATTAAAAAAAAATAAAGCAGAACAATTTTCCAAGTCAAGCAATAAAAAATTCTCAAGTATGTGTGATAATATCGAGCGAAAAATAATGAAGAATGGTTTTTTTTATCTAAAAAGGAATTCTATTTTCCTTTTCAATTTATTTTAGTCTCATAAACATAATGTGATATTCAAAAACTAAATCTACAAATGCATTCGTATCCTAAAATGATCATCAATTAAACATTTTATTACTCTATAAAAACTCTATAATTATATAAATAAGTAAACAAACAATATAAAAATTAAAACGCCATTAAAGTTACGTTTATTATGTTGGTAAAGTATACATTTATGATTGCCCCTCGATAAGATTTAATTGTTCTCTACAGAAGCAGTTGAACGCGTGAATTATCTAAAGGAAGTAGTCAGATTACAATTTTCTATAATAAATTTTATACCTTCCCCGATTTTCTTTTATTTTTGACTAACTACACACATTGGCCAGAGAAGCAGGCCTTGACTGCTTCACCGGATTAAGAGGTGGGATAACTCTTAGGTGGCTTAGCCTGAACCTCTATTGCTAGTAACTCGACTCAAGGGTCCCCTGGTGAGGGGTAACCTCGGCTTGTACGGTTACTATGTTACGCGTAAGCATCCCGATGCTAGGGCGCCCGAGAGGGCCGAACCTCGACTCGGTCGGTTGCTATTTCACGGATAATCTAAGGGACATTCAAAACCTAAACTAACTTTGAGTGCCACTTTGTGAAACTCTGGAATACCTTGCCACTTGAGATTAGGGAGGCTTTGTCAACTAATGTCTTTGAAGCGCCTGTGTGTACTTTCTCCTCTAACAGTGAAATTGACAATCTGGTATTTATTATTTACATAAACTAATATTATTATGCTTATATTGACGTATTTGTGTATTTGTAATTGTATATTTAACGATATCATTTTTTAAAGTTATAAAAAACATTAAGTTAACATTAAAAAATTATCTATCCATCTAGAAAAGTAAACAGAAACAACATACAAAAAGAACAAAATAGAAATAGTGCCGAAAAGGGGTTGGCTCAACATGTGCTGTGCTCACACATGTAGCACAGCGCTGGTTTTCAGCACACATCTACAATAAGAATAACACCGCCAACTCAAACGGTATTATACCATAAGCATCTTAGATACGCAATCAAGCATACAATATTCATCACCATTATATCTTCCATTACATACTTTTTAACCGTCGTGATTTTTATTCAGTGACATCGAACATCCAAGTATGGTAAAGCCCAACATTGTATTGTAAATAGAGAACAGCAAAACTATTTGCCCAGAAATGCAACATCTTGCCGCATGCATACACGCGAGGGAACAAAACACTTCTTTAGTCACGACATATTTTGCCTAAGAAACGGCAAATAAAGTTTAATAAGACCTTGAAAAAGTAAATGCAATTATAACATAAACTTTTTTAATTATAATAAATAATAAATATTTACATTCCTGCTACTATTATAGATGTAGCAGCCTTGTATACTATATTATAACTTATTATTTATTATTAATTCAATTTCACCCATTAAATAATTGTACATTTATATGTTTTAATAAAACATATAAGATTCGGTCAATAATAAATAATAATACAATATTAATTATATTATAATTAAATAAAAATAAACTGAAAAATAACAATTAAAAAATTTAACATTATTAAAATATATAACATAGACGTTTCTTTCGTTTCACTTGATTATTTACACGTCTTTGATTTTTAAAGTGACTTTACAATAAACAAATGGGTTCAAATTAAGGCGTCAATGGCCTAATGTTTTAGGGTGCGGTTTACTATTGAATATTGACGTGAACAATCTAATACAAGCCTAAGCTTATTTAGAACGGTTGTGGAATGTTGAGAAAATTTGTTAAAAAAAAAATTGTAAGCATCTTTATAAAAAATAATGAACTAACCAGAGTGAAATGGAACGTTTGTATATTTTTTAAAGTTAATTATAGCAATTAAACGCATTATACAACAGGCTTTCAAAACCGTTGTACCCTTACAAATGTGGTAGTTAGGAAACAGCTTTACCTGAAGCTAAGTATATCACTAGAGCTTATTTGGATGAATACAAAAAAGCTATGTTTTTATAACTTTTTTATAGCCTATAGAAACTTGCTTTTGTAAGATTATTAGGTTTCTAGTGAAGTATGGATGTACCTACGTTCATACTTCAGTAGAAGAATGAATAGGCTTCGAATAACATTTTTCATTTGTTTAGGTTTTAGAAGTTTAAGTGCTCTCCTTGAGCACAGTGCAGACGGGGTCCACTGGAGATCCCGAGGCCCCTCACCATGCACCGAGGGAGGGCCACTGGGGAGGTTTTAGTGGGTAAAAACCCTATATAACCGCCGCCTGCCCTCCAGAAGGCGGGGTATCTTTTGAAGATTTTTGTCAACGAGGAGGACCTCGTTACCAAAAAAAAATTTTTAAAAGTATAGATACAATGACAAAAGAATTTCCTTCGTAATTTTTCGAAAAAGTACGTATTTATCGTGCTCTCTCAAATAGCTCCATAGGCTATAAAAATGTCACTCATTTAATACGATCATTCATTAGCAGTACGGGTGTCAACGTATTCCGATAAAGATCCGAGTTTTCCCGAAGGAAAATAATTTCTCACTACATCTATAATACAATTTATTTTCAACATTTTCGAATTGCTTTAAAAAAATATGGATGATCGTAACGAAAATTAAGCGAGCATTAATGTGGGAATGTCTTTAGAAGATTAGATATTCAATTGTTACACGTTAAATAAATAAAACAGTAATAAAAAACAAACAATAAGGTAAGGTATTAAAATGCGAGAGTTTAAAGTATTTAACGAATGTCGCGACGGCGTCAATAGTAGTCTGTGTTGCAATTCGCGAAACATAGTCCTTGGATTCAAAATCATCAGTCAACTGTTGACGTAAACCACTAACCATAGAGGTTCAGGCTAAGCGACTTAATAGCTACGTCACCTCTCAATCCGGTGAAGCAGTCACGGCCAGTTTCTCTGGCCAATCTGTGTAGTTCGTCAAAAAAAACCGTCTAACTAGCATGTTGTATTTTATCTTTAAAAAAGAATCGTCAAAATCGATTCACCCAAGTATTTAGGTAACTAACATAAAAAAATACAGACAAATTGAAAACCTACTTTTTTGAAGTCGGTTAAAAAGGGAACGTTCATTGCTATCATAATATAGTTTTAGTAGTCGTTTACTCTATTGGTGCCACTAAGGTTCACTGATGGAATACCACTGACACGCCAATCGTATGTGTATTAGTGTTTGACGTATTTTGTAATGTTGGAATGATAATTGATATGACTCGGTTTCATAATGACACGTCATCTAAGTGGCATGCACGTTTATCCCCTACCCCCGTAAAAAAATCAGGAATGTTGATAAATGACATTCATAACATAATGGGAATTTAGAATGACACATGGAATTAATAACAAGGACCACTGTTCCCGATGAGACACCCAACACCTGTCTATAAGGCATTCGCTGTTTTAGCGCTAAAGACATTTATTATAGATGACGACAAGAAATGATGAGAGACGTGTAACAACAACAATAAACAGTAATGAATTGATGGAACTTTATTTATTTTCTTAAGAATATTTTGTGGCGTTAATAGCCTCGGTCCTATGTCTGATATTACTACTATTGTGTCTTTTTACGTGGAATACTTTTCGACTGTCACTCTGTTAGTTCAGTTGTACCGTACCTTTGAAAGGAGTCTAAGCTTCCTAGCAGCTTCCTTAGCCTAAGCTAACGGGAATGCAGCCCTGTAGTTCTGGGCTCTCAAGGATAAGACTACGGTATTCCCTGCCTGTCGTAGAAGGCGACTAAAAGGGGCTTCGGGTTCTATGGGCGACAAGGGTGGGGGCCTTTGTCGTCCGCCAAGGTGGACCCGGGAAGAAGGCAGCATCAAGAAGTGCACAGTGCAGAGGGGCTCAGGTGCGCTCCACTGGAGATCCCGGAGCCCCTCGTCATGCACCGAGGAAAGGGCCACCGGGAAGGCTGAGGGGAATATAAAGCCATAAAGTTGATACAGAAATACAGAGTCGATGTCTTGACATAAAAGTAAATGACAAGTAATAGAAACGCTTGGACATAATCGTGTAGAGACAATACAACGGACGCGGAACATGCCACCGCCCGTCTCACATACGTGAGTCCTTTAATAGATTTTTAAATGCTGACAACGTACTTACGATAGGAAAGTCAGTCAGTGATATGGTCTTTTGATAGTAACTAGACATTTACCATTGCCAACAGCTACCGTTGCTAACATGTAACTTCGTTACACGATAATCTTTAGAAATTTAGGATACTTAATATTAGCTTACCTTATTGAATGAGTTTACTAAAAGTGATAGAAAAACCAAACGATGTTTTTAATACCATTCTAATGAGCTTTTATGTTTGTTGAATCATAACTTATCTTAAGAAAACGAATAGGATCTTTTACCTAAATTTATTCTTTTTAGTTTTTTTTCTAATCACGAATGCATATGATTGACAGCCGTGACATGGCAAAGTCGCTGGCAAAAGAAGGTTATAGAAAGAAGTCATGGCTGTGGAAAATTAGAGTGGACCGGAATTGCGAGTGCCACCTAACTGTTCGTAGAAGAGACAGAAAGAGATATGGTGAACTGAATGCCAACCTTCGCTAGTCGGAGAGGCACTTTAAGAAGAAGAAGTCGTGACATATTCAACCGATTTCAAAAAAGGAGGAAAAACACAATTCGTCTGCATGTTTTTTTTCTTATTTTTATGGTTGTTACCTCATAACTTTCGACTGGATAACTTTTGATCGGTTTTTATTATTTGTAGGTGGTACTTCCCGTGTCCCATTTAAATTCTGACAGTGGGCTTCTATGAGAAAACCATATAAGTATCAAATTTGCATTAAGTATGTGCGTGCACGTGACCAATGGGCCAATAACTCAAAATCACGTTTTTTTTTGGACGAACTATCACAGTTGGCACAGAGAAGCTGGCCTTTACTGCTTCACTGGATTCGAGAGGTGGCATAGCTCTTAGGTCGCTTAGCCTGAACCTCTATTAGGTGGTAACTCGACACAAGGGTCCCCCCGGTGAGGGGTAACCTCGGCTTGGACGGTTACCTTATTACGCGTAGGCAGTCCGATCCGAGGGCGCCCGAGAGGGCCGAACCACGACTCGGTCGGTAGCTATTTTATTAACGAAATCTATTGGGACAATCTAAGCTAAACTAACTTATATGCCACTTCGGGAAAGTCAAAATCACGTCAACTGATTTCGATGATTCATTTTTTATTGTAAGGGATGTACTTCAAGGGTAATTTGATAAGAGTTTGGTTAGGTTCAGATTCGGATTCGAAAATTCAAAGAGAGCGTCCGCGTGTAATAAAGTTTGACTCGATTTGAAATTGGTTTTTGTTTTTACTCGTAAATTTACTTACAACAAGATAGTGAGAAGAGTTATAATTTTTTATTCATTTATTTATTTATTCAAGACATGCACTTATCTTTACGTTGTAATGACCTAATACGACAGTTATGGCACTACTTAAACTAAGTTACTGCTTAACTTATCATATTAGACCCTTGTGAATTCCTTGAAAAATATCTATTATTTCACAAATATCATTGACCGTCTTAAGTAAATTATTGAAGTACTTGTCATTTAGATCCCGGTGAAACTGTTGCGGTCAGCTTATCACAATCCAATCAGTATAAATTAATCATAAAAATAATAATTTTCTATGGTAAATTCCTTTAACTGACATGCATTTCGTTAAATTTACATGTCAACTGAATGACATGTAATGTTTAGTTATCCTATTTGACTTTTAAGTCAAAGTCAACGATGATCATAGAACTCTGGGTATAGAGAAACGAGGTGTTAGACCTTTGAATTTGGAGACTGAGCGAATGTTACAACTTTTAGTGCAATTGGGTCGCGGTTGTCGGCTTTATTAAGATTGATACACAAAGTAGGGGTGCGATTGTGGCAGCATCCTGCCATTATCGTCTAGACGTAATGCTGTAATGACCCCTCACGTCCGATGACCGTCTGGTAGCCTCGCATAGACGTACTGACCGGTCGATATAATGTACACAACGAGCCAGTGATTTTAAACATACTATTCTAGCAACGTTATGTTACGAGATTTATTAGATTATGTAAACTTTGACAAGGTAAGGTTCGACTTTAAGGCTCAACTTAATTCCCAGCCAATTTGATCAATTAACGAGCTTTCTTTTTGCGGTTTCTTGTGCTTACATAAACATGCATGTTTTAGACAAAATTTATCTAAGGCTGTCAAAGTATACCAATAGAACTATACCCGGATGGTAGATTATATCATTATACTCTCTTTAGAGAACTCTTTTTAGAGAAGGTCTGTGCCCTATATTAGGACATAATTATGTACAATATGAACTGGTTCAGGATTAGGTAGATGTATAATTAATTTATAAGCTATTTTAGAGATAGATGTAATGATTAGTTACATTAGGCTAATGTTTCGCAATGACCCAGAAGAAGACCGCCGAACGGGATCGGGAGAGGGCCGATCCCGTTAGGAGATGGCGCAGGCGGGCCGGTGGCAGACCGGCCCGCAGCCCTGTAGTTTTGGGCTCTCAAGAATAAGACTACGGTATCCCCTGCCTGTCGTAGAAGGCGACTAAAAGGGCCTCGGGTTCACTGGGCGACAAGGGTGGGGGCCTTTGTCGTCCGCTAAAGTGGACCCGGGAAGAAGGCGACATCGGCTGACCCGTGTAGCCTTGCACTGCGAGGGCACAGGGGGAGTAACCTCCCCCCGGGACGTGCTCTCCTTGAGCACAGTGCAGAGGGGCTCCGGTGCGTTCCACTGGAGATCCCGGAGCCCCTCGTCATGCACCGAGGAAAGGGCCACCGGGGAGGTTTTAGTGGGTAAAAACCCCACATAACCACCGTCTTCCCCCCAGAAGGCGGGGTATCTTTTTGAAGATTTCCTACCCGTTAACAAAAAAAAAAGGCTAATGTTTCGCAAACAGTACTCCCACCGACAACTCAAGCTATGCCTCGATTTTTTATATATTGTTCTTTGGGGACCCTTACCCGTTTCGGACATGTCACCGCCATCATACCCTAAACTTAATAGGGTACAATGAGTCTGACACGACAGGAAACCTCGCCTTACTAAATTAGCTCAGTTATAAAAACTTTGCAATACCTACAAACTTAGATATCAATTAACGGACATAAGACTACGTCTACGGACTTTTGCTCGATTCACTTGATGTGTAACAGCCTGTCAACTGACTTCCAATTAGACTTCGTCAAAGAGGTAAAAACGAAACTTAACAAGTCCTAAAACGTCGCCTAATAGTCTGGAGCCAGTCCAGAGAACATCGTACCTTACCGTAAGTTACTATTAAGGACTGATTAACTTAGGTTTACATTTTACTGCAAGTATTTTTATCGAAAATAACTTCTTAATCACTAACCTATTACCAGGATAGATGAGAATTACTAAAACTAGACTGAATTGACGTACAAACCGTCATTCATTGGACAGATATGGAATAGAATAAATACTTTAAATAAGTACGATCATTTCTATGTGACGCCTGTAGTGTGATTTATTACAATATGTAAATGTGGAACTAAGCCTACAACGTGGAACGTTGTTAAACTCATGACGTATTTATCAACGGTATTCATAAATACAGTTGTAGCTATTTATATGTACCTACTGCCATTTTACCAGGACCCTTAACATGCTATTTGATATAGAAGTTTCATTATGAAACCAATCTATTACAGTCATATCAAACTAAAACACATACACATAACACAAGCTAGTTCTATCGTGCTATGTAAGGGTCTCAAACCAAGTCCTTGCGCTAAGTAAGAAGTTGGTCAACTTTCGATCCATTTAAGTTGTAAAAGCTTCCGGCCATCAGCCTCAAAAAAGCACACATTTGTAAATAACCGTCTCATAAAACCACACGTATATAACTAATTTATTAGCCATTTATCCATTTTTATATAATGAAACTCGTAAAATTAAGAATTCATGCCGACAATTGCCGAAATCACGCACTGTGCATCCGCTGTGCTATTAATTAAGATAAACACCCAATTCGTCCATAAAAATTAGACAGGAAGTATTAAACAAATTACCTATATTTAATTACTAAGGTAATCGTTTAACAATTTCAAATAATAATTCTCTATTCTATTTTATCAAAACAATATCAACTGTTGATTTGTTGCTAGGTGGCAAGCAGGAAGATAAGAACTACACTTGCATTACATCACCTTAAAAAGCAAGAGTTAATTGAAGAGAAGATAGTCTAAGTTATTTCTAGTTATTATGGCTGTGATTATTATGTACCTTAACAACTGTTAGTAAGCCGCATCATATTAAATAAGTCACAAATCCTTTAAAAAGAACTTTAATAACGAAAACTACTGGTTACTGGTACTACAGGCTTGGGATCCATTGATTAATAAAAAATAAAATCCCGAGAGAGCGTTAGCGAATACCGAACCACGACTCGTTCGGTATCATGAACTAAAAGACCGAAATTGAAGACTATGAAGATAATCAGATAACTAATTAGCTCTAAATACCACTTCGTGAAGCGGTGCCGCTGGGAATACGTGATCGAAGACTCCAGCAACGCTCCTAACATCGATTATAGGGAATTTGTCTTAAAAGTGGCGATAACGCGAATAGATTAGTCACCTCCGACGAGCGTGATGGAACGCTATGTACATGCATATAATAGTTCAGTGATGATTAGGATTTTAAAAAAAATTCTGGATAAACCGTCTACCTCATGGCAGTGTAATCGCAGTTGTTTTCGAAACAATTACGTTATGTTCAAGAAACATATGATGATAAGTGTTTCTAATCGTAACTTAACACGGCTATGTAACAACATCGATTAAATGTATTACAGATCGAAGTTAGCACGATATAGCTTATTTAAAGTGGAATAATTGACTAATATTTCTCTATATATTTCAATTGTTACTTATTTATAATTTTTATTAGATATTTATCTCATTAAAACATACTAATAAAAAAACAACACAATGTACATTTTTACTACCTTTTATATTATTTAATTGTAAACATAACATATACTAACTAATAAAGAAATATTTACAATTTAATAGCTATTACAAAATATTTACAAAAAATATAACTGTGACAAACCGTCATCGCTTGGCAGCGTGCCCAGAAGGCTGGTAGCATTGCCACGTTGTATGGCAATGCTTAGCCTCTGTGCAAGGTATAAGCCAGCCCTCTGGTCACCTGATGTGTCGACCAACTTTTTAGCTAACACATTAAAAAGGTGGTGTGCACTAGGACCCACGGACCCAAAGTTTCTACCCCAAACGGCTCAAATATGAAACCCGTATCGAGGTTACTATATTTGCGCCGCTTGAGGTTTTCTGCAGTCATAAGTATAATTTGACAAATATCTCCTATGTTATGTAAGTAAAATCAATTTTGTCTTTCTGTACTTATTAATTTATTCTACACCTACCAATCACCAAAGCATCTTTCTTTATTTCCCTTGATCGAGTAGAGGATATAAAATGATACAGTTCTTACACACTTACTAAAAGGATGGCAACTTAGTTGCCAACCTATCATGATGGCGGGCGAAACGCAGAAATATAATATACCTCGATTTCACGTCGATAATCTACTTCCCCGTTCGTGCTGACACATTCGTGCGACAGCAGAAGCTGTTGTTGATCCAACTACTGTTTAATCTATATAATTAATATAATTAAATATCAGTAAACAAATAGATAACAATAAATATGGTCACGGTCCCTGTGCCACCTCTCAAATCCGGTGAAGCAGTAAAGGCCAGCTTCTCTGTGCCAACTGTGGTTGTTGTTAGTTCGTCAAAAAAATGGTCACGGTAATGTATTAGAATTTTTGAGAGTTTAAGAAATCCAGAACACTGTAGCCATAACAATAAATGAGGCATTTTCTGCCTGTTGAATACTGTTGCTATAATTAATCCACCTTTATCATCATCATCGTATTAATATGCTTTGCTGAATCAGCACGGCATAATTTATTATTTTTTTAATACATGTGAAGTCCAACAAACAGCATTAAATCAAATTATGGCCTAAGTGAGTAAAACGAGAGTAGAGAGTAAGAGATAGTAAGAGAGTGTAATAATCCTGTTATCCTATTTTACGTCCTTCTAGTGCAGGGTACCGACTGGTGACAAAGTCCAGACTGATAAAGACTATTGATGATTGATCTAACATTAGAGACGGGTTTTTTATGAAGGTTACGGTTTTATGGAGGTATGGACGATTTATGTCGGATTCGTACCGACCATAACCCCACAGTGTTCCTCTCGATGCCTCCCGTCGGAACTACGGGAACGGTCTCGCATACTACGTTCCGACCTCGTTTTATGTATCTTTTTACAACAGTAGCATACAATAATAATAGCTAACAGTAACAACCGCTACGGTAAATTACCAACTGATTTAAATCCTAACATAACGTCCGCGGGACACTTAACTATACACACAGAGTCCGATGAAACACCAACGCAAGTCATTTGCATCTATCAACTTATTAAAATACCAATATTCAGTTCCTAATTTCAAAAAAACAATATCGCGGCTTTGCATAAAGTTAACGCTTCCAGACAAAATTCTACTTTACTTAACTAATAAGAGATAAGAAGTGTCACAAACTGGTGTTGCCCGTCTAATTTATTAATTAAATTGATATCTAAATTACCTAGGCACCTAAGTGTCTCAGGATATTTAGATATTTGATCCCAAACAGGTTCTCTTAATCTTACAATGTATTGTAGATAATATTATACATGCGCTACTCAAATTTCAAAGTGAAACTGTCCCTGTAATGTCGATGGCTTGTCGAATTCCAATAATACATATGATAAATGCGTTTCCATTTCTATTTGTTTATTTATTAAAATAACTTAGACATTTTATTTTATCGGCATCATATACACATTACAAAAAAAATATTTAAAACATTTGATGAACGGACTAATAGGATCTGATGCCAAAATTGGACACTCAGGTCTCAGCATGTGTCGCAAGCCATAGGGCTCATTTTCAGCAGTGCCCAAGACTTCTCTATGTGGTCACTTATGTACACAGTATGTTAGTGTTAGGGATATTCCATGTTCTGGACTTATAGAATGAAGCTATGGTATCCCGTACCTGATGAGAACTCACGGGTACCCGTGAGTTCTCAACAAATCTTCTTAAAGTGCCTCTACGACTTAGAGATGTTCATGCCAAAAATATATCGATATATTTTAGGCGATTTAATATATCGTGAGGTTGTATCGATATTACGCTATATATTGTACAAATATCTCGATTTTTCATATATCCAAATTTGTTTATAATCAATTTGAGCTTAATATTAAATATTAGAAAACTTTTGTACTAATAGAGTACTCGGCGCGTAACTGAGAGGATCTCGCTTCGGATACCAGTCCAGACTATTTAATTTGATTTTGCCAGCAGTACAGACTACATGCATAGATTATAAAATTTATACAACGAGTCCTGCCATCGTGAAGAGTAGGAGTGTAATAACATACTACACTAACTCTGCGCAATATATATCGATATTTTATGTAATATCGATATATATCGTGCAGTCCTAATATAAACATCGACTAGCTACTATAAAATATATATGGATTATGTAAAATTATATTTAAAGTATCAAATAATTACGTGCAAATTATATTTTTTTATAAAACAATATAATTTGCACGTAATTATTCGATGATTTTATTATATTGGAGACTTAATCGAGTATATTTTTTTTTTCGATATTGCCAGTAACTAGTTTTCTTGCATAATTTGCCCACAAATTACCAATACTGTATATCCCGCGTCGGAATATTGTCAATTCTTTAGTTTTATTAAATAATCATTGAATAAACAATCAATTAAATTAACATAACACAATGAACGTATATTGAAGTAGGTATATTTTTTTGTTTTATCTATATATTTAAAAGAGAATGTGTGTGTGTTTGATCCGTATAGGCTTCGATACGGCAGGACCGATTTTAATGAAACTTTTAGGCAATCTTCAGATTGACCTGACGAGTAATCGTGTAAAGTTTGGTGACAATCGGAGCACTCAACTGTTTTCAACTGTCAAATACAGCTTTTATTTACTATGATGATATTCTATTGTTTTATAATTCAAATTTGTATTGACACATGCGTTGTGTATATTTATGTCATTATGAACCATATTGAAGTACAATGGCGTATATTAAAGAATAATAAATCCCTAAATGATATGAATGATATTGTATTTACTGATATGTACATGGATGTAGGTAATGAACTTCACCCGCTCGAGAAGAGAATGAATACGGAGAGAAATGAATAATTTAATATATTGTGAGAGTTAAATTTAAAATTTAATTGTTGTTTAAATAAACTAAAGCAAAATCTAGGCCGGCGAAGCGGGCTGAGTACGCTAGTATATAATTATAAGTCTGCCTTTATTATCGTATAAATAAATATTATATCGTATCGTATTATTTTAGAGACTTAAATTCTCAATTCGTTTGTATCTTGTTTATGTTTGTGTCTTAATAACTTTGATTTATTTATCGGTTTTGAAATCTTTTTTGATAGAATCGTCAACAGTCTGCGAAAAAGTCTGCATAGGTTCGAATCCACTATTGGACTATTGACGTACGACTAGCATGAATGTAGAAGAAAGATAATGTACACGCCACAACTTCAATAAACAAACAGATACATTGGTAATAGGGTGTCCGAACGCAGTAGCGTTTAATTTGCTACTCATGTGAACGTCTTGCGTTTACAATTAGTAGCAGGATATTTTTTGAATTTAAAGTTACGAGTACATTGTATATATATTATATACATATATATGTCCCAATTCAGGGAACAGGCTTCTGTAAAGGGAATATAAGATTACAGCCTTTATATATGTCCCACTGCTGAGCACAGGCCTTCTCTGTAAAGAGAGAGCATAAGAGCGTAGTCCGCCACGCGGCACTAGTGTGGATTGGCAGACTTCACATGTTTTAGAAAAAGAAATCTAGGTAGGTTTCCTCACGATGTTTTCCTTCACCGCCCTGCACGTGGTAAATCAGCATAAATGGCAACAAACAAATTCTACGTACTACGCAACTTGATGCAACCACCCGGACACAGTTAAGAAGGCTCTATTTATTACTATAACTCCTAAATTTAATTGTTTTATAAAATGTCATAATTATTTGTCAAAGTAAAAAAGCAGTTTCAAAAAATATGATTATTTATCAAAACTATGATTTAGACTCCATTACTAAAACTACTAACTAGATTAGTTAATTAGGATGATCATTTTAACATGCAATGTTATACACTAAGAAATATCTCACTGCTAAGATGTAACTAAGTACAAAATAAGTTTAATTAAGTTACAATACCTATTCAAAGTCGATCGGGTACACGTTACAGACTGTATTGCATACGGCACACGCGTACCTACTGACGTAGACGGCGCTCTACGTGAGCCCCCCTCGTGGGGGCGGCGAGGGGCCGTCGGGCCGGGCTGAGCCGCGCCGCCTTGCGACATCTAGCGGTACTCTTATAAAACATAATACGTGTCATTTTGTAATAAACAAGTATATTTACGAGTAAAAAAAACCGACTTCAAATCGAACATTAACGTTATTACGCGCAGACGCCATGTTTGTATTTCAGAATTATTAGAACCAAACTCTCATCAAACTACGCTTGAAATATATCCATTCAAATAAAGAATAAATCAACGAAATCGGTTGGCGTGATATGGAGGTATTCGTCCATTTGTCACGCATCTAAAAAGCCTAAAAATCTAAAAAATAACAGCCTTTATATATGTGCCATTGCTGGGCACAGGCCTTTTGCGTAAAGAGAGTATAGCAAGGTCCGCCACGCGGCCCTAGGGTGGGTTGCCAGACTTTACATGTCTTAGAATTTTTTCTAGGACATATAGGTTTCCTTATGATGTATTCCTTCACCACCGAGCGCGTGGTAAATCAGCGCTAAAAATTGCAACAACAAATTTATTGATGCCGGCACCGGAGATCAAACTTGGGTTGCTAGCGTGCCATGCAACTATTGTATCAAAAAAAAAGTCATGATGTGACAAACATAAAAACATACAGACGAATTGAGAACCTTCGTCTTTTTTGCTGTCGGTTGAAAATCGGGAATCGTTTGGAATATATCTAGAATATTCATTAGTATTACCAACCCCATAAATAAGAATAGAGTAGAAAAACATTTATTCGACACAATATATAAATATAACAAGTAAAAATGTTAAACAAAAACAAAAGAAATAAAGTTAAAAAAAATTATTTAAAAAATAAAAACGTCCTTGTGGCGAAAGTGTCTCATCATTTGCTGTGCTACTAACATGTAACTTAGCGCTGATTTTCAGTCAAAAAACCTATCGAAAGCCGGTCGTTGTTCGGTTGTGCATAAAATACAAATATGAATACATATATTATTATATAAACTTATATTATATACATATATTTATGTATGTAAGCACATAGTAGCCTGTGGTAGACCATACACTACTCTGTATTACGCCGGCAAAGCTTGTGACATAATAAGTTAAAGTAACGGGTAGTATAGTCGTTATTAATTCTTTGTTAAGATTAGGGAAACAGAGGCTCTAACTTGTTTTTGTGCGTACAAAACCGGAAAACGGAAATTTACTTAGTATAACATGACTCGAATTGAAACTGAGAGCAAAAAAGATCGTAAATGATTATTCATTTGACCATCTCTAATCACTTCGGAAATGAATACGTTAGTAATGATAAACATTTACATACATATATATAATACATGTTAAATATTAATAAGCAATATCGTATGTTAATCTGATAACATAATAGTACATCGTCAAAGCATAGCGAGCCGTCATAGTTCGTTGACTCGACCGTGTCGCTGCTTATTAGGGTATACGACATTATACTCTTATGCGGTGATGGTTATCACAGCCAAGGTGTTGCTCACATTTCTATGATCGCCAAATAATCTGACGATTAAATCTAGCATTCTAACAAAAGCATAGGAAATCAAAGGAAATTCGGCTATTTTAATACATGTTAGCTAGCAACACATAACACCCAGCGATTGTTATGCATAATAACTACTTCCAATGATATCTTAGTGATTTCCCTGAACCTTATTGTATCTTTAATTCGTAATTAATAATTTAGTTCTTCGTCACATTAAGTAGTCATTGTAAACAATAATTTAAATTTATTAGTTCGTAATCTGACATCTAACTATTTTTTTTATCAAGATTGTGAGGACGCGCAGTTGTGTATTCGTTAAAATAATCCTTTGTACAACGTTACGATGTCGGAATAAAGCGAGTGTATTAGTTATTGGCACATCGCACATTGGATAGCACATCGTACTATCGAATCCATCCTTACCTCACGAACTTAAAATTAAAGCTAGGCTGGCCACCATATCCCTACGCAGGATGCTGGTATTCTTTGGTCACATTGCAAGAAAAAACAGCGATAACTTAGAAAGGCTTATAACTGGAAAAATTGACGGGATAAGACCGCTAGGTCAAGCCCGACACGCTGACTGACCAGATCTGCACCACTCTCGGCACTTCGGTTAGCGAGCTCTGTGCACGGCTACAGACAGAGGAAAATGGCGACGGATCATCAAAAACAGAATGTTCCCACGAGATGGTCACGACCCCCTCAGCATTGAGGAAACCGACGCGAGGAGAGGATTAGTTATTGGCATATGACTTCCTTTCAAGTTACAAATGATAAATTTACTTGTAGCAATATGATATAATTACTTGTAGAAAACAAGGTAGGGGCGTTTTAAATGGAAGTGGGCAGGTCATATTATGAGAGGTAGAGACAATTGGTATAAAACAATAATAAAATGGTATCCTATAGAAGGACAACGGAAACAAGGCCATTTAAAAGATGGGCTGATAACATATACCAAGTCACCGACAAAAAATGGCACAGAATAGCAAGAAGCAGAGCAGAAGAAGTAGGCCTTTACCGAAAGAAAATCGGACTGGCAATTTATAAGCAAGACTTACATTATTAAACAACTGAAACTATAAAAGTCCAAAAAGGCTAATAAAAAGATACAAAAAAGCTAACTTATCGATTGAGGTCATGTCTCTACCATTGGTTTCTCTGTTTTGTATGGCAGAAGAGAGAGATAGATATCGTTAAAGCCGTTTCCTAGGTTCAAACTATTTGCATTTTTTCAACACTTAATGAGATAATGGCGGGCTTATTGCCTTAGTGGCATTCTTTACTAGTCAGCTTTGGATAAAACAAAAGAACATATCGGCAGATGTAATTAAAAAGAAAAAAATTACAAATATATTAATGTGAATTTACATATACAGTATTATATTAAAATATATTACAGTATTCCATATGCTAGCACGACCTATGCGCAGAACTCCTTAATATTTCGTACGATCCATATATATAACAAAAATTGTAGCTTCAATTGACGTTATGAATACCAGAAACACCTACATTTAAAAAATGCGTAGTAGAGGCCATTCGTAGTAGACTTGTATAGCACTAACACACTCACAAGCACACATGCATTCACATCACGATATCACTGACGACCTCATTCAAAATAAATCTACTGCAGAAAACCTAAAGCGGTGCGGTGAGGTTTCATATTTGAGCCGTTTGGGGTAGAAATTTTGGGTCCGTGGGGTACACCATCTTTTTAATGTGATAGCTAAGAACTTGGTCGTTTGGTGATAGGGCCGGTTTATACCATGCACAAAGGCTAAGCATTGTCATACAACGTGGTGAAAAATGCTATCAGCTTCAAACACCTACTAAACGAATTGAAGTTTGCCAACCTAACCTAAAAGAGTTAGGTTCCTGATATTCACGGTATACTGCGCCAAACCTTTGATATGAAAGGAGAAACCGATGCCCTACAAACACGTGCATTCGGAACGCGTTTGTTAACAAAAGTCAGTAATGGAAAAACCCAATCCCGAAGCAAGTATTCATTATTATATATGCTTACTAATTTTAATATAGATAACTTTTAATATAAATAAAGCTATTCTCTTGTTTACTCGTAACGAAGTTATTTTTTGTGTACACGGCACAAAAAACCGTACACAGCGTCGTCGTAACTTCGTCACGGTCCTACCTGCCGTCGCCGATGCCTTATCGCGGCTTATCAATCTCATTTGTACCTAATTTACAAAAGGAAGTGACGCCTTGTGTCACGCATTGAACTTGCATCAACATATGATTTTGTTCAATATAAATGTAATTCAATTTGAAAGGAATACATTTCTCTCTTATTTATAACAATCACAATTTCATAATAATTTAAATTAATAAGTAACAATGACTCTTACTGTCAACAAGAATATTTATTTGTAAATACAAAAACTACAACTACTACTACACCTAAATTACTACTAAACGTTAAACGCTATTACGCGCAGATGCCCTCTTTATATTTCTTAATTTTATTCGGAATATTACGAAATAAAATGAATAATAACTGGTTATTTGGCAACACATGACACCCAGCGGTTGTTATACATAAAAACTACTTCCAATAATATCTTAGTGATCTACCTGAACCTTATTGTATCTTCAATTCATAATTAATAATTTAGTTGATCGTCACATTAACTAGGCATTGTAAACAATAATTTAACTTTATTAGTTCGTAATATGACTTTTTATTAATTTTGTATAAAGATTGTGAGGACGTGCAGTTGTGACGGTATTCGTTAAAAATAACTCTTTATACAACGCTGTCTGAATAATACGAGTGTATTAGTTGTTGGATTATTTTATTCCGCAAGATCTACAAATTATTACATAACCTAACTAAACTCACTACAAACTCCCCTTGATGTACATCCTTTTCAATAAAAAAAACGCTCTCTCGGGCGTCCAAGCCGAGGTTACCCCCCACCGGGGGACCCTTGTGTCGAGTTACTAGCGATAGTGGTTCAGGCTAAGCGACCTAAGAGCTATGCCACCTCTCAATCCGGTGAAGCAGTCAAGGCCAGCTTCTCTGGCCAATCTGTGTAGTTCGTCATAAAAAAAATGAATCATTGCAATTTGTTGGCGTGATATTGAGTTTTTCGTCCATTTTTCGCGTACATACTTAAGTATAATTTAATTCTTACATGGTTCACATTCGAATTGAGAACCTCCTTCTTTTTTGAAGTCGGTTAAAAACGCAAGCTCCAGTACTTTAGTCAAATAATACGTAATACAAATATGACCTACTCAAATTCAGGTTAAAAGACCACCCGAAAAGAGACGTGCTTCATGGCTTAATGTTCTACGGACATGGTATAACATGATCACAAGATGCTTGTTCCGAGCTGTTTTTCGAAACAAATTTTTACCTTTTATAATAAAATGTCTGAAATAATGTAACTCACATTATTTCTTCATTTAGTAAAGTGCCGTATTTATTACGGCAAAGATCACTTAATATCAGATGAACCGCTCGTTTGCCCTTTTTCATATAAAAATGTGAAAAATTATTACAGAACAAAGCCGCGATAAGGCTTTGTTCCTTTAAATTAGAGCAGCTTGTATGAATCTCCGATTTTTTATTTGTTACTAAAACGTAATACTAAATTTTATCTGCACTAAACAAATAAAAAGTTTGTACAAGAAAAAACACAATCAAGTTGCCGGTCACTAAGTGCCGCGTTTGATTCACTTCTATTATTATTGACACTAACAAACCTTACAGTATTAACAACCTTACGCAATTGTTGTGAATTAAGTGTGAACACGATAAATAACCTTCCAGATAGCGGCCCGCTCTGGTGTACGACACTACATCAAGAACGCAAGAATTACTTAAGTGAGACCTCTTAAGCAAGAGCTCTGACAGCCGTCTATTAGCCTAAAACACGGGCCATCAATTCACTGATATTCGTTATTGACTTCATTTGGCACTGGGGAAGTATTTCGGTCGGGGATACACACAGTAATGTCAGTGTTAGACGCGACATTGAGGCACAAATTTTAGATTGACCGCTCGACGAGATGTATATAAAATAAGCTCTCGCGTTCTTTACAAGTATAAATCTATCAACTTTTTTCGTTTCACCGTGAATTATACACTACGTAGAGCTGCTGGAATCGTCGGCAGGGTCTTTCTGATCGAGTTGACTCATGTCGGGGATCTGGATGCTTGGCTTGGCTACTGTATTTTTCGCGTAGCTTTTCACTCCACTTTCCACCTCGCATCCTCTACTTGTGGAACTAATCTGTTTACTTACTGTATTTCCGTGTCCATACTATTTGGGGACCTTCAAGAAACGAGCCTATTTCTTTTTTAACTATGGTAAATTGTACATCGAAGATGATCTCTTCAGATCAGGTGACACGTAAAAGGGGTAAATGAGCCCTTTTAGTACAAAAAATTATTGAAGAATCTGATAGAGCCATTATTTATTATTTTCCTAACATGTCTCACGTATTGTATACACATACAGACGACAAAATATACGCCAAATAGGCTAGCATGTCAACTGTTTTAGCTTAATCCACTTCTCTAAAGGCATTTGATATACCGGGAACATAGCTAATAAATTTAAACAATGCGTACGGTGATTATTCAGACACACAAACTTTCGGTCCCACATCTCTCTGATAATTCTGCTACAATCCTAATTTTATCATAAAGTATAATACTGTTGCCGGTGTATTACCTAAAATAACTAAATTGATTAAAGAGAGAAAATCATTAAACTCTACCTACCCCTCTGAAAGAATTTGAGTAGGCTTATTTATATTCATTACTACGTCGCGATCTATCCGATATATACAGAAATGTACGTAGCCTTAAAGCAAAATATTTATTAAAACCGACCGAAGAAAATTCACGTAACGGTACTAACAAGCATTTCATCGTATCGACGTCCATCAGAGTGAAAGCTTGCGTAGGTATTTGAAACAATTAACCAATGACATGCGCCCGTGCTACTTCCAATCCCTGCACACCCCAACCCCTTACCCTGATGCCACCCCCGCCATTCGCCCGGCCGATGCTTTATATCTTACACAGATATAGATATGCAGATTAAACTACCGCATTTAAATCAATAAAACGTTAGTTATCTTAACTGTCGTACGCGGTGATATCATAGAAATATTACTTAAAAGTTAAATATCCATAAGCTAAGAATCCATAACTTGCTTCCATCCAAAACTGTTTTATGTCGTATTTAATTTTATTTTTGCATACCCGACCTTTCGATCAAATTACAGAGGTTATTATCACGGAGGGATAAGAGGCGATTGGCATGCCTAGTCAAAGTTGTTGTATTAATTATCCTATTGTCAAATATTAAACCCGTCCACGTAGACTGAGCGTATAGTATTTTGAAATCTTACCATAGTACCATAGTTACCATGGTTTTAGATTTAATTTCTCATAAAATCCCACGCTAATAACATCCAGCTAGATCCAATATCCTCACAAATCATCCTTGGTATCGGATGGCCCTTTGTCAGAGTTTGAGGTTTATCAAATCTAATATAATCAGTAATATTCGTGAATGAGAAGTCACGCTTTTTTTACACCTTCCCAGTAAATTTTTCTATTATATATTTATTTTGTTCAACGTTGTAATTCTATTATTTAGACCTACTATGCTATATCAGTTACAAATTAAAATCAATCGATTAAAACAGGGCGAATTCAGAAAGACTGAAGATTTAAAACTTTTAAAGTAATACGAGTATCCCATATATGCTCCACTGTTGGCCTTCTCTGTAAACAGAGTGTATGGGCATAGTCTGCTTTACGTCCCTAGCGCGAATTGACAGAATTCGCATGGCATCACGATGTTCGCCCTAACCATATGCGCGTGGTAAAAAAGCACCAATAATTTCAACAAACAAATTTATCAAACTTGGGTTGCTAGCGTATTATGCAACTTGAGGCGGCCGCCTGGAAACAGAGCTACCGCGGCTCTTGTAACACAATACTAACTATACCTGTTTCTAAATAGTTAGCTACACAAAAAATCAATATGCATTTATGTAAATGTAGATGTACATATATGACACTTCTATTTACATAATATACATAAAGTTACGGAGCATCATGAATGAAATAGTTGTAAGATTAGATACTGCCTTAGCATATGGGAACAGTAAAGAACATCCTGATAGTACTGGGCTTACAGAATTAATAGGCAACTAAAAGGATTGGCCATTGCTTAGACACAGTTGATTAACAATAAGCATCGAATTCATAATTGTTATCGCTAACTAATCTATACCGTATGTCCAATAAACCATACATTTTTAATAAAGAATATGGTAGAAGTAGAAAAAATCCCCTTAAGTGTGATAGCGAGTTACGCAACAATAGAATGACTCTCCGGGGCAGTAATCAATGCAAAATTATTTCTGTTATGTGCGTTAAGTAACACAACAGCCGTTAACGACCGATCGTTGCCCCAAGGCAAGCTAATAACACATATATTGCTCTTTGATTTAGATTCATAATTCTATACCTTCGATTTACTTGATGGAAAGATCATTTACAAACCAACTAAGGAGAGCATGAGCAAGCAATAACACAATAAACTTGATAATTTGACCCTTATAGACTTCTAATACATCTGTCATACAGACAAGCTTGCTTCAAGTGTAATCGTAGGTCCCACATAAGTTAAACATATTTATTTATACTTAATTAGCACACAATAATAAGTATACAAAAAGACGGACTTAAAGTCAAAAGGTCATTCTCTGCCAGTATACCTAGGGGTTGTGTGACAAAGTAAGTTGTCCAAGCTCCAGCCCTGTAGTTCTGGGCTCTCAAGAATAAGTCTACGGTATCCCCTGCCTGTCGTAGAAGGCGACTAAAGGGGCCTCGGGTTCACTGGGCGACAAGGGTGGGGGCCTGAGTCGTCCACCAAAGTGGACCCGGGAAGAAGGCGACATCGGCTGGCCCGTGTGGCCTTGCGCTGCGAGGGCACAGGGGGAGGGTAACCTCCCCGGGACGTGCTCTCCTTGAGCACAGTGCAGAGGGGCTCCGGTGCGATCCACTGGAGATCCCGGAGCCCCTCGTCATGCACCGAGGGAAGGGCCACTGGGAGGTTTTAGTGGGTAAGAACCCACATAACCGCCGCCTTCCCTCCAGAAGGCGGGGTATCTTTCTGAAGATTTCCTCCCCGTCAACAAAAAAGCCGTCCAAGCTAGACAACTAGAAATAAAAGGAAAACTATAGAAATATGAATACATGCATTTATACATAATAAAACATATGTATATATATATACACAGATCTGAATATAGATGGATAGAGACAGAAAAAGGTAAATGTGCTACTATTCCTAAGGAATTAGGTAAATATCATATCTCTGTAGATAAAAGTTTGTAAATTCAAAGTACAGACCAACAAATCCCTGTTTTTATTATTTTATATTTTCAAATATCCATTACTATTCGATTAATTCTGAATTGAATGTTATATATCAAATAATACTAATAAGATACTATAGCGGTTAGATTTTCTTTAAATTGAATGGAATTGAAATAAGTTTAATAAATAAATAGTAATAACAATAGATTAAGTTAAGACAATCAGTCCATAACATATATTTAAATAACTAAGACTATTTAGCCAATTATAGATGCTCAGTGCTCGTCTTTACGATCGTAATGTGATCATAAGACTAGAACACCACTCGGTAGGGTCAGGTCCTAGTGACCCTCGTCTCTACATAGACAATTTAAGTTTAGGTATCAATTGGCAATGTTTGACGACTATTTTTTATTTTTATTTTAATTGGAACAACAAACGAATACATATTAAAAGCTTAAGATAAAAAATACATTAAGTATAAAGAGTTATAAATATGTAAACAACACCGTTATCCACATAGTAATAATAATGTCCACAAAATGTCTATAGCACTACACACACTTTATATCTGCATTGATATCTATGTTCACATATTTAAAATATCCAAATTCTTTTTTAAAGTTTTTTTATAAGAGGAAAAGGCAAGAAATAACACATCAATGTTGGCGAAATGGTCATTATGCTGCTTCATAATCCTAGTCAATGGAGCGCGTTCACCGGCGTTGGTTCTCGTAATAATGGGAGAAAACATTTTGTGAGTGTATGTATCACGAATGCGCTGAGAACTGCTAGGAACACGAAAGTATATATCATTAATTAGCTCTGTACAATCGAATTTATTGTGGCAGATTTTGTACAGAAAAATTTGATCATGGTAAAGCTATTGAACAGTTATGGCCTATAATTACTAACATAAAAGTCGATATACTAATTCCATTCTCAAATTTCTTATTACTAGAATCGCGAAATGTAATTATGATCTTTATTTCCACCTAGTTCCACTAATATTTGGATTCGAAATATGCTACGTTGGTTTGGTATAAATTCATAAGTTATCTTTAGTAACTGGCACAACAAGATATGATAAAGCTCACAGTAGGTGATCGCTCAGTGAATATTTTCTTTTTTGCCTCATCTAGAACAAATATTAAATTCAAAAGAAACGATGCCAACAAAAGAAGAATACCATAAACCAATTTAAATGTCCATTGTTTTAAAATTAAACGATGAGATCAATTTCGTAGACATAATTAACTTCTTGATAAGGACATACAATGTGTAATGACTACAGGAAGTAGAATGAATGGAGCTGCACAAAATTCCGAGGAGTCACAATCAAAGAAGGTACAAGGCTATATCCGTAGTTAATAAATGGAAAGAGAGTTGGATAATGCAGAACACGTATGATTGTAATAATTGATAGCATATCACGACCCGACTGGGGGGTAGCCTGGTGAGCATGGCTATCCTCCCACAGGCGCAGGAGGCCCGGTTTTAAACCGGATCTGTCATTGGGGTGAGATGGTGAATGCTAACGCGACTCCATCTCGTCCCATCACAGTGAAGGACTGCTCACCAAGGGACGTTTTAGTCGGTAGGGGCCTCTAGTAGGACGTATGAATAACAGCATTTCGTCCCGTGAAAAAAAAATTAAAAAAAAATGGTAGCATAAAATCAACAACAATATATTTAGACTAGATTTGAAAATATGAGTTAGGTATTATGAATATGGATAAAACGAAATCTGTGTCTAACGAAGATGTGTTTGTAAATGTATAGGTGTAGAAAAGTGTTTTAGGATCGAAACGAAAATCTGCTTATCGTCTCGTAGACGTATTTCAATTTTAATTAACGAGCTACACCAAAAAAGCTAATTACCCCACTTAATTTAATATGGCAATAAAGACAGGAATAAACCTATAACAAAAAAGGAAAATGAATGATTGTTGAGTTAAAATTTTCCATTTAAATCATCTTTGTTGAAACGAAAATTCGCACGCAGAATGACTCGGACAGTCGCTTTATTTATAATTTGTTAAGAGAAAACTAAAGGAAGAACGGAATCCCAACAGCAATACTTTTGATGCCGGTAACATGAATGCTAATCTGAAATTTATCATAAATTACAATATTACATTACACAAGCGGTCGTCGACAGCTGTGTTTTCACACGTTTATTATATTTACATAACGCCGATCATTTTTCCTACATCATTATAATGTTTTGGATCTACTCTTGAAACCAACTACAAAAGTATCGATCTCTTGAAAACAAATTAGACACGTAAAAGAGAAATTCTAATCTTATTTCAACCTTCTGCCAACCTTTGTTTGTCGGATAGGCAAGTCAGGGAAAAGAAAGAAAAGTCAAAAGAATAAGAAAAGTCAAATCGAAGGAGAATCTTGTGTCGTTAAGTTTGTAGTTAAAAGATTTCTCTTGTTCCCAACCTTGCTCTTAAACTACCAAATCCTGACTAGTAATTATATATCCCTTTCAAACAATTTATTTAATTAGTTCAATGTTAGAGTTGATAATTATTAACTGTTTACCATTAATAATAATATGTGAACTTTATAATAATAAAGAAGCTGTAACTCTACTGTTAGAATGAAGAAAAATTTTATTCTCTAATCATAAGCTTTTTAGGATCTTTGTAAATTTTGAAACAATCATCTACAGGTACATATAATACAGTTGTTATTTTTAAAATCGAAATCATTTAGATTAAAGAAACTATAAACTTTATAGACTTTACCACTGTTATAGTACTAAGAAAAGATTTAGTAAATTTATAATAGAATAACTTACATTGTATTCAAAGTTCGTAAAATCTAATCTACAAACAAAATTTCAAAATCGAGCATCTGAATGGAAAACATTGTGTTATTGGTGTTGTACAATTTGATCTAAGAAAGAAGAGGGGCAAAATAAATGTAAGAAGGGAAATATTAATATGGATTGTGAATACATGTCTACCATTTACCATTTCGTCTACATAATTTGTAAATTCTACGGAAATACGCAAGTGGTACATTCGTTGGTAAATTAAAAATAAATTATTATAAAATAAAAGGTAGAAAAAAAGTGTATAAGGAAATGATAAATGACTACAAAACAATTTTTTTAGTGAATTTTCAAAAAAAAATTTCACGAACTTTGCGAATATATTGAATATAATAATGTGGGTGTGGTGAGAATCCCATTGCTGAGACTCAAATTAAACAAAACAATTTTACAAAAAACAATTTATTGTTTTTATGAAAACAATAAGGTTGATCAAGATTTACTCAATTTACCATGAAATTCGTCTTGTCCTCTGATGCATTTATAAGTACACAGGCAGGTATTTATAAGTTCTATAGTACATAATTACAATACATAAAAACCAATTTACTTTGAATGGATTCAGTTATAATCGAATCTCTTAGCGAACACAGAGATCTAGTTTACAAACTCCCCGGCCTTAGGCAGATCTTAATCGTGTGTTATTATTTATTTCATTTCTTATTATTCTGTCAACTGCGGTCGCGTGATCGGACGACGAGATAAGCCAGGCGACGCGGTCGATTGTGTCCGCGGACCAGATTTAACACCCTTGTACTTTTGTATGTCTTTAATCAATTACAAAACGAAATTGGACGCAAATAGACGATTACGCGGTCGCCCACATACGCGTGTCGCGGCGAAATAACAACAAAGAAGTAAAAAATAGCGTAACACCGAGACGTGGTGAGGGGCGAGATAGCCGGGGACCGCTCGCGGCGCTACCAAAACCGTGGAGCCTATAAATTTAATACTCCGCTGATAAAGGTGGCCTCGACGCGGCCGCACCTGCCGTGCCCGCTTTTTTTTTTCAAAACATATTTTACGACGAAACGCAGAAAAACTGACGGCTAACCTACCTACAGCGTGCGAACTTAGCTAACTATACCCGCTGCTATACGCCGCTGATATCAATACCTGTTTTGTAATCAAGTACGACGCTACTGCACTAGCGTATTTAATTAAATCGTTTCAAAATCACTCGCATACGTTGCACTTTAAGTCTATCTAGTCTAGAAAATAGATTTACAGGAAACCAACCGAATCAGGAAACAAATCGATTGTCCTTTTACCCTTCATTTGTTAGTTTGCACTAGTGACTATAGATGTCGCTGGGCATTTTTTAATCAAAAGATCGTATAGTTAAATTTTATATGAGATGGGGTAAACAATTTGTCAGGTAAACGAGTAAAGTTTTAGAACAATAAACGTTATTTCATTGTGATCGTGAAGGAGGCCAAACAGAGTGAATATAGTGGCAAACACCAACAAATTAATTGTTTTTCTACAGGATAAATGCCAAACAAGCATAAGGTGAGGCTCATACGGATGGGGCTCAACCAACCCATAGGTAGGGTTTCTTGTATGAGCCCGATCACCGATTGATCCCCAACACCAGACAATTTGTCGGCCTTTAAGAAGGGAGAAGGCACTTTTCTGCTCCTTAAGACATATCGACTTGGATATAAAGCTGCTTAGATTGAAAATTACGTGAATATTTGCACTTATGGAAGACACGCAAAAACTTTAAGGCAATTAGAATAATTCCGAACAATTCCTTGGAATCCTACGCACGTTAACTGCAATAAAGAATACAGACATATCATAGCAAACTCAAAATAAATTGGAAGAAGTTGTTTGTCAACGATTCAAATGGCTCTCCGTTGTATATAGGGAATCTAAAGCCCAGAAATGTGAACAGTCAGTGGGCTGACATGAAATACGGACCAGTCTTATTGAAGAAATAAAGTTAGTATACGAACTATCTCATAACACCAAGAAATACATGGGAAAACAAACCGTCCAGGAGTTCCTTTTACCAGCTCTAGCATAAATGCAGAATAATAAATTATTAGAAAATGTTTTAGTGTGTTTATATTCAACATTTGGTTTGCGGCGCTGGTAAGACACAAAAAATGTGAGCATATATTATAATTACATAGACAAACAGGTTTTCAAGTCCAACTGTATGTTAAGCAAATAATGTTAACCGCCTTCTGGTGAAATAGGTTAAACAAGAACGCGCACTCAGCTTATTAGCTGTACATTTGTTAACTAACGACTTGTTCCGGCTTCAACCCAACAGACCGCAATGGTGGGTTCATTTCAGAATTACTCATAATAGAGATAGATGAAACTCTTACATGGAACACGAGTAGTATGCTCCCTGGAACTCACATTATTAATGCCAAAGAATCTACAATAAATAGAGAATTTATTTCTCAAGCGTGCGTTTCTAACAGAGATGATTGGAGACTTACCTAACAAACGTAATCAGGTAATAACAATTAGATTTACATTAAATGGCAAGTATTAAAGCGGACCCGTCTCATAACTCAGGTAGATGATGGTAGTGGTACCGCGTAGGTTTTCATTCGAAGGCCACATGACACACCACGGTGGCATGTACCACAATTATCTACTGCGTAAACATGTAGGTACAAATATGTACGTGTATTTACGTTAAACCTTGAACGGCTACCTCTAAGGTTTACAAACGAAACGTAACGTATCGACGAACGAGTCCATTAAGAGTGGTTCTTTTAAACTTGGTCGATAAATATTTTTTTTTCTGATTCCTCTAAAAATTTATGCCTTCCGTGTCAAACTATAAAATCTAAAAGAAACAAAAAGAGATATAACAAAGTCGTTGATTAAATCTCGAAGACAAAGCTAACTAGACTGAGATCGTAAGGGAAAAAAAAGCGAGTGACATTCGAAATTAATTGAATTGATAATGAATTAATTGAATTCAAGTTAATCTACGATGCGAATTGTTGGATTCAAAATTAACACAAGACCGGAAATGTGTAAACAAATTCGTTACATCTACTGGTAAATATTTTAGACTACTAACAATAGACTGATACATCAAATATTTAGTTATTAGCCCAACATTAAACATTAATTGAATAAAATAAATAAGTAAACAACTAACAATTCTCTAATATTTGCAAATTAAAACTAAACTAAAACATTAAATAAAGAAACGGTAATATAAAATCTAAGTTGCTGAAGTTTAGAATGCTCCTTGGGGTAAACCTTTTGAAATACTCTGGCAAAAAACGTAGCGTAATCCTATTCACATAGGAACAAGTGGGAGCTCGTGTGTACGCGCGTAGTAGAATACTAAATTGGTGTATAATAGATAGTTCCCATTCAGATAATAGTACAAAAACTAAGCGAGGCGATGCGTCGGTATAGTTCGGTGATTTGCATGCCGCCGCTGTTATGCAAATACCATCGCTAGAAAAATTCTGCCCAACAACGGCCTAAACATTGTGTTTTCACGCGGAACCCGCGTTTCGATGTTCATTTTTTTCCATGTATTCGTTTAAAAAATATGTACGGATCTAAAATAATAGATAAACCAATTGTGAAACGGATGCCGGCGAAATGGGAGTTTGGATTCATGGAAAACGACGAACTATTTTTATTAACATTGCAATCGTTGATTTCTACAAGATTGAAAATGAATCATATTACGTTTATTGATTTCTTAAGTAGTCACTATTATGATGCAATCTTTTTGGACTATTTAAGGACCGTTTATATCAAATCGATCGTAAATAACGTAAACCGTCTCTTTGAAATTGCGAATTCGTTCTGTTATTTTCTAACTGGCAGCGTGCTAGGTTTCACAGTAGGTATCACTAAATATAACGCTTCATTACATTGGTGGAATGTCATTTTGTCCATGGCCAGTAGTTCGCTGGCAGACGTCGCACGTAAACTTTTTGCTGGCACAGTGGAACATTCGTAACGTGCGACTGTGCACAACGATTTAGCCCCTTCCAGTTTTTACTATCAGCAGTATTGGCAGGTGAAAACTGCGAATGGAATTATTGCACCAATTGACTCTCTCTGTGACACGAGTGACAAGTATCGATTGGACTTTGAAAAGTTTACAGTGTCACGTGCAAATAAAATTAAATTTACTAGACCTATAGTAAACACAATCTATGCTATTAATACCAAACGCAATTTTGGTTGGTTTTGAATAGATTTCACTACCGTAATATTTATTTATGGATAATTGAACAACGTTGTGATTATATACAATAACATATTGTAATATTTATTTACTAACCCGGGAGCTGTGGTAGCTTAGTGTCCGGACTGTTGGCTCAAGTTGCATAGTACGCTAGTAACCCGAGTTCGATCCCCGGTGCCGGCACCAATAAATTTGTTATTGTAACTTTATGTGCTGATTTACCACGAGCTCGGCAGTGAAGGAAAACATCGTGGGGAAACCTACATGTCTTCGAATTTTTTTCTAAGAAATGTGAAGTCTGCCAATCCGCACTAGGGCCGCGTGGCGGACTATGCCCTTATACTCTCTTTACAGAGAAGGCCTGCGCCCAACAGTGGGACATATATTATATATATAAAGCTGTAACTTTAACTTTATTTACTAATCTTATACCCAAACTTAATAACATATTCTATCGATCTATATGTTTATAGATAATTAATGACGATATAGTCCATTGATTGTATAGAAGCAACACTAATTATATTAAAGAACAAATTAATATGATAGATGATCCACTAATAACTGTAATCATAAACTGAACAGGTTTTAATGTTTCTAATGAATAGAAAATTTTGACGGATTTACACAACGACTAAATATATCACGAGCAAATGAAACCGCTAATAAAGGTACAGAGATTATAGAGTAAGTCGTCGGTTGTTAGTTGTATTGAAAGTTTATTCTAGAAAACCAAGAATACCCGAACCACTAATAGTTATAATCATGAAATCGGCAGGTGTTATTGAATAGTTTAGTGAGAAGCTTGACCGATTTAAGTCGACTAAATATCAATAGCTATTTAAAGACAAAAGAATTAAAACGAGAGTAAAGGTACAGGAAACGTTAGAATAAGGTCAGGTTTTGAGTTGTTTTTTTACAATGTCGCACCGAACCCGCCGTGGACAGCATAAAAGAAGGAGCACACGTATAAACACGCGAAACAACGAATGTGTCAGCCGCCCGATCATATGAACGTTTTTTTCTCGCAACTGTGTCTCGAGTTGGAATCGTTTTGTGATCGGCCCTACCTGCCGCCGCCGAAAAACAAAATAAATAATACACACACTGAGTCGCCTTTTATCCCTATTATCCATGTCTTTTTTGGAGTCCTATTGACCGGGATTCACCAATAAATACTCCGTAATAAAATATTTACTCTGGTTTATTTAAATACTTAGATAATAATATAAAACATTTTAAGTCTAATTATTTATTATTTACCTACTAAAGGCTTGCACTACCACTGCCTTCTGTTTATTACCTATAGTAGTTTATACAGTTATATACATGTCTCAACTTGTCAACTTCGTTGAAAATAACGAGTTCATTACATTTACAACAGCATTTTGGTTCGAATCGGGCAATCGAGTCGCCGTGTCGCACCCGTGTCGCCCCCGTGCCGTCCCCGCTCTATTTTACACCTCGTTCGCAAAATTTTAATACAAAATGTGTCGATATAGTCAAAAAATGTAACGCAACGACCGAGAGAGCAAAATTTAGAGGAGTCGGTGCAGTTCCACGAGTGGCGCAGAACGCGGAGGCCGCCCTACCCAGGACAATATTAATAAAAGACTCTTTTATATTCCAATTTCTATAAAGATTTCTTTTAATATAATATATACGTCGTTGGTACATTATATATAGAAAAAATACCTATTTTTACAAATATTAAGTACCGAGATTGGCCACAAATACAAACAAACGAGAAAAAAAAACAACAAAACAATTAAAAACAGGAATAACACCATTTTGGCATCTAGTTTGAGTTCTTTTACTTATAATTTTAATAAATTACATGCGGCGGCGCGAGTGCGTGCCGCGCGGGACACTCCCGAACAAACACTTAAAACGATAATTGCACCTATCAACACACTCGTATTCACTGAACTAACTTCAACCCGACTCGCGTCGCACTCCCGTCTCCGACGCTCGTCGTGGATCTACAGTAGCGACGGGTTCATACGAGTCCACACCACGACGACTCCCTACTGTCACGTAGGCATGTGTGAACATTGTTAATTAATATCTATAAATAAATTCGAGAAATCGTTCGTCACGCTAGCGAGCGCTTCGCGGGTCGCGGCCCGCCGCGGCGCGTACTTACCGGCGGCGCGGCGCGAGGCGCGAGGCGGCGCTGGCGGTCACAGCTCGGTCCCGCGGGCTGGCGGCGCGGCTAGTGCGGCTCCGCGTAGTACGGCCGCGGCGGCGCCCACGGGGCGAACTGTTAGTGCGCCGCTAGCGTGTGCGCGCTGGGCGCCAGCGCGTGCTGCGTGTGTCCGCCGTGCGCGCCGTGCCCGCCGTGCGAGTGCGAGCCGTGGCCTCCGTGACCGCCGTGCCCGCCATGACCGCCGTGCCCGCCATGGCCCCCGTGCGGTGGTGACAACGCTGGCGAGTGAGCGTGCATCGGCGGCGAGCCGTGCACCTCGTGGGAATAGTGGCCGTGGCCCATGCTGTCTAACATTTCACCGCCGAGCGTGTTCGGGGGCGTCATCCGCTTTTCTTTCTGTCGCCGATTGCAAAACCACACTCGCACCACCTCCTTCTCCAGCTGCAAGCTGTCCGCCAGCGACGTGATCTCCTGAGCAGACGGCTTGGGCTGCTTGTGGAAGTGCTGCTCGAGCGCACCTTTCACTGACACTTCTATCGAGGTGCGCTTCTTTCGTTTTCTGCCTTGTGCCGCTATTTTGTCGATACTCGTCGGGCTTCCGGTTGTGGAATCCGCCTCCTCTAGCCATTTCTGGAGCAGGGGCTTCAATTTGCACATGTTTTTAAAACTGAGTTGTAGCGCCTCGAATCGACAGATAGTCGTTTGAGAGAAAACATTGCCGTATAAGGTTCCGAGGGCGAGACCGACGTCGGCCTGGGTGAAGCCCAACTTGATCCGTCTTTGCTTAAATTGTTTGGCGAAAGCTTCTAAATCGTCACTAGTCGGCGTGTCCTCCTCGGGTTGGTCTCGCTCCAGGCCGGGATGGTGGTGCAAGGGGTGCGGTGAGGGTTGCACGTCCCGCAGCATGTGGTGCTGGTGCATGGGCACGGCATAGCCACCGTGCAGCGCTACGGGCGAGCCAGCGCTGTAGTGCGCGGTGACCACGGGCGCGTGCCAGCCGTGGCTGTGCTGCAGGTGGCGGTGGTCGTGCGGCGCGGGCGGCGGCTTCACGTCGGGCTGGTGCGCGTGCGCGTGGTGCTGGTGCACGGCCCAGGGGTCCGCCGGCGGGAGCGACGCCCAAGGGTTGAGCACGGGCGCGCCCGGCGACGGCGAGCCGCCCGTCTGCAGGTGGTGCTGGTATTTCATGTCGGCGGGCTCTGCGCTGCGCGGCGACGCAGCATGATACCCGCCCAGCGTGCCGAGGTCCAGCTCCCCCGGCATGTACGTGGTCGCCGCCATGGCGCCGTACCTCAAATCCACGGTGGACGGCGTCTTGCCGGCTCGAAGGCTCTCGAGCCTTCACCTGGCGCACTCGATCGCGAAACTAGCGCGTGTGTCGCGCGGCGCTGCGGTAGCGGCGGGGGCCACCTCACATCACCGAATATAACAGCGAGCGACATGCGCGTGCGTGCGCGACGGCAGCACGGAGCGGACTAAGCCATCGGCGCGGATCGGCTCGGCGCGCGCCGGCGCCAGAGAGGGGCGGCCCCGCCCACCAGCAGCGCGCGCCCGCCCGCCCCCCGGCCCGCCGCTCCTCATCCCGCGCGCCCAGCCCGCGCCTCCACCGCTCCCTCCTACACCTATTATTAACACCTGATTATTTACAAACATTTTTTGCTAACTCTATCGAAAACTATTTAGTTTTAACTAAAGCAAGTAACGTTATCTGGTAAACCGGTGTAATTTTTTTATACGATATCTTGGAAATTGAAATCGCTTAGTATTTTCATTTCCTTACAAATTTTCTTTATATTTGCAAGACATATGGCGAGATCTGTTCCAACTCGCACTCGGTCAGGTTTCCCCGCCGCATCTTCATTCGTATTTACTTGTACGGCGTAAGAGTAATTATGATAAATATATTTAAATTAATGCATTAGGCGTATTGCAGCTTGTTGCGTGTTGTTATGATATATTATTGGCTGCGTGAAACAAACTAATCCAATTATTCGACACTTAAAAAAACACGTTGACACAGGGTTACCGACAATAGCATAATTCTTTTGCAGGCACCTCGACGGTTTTTCGAGACTGCCACCAAATGTTCTAACAAACTTCTTGTAAGTGCCGCCACTTATAAGCCTTCCTATTTTAAATTCCGTCGCGTGGCCCGGAGGCCGAGACACGTTCTTGACGATCCGGATGACGTGCTTACTATTGCATAGGCTAGATTTTACAAATCCACAAAGCATCCGTTCTTGACCGTCGGAGGTTGGTCCTCCGGGCAGGCCCCGCGCCTTACATGTCAGAGGCGTTGCTGGCGTTTCTTCGGCCACTTCTTTTCCCAGCGCCAAAGCTTCCCGAAGTGGCACTCAAAGTTAGTTTAGCTTTTGAATGTCTTTTAGATTATTCGTGAAATAGCAACCGACCGTGTCGTGGTTCGGCCCTCTAGAACGCTGACCAAACTGAACCTTCCTAAATTAACTATTTTTAAAACAATCAATTTATAATTAATTTTAATAATTAACACTCTGTGTCAGTTATAATTATCATTATCTCGTTCTTATACAGGATACCTGGGCCCTTCATACAGTTGAACTCTTGTTTGAATTTCCGTTAGTCTAATTGGATCCTAGCCTTCTCGGAGAGGTACACAATGATAGACAACATGATACATATATTTCAAGTTGCTTAATAAAAATCATTCGCTAAAATTTGTGCCCGATTAATTTATTTATTTATAGTAATACACAAATACACTATACAGAAATAACATATCAGATACAAATACATACAGAAATTAACTGGCAAATTTAGCCGCCGTTGGCGATACAATGAAATATTTAAAATAGGCTCTCACGTTCTTTGCTAGAGTTAGGTAGAGAGAGAAAACAATTTTTTTTGGTCATAGGCTTTTGTCTTGCCACTGTATGTGTCGAAAATTCTTAGCTATGTAAGTTGCTTCACAATGCTTTTCTTTCATCCCTAAGTACGTGGTAAATCAGCACTTAAAATTGCAACAAACAAATTCATTGATGGCACCGGGAATCGAACTCGGGTACTATGCTACCAGCGTACTACGCAACTTGAGGCGACCGCCCGTACACTGAGCTACAACATTTGTTATAACTCTCGGTTAAGTTTTTACAATATAATCAAAAATATCTTACAAAGTATAAAAACATTATTAACGAAGCAGGGCCCAAGCAACCGCTGGTTAGGGCGACACAGAGAGAAATCTCCCTTCTGCCGCCTTCTGTATCTGACCCTTGACCCAATCATCTAGCGAAAGTCTTTTAAGATGTTGATCGAGACTTTTCTCTGTAAGACTGTTTGCAGGAACCACTATCTGTACAATGATCGTAGAATCCACATCTCACATGGCGGTCACCTCGTCAGCTAATTGGAGATAGTTTGTAATCATTAGATATTTATTATTAGGTTTTTATAAAATTTATACATAGTAGACTAGTGGCTTAGCGTGCGTCTTTGCGATTTTATGGTCGCGGGTTCGAACCCAGGCCGGCTTATACACAGTTTCCGGTTTTTGGCTTCTAAAAATATTATTTAAGCCCGGTGTATAGCGATGTAGTCTCTGGCTATTTAATTTGATATTTTAAACAAAAGATAATTATTATATACTATATATATTTTTGTATAATCTTTTATAAATATATAAAATTAATTAATGTCCTAAGGTACAGCAGTTCAAGAATTGGTAAAGTAATAAAATTTTGTGCTGTTTTATCTTATCAGATCAAAATGTTCAATTGTCTTTTTAGCACGGCAAGCACCAGCTTTCAAATAAAAAAAAATCATTCATCCTGTTCAAAGTTATGTGGCAATAGACTAATAATATCGTCCAAGCCGAGGTTACCACTCACCGAGGGGACACTTGTGTCGGGTTACTAGCGATAGAGGTTCAGGCTAAGCGACCTAAGACTCTAAATCCTTTTTTTTTGTTAACGCGGGGGAATCTGTTTATAGACCATCCTCCGGTACCCTGGGTGGGCCCGGAGGGATGTGTGGGACTCGGCCTGGGCAGCCCATACCCACTAAACCTACCGCGAATGCCATCAGCCGTTATGAGCGGGGTGTCCCGGATCTATCAGCGACAGGACACAAGACTCTAAATCCTAATTTAATCTAGTCTTGACTAAATCACTTCTAAATCCAGTGAAGCAGTCAAGATTAGCTTCTCTGGCCCATCTGTGTAGTTCGTCAAAAAAATGGTAATCAAGATAAAAAAACATACAAGCGATTTCCTCCTTTTTGAAGTAGGTTGAGGAACACAAACTGGCATATTATCTATTACTGGTATATGTAATCCAACTTTAACTATTCTACGGCTTTATAAAATTATCTTCACCATAAAAAGTATGACCACGAAAACCAAGAAACAAAATTCACGGCTTCACATGTTTAGAGTCGCGGTACAAGTGAACAGTTGAATAATTGAACCGCGTAGCGCCATCTTGTATCGAGTAGTTAAACTAGTTGTCACTTTAAATGTAAAGGCTTATTTTTTATAAAGATTCCCGCTTTGTAATAATAATTAGAACGATGCCTTTATATATAAAATTTATATTGTGTTTGCTAAAGTTATGTTGACAGAAATTGAAATTTATTATCTTGTTTAGTGTACAATAAATTATTAATTCTAAAATTACGTTTTAGAGATATAAAAATGACATCAAAATTAAACAAATCGTATTTGTAAAAAAAAGTACTATGTTAATTACTACGTATCGATAAATTTCTTTCTAAAAATACTATTTTTTTACCAATAATTACGCTATCTAGCGACACATAGCGAAACTACGAACTTACCCCCAGACAAAAAGTTTCAAACAAAATTTCAGTAGACGTAGACAATAGCGCTACATTAGATTTTTAAATTTTTTCAAAATGAATTTTCTTTTTAAGTCCTTGCATTTAGTGTATACTGGATTTAATTTCCTATTTACTGCCTATTTATTTCATTCAACCGAAGCAATTATATATAATTTATTTTTGCTACTAGGAATTACTTTAGTACACATAGGTTTTTGTTTAACTTTATTTGAATTGATAAAACAGGCTAAAAAAAACTTAATTCTAAAACAGCCCTGGCCAACTATAGAGTGAAGGAAGACTAAGAAAAATACAAGGTTTAAATTTTCTCTTGATTTTTGAGATTGATGAGATTTCACGTCTATTTACAATACAACCTAGTGTTCGACGATCTTGTCATTTTTTGTATTTTCTTTCGAAGCACGTGCTTTACCACAATCCCACCTTTTGTTAAGTGGAAATACAGACCTGGATGGAAGACGCACTAGATTTATAAATGCCTATTCACACTTCTCTTGAAAACACATCATAATCGGAGGAAAAGTTAGATGCGGGTAAACTATTCCAGTCCTTTGCTGTAAATATAATGAAAGACGAAGCAAAGGGCCTCTTCCCGGGAAAGGTCGTGCTCCTAGTTCTTACGACACAAGTGGTCCAAGTGCTTTGACTGATGTATAATTTTTATTATTTTTTAATAAGTCTACAAATAAGTTTCCGCCGTTTTATGTCAAACAAGCATATTTCCGAGTACAAACTAACACCGACTTCAAATCTAATAAGAATATTACGGAACTGATTTATCAGATCCTTTTTTTTTTGTTAACGGGGAGGAAATCTTCAAAAAGATACCCCGCTTTCTGGGGAAGGGGGTGGTTATGTGGGGTTTGACCCACTTAAACCTCCCCGGTGGCCCTTCCTCGGTGCAAGGTGAGGGGCTCCGGGATCTCCAGAGGAACGCACCGGAGCCCCTATTGTGCTCAAAGAGAGCACTTCCCGGGGATGGATGGGAGGGATTTATCAGAACCTAACCTCAGTGTCCGGGCGGTCGCCTCAAGTTGCATAGTACACTAGCAACGGTTCGAACGTTATTTTATGTGCTAATTTACCACGCGCTCGGCGGTAAAGGAAAACACCGTGAGGAAACCTACATGTCTTAGAAAAATTTCTAAGACATGTGAAGTCTGCCAATCCGTACTAGGACCCCGTGGCGGACTATATCCTTATTGGATATATGAGATGGGACATATATAAAGGCTGTAACTTTAACTTTTAACTTAACCAAACTCTCATCAAACTACTCTTGAAGACTCATCCTTTCCAATAAAAAATGAATCATCGAAATCGGTTCACAAATTTAAAAAAAAATATACAGATAAATTGATAACCACCTCTATTTTTCAGTCGGTTGAAAAAGGGAAAAAAACAAGGTTATTTAATTGAAAAAAAAATTACCCGGCTTGCCCTGAAACGAATACGTTGACCTTAGACACCTCATTCTGTATACATCGGGCATGACTTACAGATTTGGGAGCTGAAATATTCAATGACGGGAGATGGAAATGAGTTGAGCTCACGTGTCCCCGCCGACTGGCCGACGTCCAGGGGTGTCCATTGCCTATGCAATGTGGAACATTTACTTGTCTAATTTTATTTACGTCATGTATTACTAATATATTTTCCACTAGCTGTGCCCCGCGGTGTTACCCGCGATTGAACACTATTCATTTAATTTTTTTCTAAAATAAAAGAAGTCAAGTTACTCCTTATAACATCAGTTATGTCATTGTGGAATGTGTACCATTTATATATATGCATGTTGTAACCATGGTATCTCAGTTTTAACTTTATGTAGTAACAAGCAATTATTTTCAACCGACTTAAAAAAGGAGAAGATTCTGAATTCGTCTATTTTGTTTTATTTATTACCTCATAACTTTCGACTGGGTGAACCGATTTTGACGATATGATGATTCTTTTTTATCTGAAAGCTGGTGCTTTCAATGTAGCCAATTCTGATTCTCACAATGGCATCCATTAGACAGCCATATAAGTCATAAAATTGCATTAAGTTTCTGCGCGACAAATAGACGAATAACTTAATATCACGCCAACCGATTTCAATGAATCATTTTTTATTGAAAAAAAAGATGTACTACGTAAATACGAAATTTCTCATTTCGTATTTACGAAGTACATCTTTTCTCCTACTCCTATTTTGAAGTCGGTTGAAAGAGTACACTCTCTGAATAAAAAAAATCAGAATCGGTTCATAAGCAACGGTGCTATGAGAGCACAAGCATTTATTTTATAAAACGAACTAAGAACCTCTTTTTTTGAAGTCATAAAGGTACCTGATAGATATTACTAAACTCGTGGTAAAATACGCTTCCACTAGGTGTGGTTAAATACGCGGCTACAATCAGCGGCGATAGCTATCGCGTATTCGAGATGGTATCGCGCGGAACCGATCAATCCGGCGCACCTCACCGCGGCTCAAATTGAAAATCCCTCGCAGTCGTATAAAAATATTGAAAATTAATTTTGACCTGCGGCATTTTAGGTACCTTGAGTATTAAAATGCCGCATCTCTTCCATCGACTTTAAGCTATAAAAATATTTACAGATTCGTCTATATATATATTCTTCGATTTCGACTAGGTGAATCGATTTTGACGATTCTTTTTTTATTTGAAAACTTGAACTTTACGAAGTTATGTTTAGATATTCGAATCGCAGCTGGTTTATGCCACTAGTTTTTGTATAAATATTTTTAGTCTGAATTACTCTTTCATTCTTTTTTTGTAACCAACCTACAGTCTATATAGCTTAGCCTGGGAGTAACTCGGAAGGATTGCGATTACTCGAATTGCGTTAGAATTTCGATCCTAGGTCATCCGTCGACGGCCGCTAGCTAGAAAGTTATCGGAGCCACGCGAGATAAGATTTCCTCTCGTGCGATGCGCTAACTTGTACTAGATAGTAACTCATCAGCCCTGTAGTTCTGGGCTCGTAGAATAAGACTACGGTATCGTAGAAGGCGACTAAAAGGGGTTCACTGGGCGACAAGGGTGTGAGTCTGCCAAAATGGACCCAGGAAGAAGGCGACATGAAGGCTGGCCCGTGTTGCCTTGCACTGGGAGGCCACAGGGGAGGGATTAACCTCCCCTATCCGTAATCCCAATCGACTTGTACTAAATGGACTTGTAAAAAACGGCAAAACATTAGGTAGTGCCGTTTTTTCGATTTTTTAAAATATAAAAAATAATTAGTTCTAAATTGGTATTAGGGCGTTTAGAGGAGATTTTTAAAAAGGTACTATTAAAAGGCGAGTATGTACACTAAATGGTTGACTGATACTCGAGACAGGGCGTGTAAAGGTTACAGCGAGACGCGAAACAGAATTGATTTGGTAAGCGGTCGCGGATCGCCTCAGGCCAGGTCTACGCCCCGTGGCTGGTCTGGCGTTGTCTTCACAATTGACTTTTAACGGACTTCAGATTCTCAATTCTTCTGTTTTATTAATGTTTGTGTACTCATAGCGCCGTCGCGAACCGTTTTTAAATATTTTTAACCAACTTCAAAAAGTAGGTTCTCAACTCAACTGCTTGTTACCTAAGAACTTTCGACTGGGTGAACCGATTTTGGTGATTCTCTTTTTATTTTAAAGCTGGTGCTTCTCGTGTGGTTTAGTTTTGACAGTGGCATGACAGTGAGAAAACCATATAGGTCTTAAAAGAGAACATCCGCGCGTGTATGTTAAATTGTAGTCTTTAATTTTAAATCCATCAGTCATTTGATTTGATGTTGGTTTTTGGTTTACAACTAATTTGTTTCAGGCATTAATGTGGAATATGAGAGAGAATACCGCTGCCAATACTTTGTAATATAACTATGACTACTTCGGAAGTAAAAGGGAACACGCGCGGGTGCACCCTTTAATAGCCTTTAATAGTAGCATTTCCGATCACGTTTTATTAGATTTGAAATCGGTTTCTTTTCGCAATTATACTTGTTATAATATTATGATAAATGAGCAAAATACCTAAGGCAAGTCTTGGGGTTTAGGTCTTCTAGAAAAGACTTAATAATGCCGCATTATAAAGTCATAGTTTCAAAGGTTTGTACAAATGACACAGCCAAGTATATTTAAAAGTAAAAATAAAAACCGACTTCAAATCAAATAAGAATATTAACGAAATAGAATTAATCAGAACCTAACCAAACTCATATCAAAATACTTTCGAATAACATCCTATCCAATAAGAAATGAATCATCGAAATCAGTTGACGTGTTATTGATCTATTCGTCCACTCGTCGCGCACATACGTCAATAGCCTAATGGTTTAGGGTACGGCCTGAGAATCGTAAGGTCGTGGGTTCGAATCCACCATTCGACTATTGCCGTGAACCATGTCCTAGCACAAGCTTAAGCTTAGTTGGAAGGGTTAACAAGATTGTTAGTAATATTTCAGGAAAAAAAAAGAAATATTGCTAGCTTTCTTTTTAAAAAAAAAATTACTAATGCAAATTTAAGACATACGGTTTTCTCATGGATGCCATTGTGAGAACTGGACAAAAATCGGATCAGCATCAGCTTTTAAAAAATAATAATCATCAAAATCGATTCACCCAATCAGGAGTTAACAAACAAACATAAAAATCAGACGAATAGAGAACCTCCTCCTTTTTTTGAAGTCGGTTAAAATGATACCTAATGGACCAACAAGCAACACATTCACAAACCGTTTCCGGATGTACATAGAGATGTTATCAAGGAGAGTGACATATTATAGAAATGTCAATGTATAATAAAAAAATCAATCAAAAGTGACTTATATCCTTGCTGTAGTCGTCTATTATTTGTTAACGGAGTAATAACTTACTACTAAGCAGGCTATATACCATAAATAGACAAAGGAGTCACGGAGGGTTGGCGCCTTCCACCTGCATTCCTCCAATATCACAAACTTAGATAATTGCTTGGTCTATGGAACCTAACCGTCGCCGCGATAAATCTTGTCACGCTGTTGGTTGTATTAAAAATGAAACGGCCGGCGCGCGGAATATTTCTGTTCTCAATCACCGCCGGATGCCGCGAATCAATTAAAAGCGATACTGGTAACTTTAGAACTCATTTCGTCAGACAGCTCCTTGAGAAGGTTTAAGTTGGTTAATATATGACTTATTTACCGTCATAATCTTGGTCATGGGTTTAGGTGTTATAGGAATTAAATATGAAAGGGTTTGGTGATGAAATTTATGATGTCACAAAACAAGAACATGACCTCACAGCTTATTGTCGGATGGATAACTCCACTGAAAGAATGTCTTTGCTATATTAATTCCCCTCGAATCGGAATGTTATAGAAAACGGAGGTCCCCTCTTGCCTTGAGCCTAGTTACTTCTTCAAAGGTTCTGCCTAAGCAACTAAAGTGCTGCCATCTATTAATTTCGGTTTTACTACATAATTCATTGTTACATCTATATTAAGAACAAGCCTATTAATTGCCATTTTTAAACTAAGTAAGTAGAACCACTTAGCCACTAAGCTATCGCTGCTTATCTAAGTATGGGTATGTTTTAAAGGATAATGGGGACCACCAGATCGACCGACATAATAATGGTACTAGATTTAATCAAAACATAGTGTATTTATGAGTAAAAACAAAAAAAACGATTTAAAATTAAATTAAACATTAGTAATATTAGTACAAGTACAATTGGAACACGTTTGGGCACACGGAAAGCTGTCAAATAATAAAAAAATCATTAAAATCGGTTTACCCAGTCCAAAGTTATGAGGTAACATAAAAAAATATATAGACGAATTCAAAAGAAACCGTTTTTAATTGGTCCATACCGTTTGGGAAACGAACCCGCCACTATCAGATCGAGTCGACAACTAAGTCGAACCACTTAAAAACTAAGCTATCACTGCTTAATGTCTTTATGTTTGTTTGAAATAAAAGACAAAACTGCGTTTCTTTATAATATTTAGAGAAACAACATTTAATGTCCGTATTCCAATTCTATCTTATCTATAAATGTCATGACACATTACATTGACATTTTATATTTAAAATTATAAAAATACAAAAAAGAAATAAATTTAAGTAAAGAGGTTTCATATCTTTACTTATTGTTAACGATAATGGGAAATAGGGACCACCAGATCGATCGACAGTGTACTTCCGGGTTGAATCAAAACAAAAGGTCAACATGTAGACATCAACTGCCCAATATCTAAGTGCGCAGTACACTTCTTCGAATTGCAATAAAGTTGTTTGACAGCACGTGCTCGAAGTGTTACTCGCTGACACGATTTACTTGGCTGTAAGGAGCGCAAGTTATTGCCGTTATTGACGCCCGATGACAGATTTATGAATGAACACGCCGAATTACAAATCAAAGAATGTTGAATCGAGTCATGGGAAAATATTTTATCTTCAAGGATACAATTTCAACATCTGTCAATGGATTAGTTAAAAAGTTAAAGTTGCGGCAAATGTAAAGAAAAATATAATTTATTTTTATAAAATTCTGTCAAATGTCATTGTCAATATGTCGTTTCTTTTATAAAAGAGAAACTCAGCAGTGTTTGTTTATTAATTTAAATCCTATCATATAAAACGACATTTAATGTTATTTGCTTATAATATTTATCCCTATTTTACATGAATTATTTTATAAATTCAAATGTCTTGTTGACACGATGACATTTGAATTTTAAAAAAAGAAAATTATATTTTTCTTTACACAAATATGTGACAAGACTTCTCAGTAAATAATGAGAGTATAAGAGCATAGTCCGCCACGCGGCCCTAGTCTAGATTGGCAGACTTCATATATCTTTAAAAATAAGATTAAGATAAGGAAACCTGCAGTTGTTTTTGTGAACCTACAGTTGTATGTTTGCCTTCACACTGAGAACGTAGTCAATCGACACTTTAAAATATCATCAAACTTAAGCTATCACTTCTCTTATGGAATGCCAATTGATTTTCAGAAAACTTTATAAAAAGTTGAGACATGGGATTCCAAGGCGCATTGTTAGTTTAATTATTTTGTTGCGTACAACCTTCAAACCCTAACGAAGCGCTTTGCTATCTATTTCATTATTCGTACAGCAAAGGACTGGAATAGTTTGCCAGTGTCTGTCTTTACCTCCAATTACAATATGAAAAGCAAAATGCTCTTCAAACCGGTTATACGTCCAGTAATAACGCACGTGAGTCGTCTTTGCGGAAGCCCAAATCCCAAATTTATTTATCGACTACAAATTATTCAGAATCGCTTTTTGCACCTTCATATGAAAACCCAATCGCGAACTACACGTACATATGTACGGTTCTCCCAACTATAGCTCAATAATTTAAACAGGCGTCTACATTATTTTGATGAAATATCCCAATAAGCTAAATGTACGTACTGCCACGTAACCGTCCATTCCGTCAGGCTGAGACATGTGTTGTGTTCTCGACGATTCTGATGATCATATCATATGACCAAAGCGCAGGCTATATGGTTACAACAAGTCAAAGAATATATGCGCACCCTCAGACGTTGTGAATCAAATTGTCACGCTATTGCCGTACACAAAAGCCCCACTCGTTAGATGTTAGTAGTGTTGCTGGAGTTACTTCGGCCACTTCTTCTCCCGGCAACAACTCTTCCCAAAGCGTGACTTAAAGTCACTCTCGGATATCCCTAGCTATTTCGTGGAAAAGCAGTCGACCTATGTTACCAGCCCTAGAGGTAAAGGTGGCTAAGCTCTTAGCTATGCCACTTCTCAATCCAACGATGCAGTGGCGCAAGTTTTTCCGGCTGAGAAAAGGTTTGTCAAAACAAAAGAACATGTCAATCATGATAAAATCTCGTGTGATATAAAAATAGTTCTTGTTTAAGTAAACAAGAACATTACATTTATATTTCAACCGACTTCAAAAAAATAGGTTCTCAATTCGTCTATTTTTTACGTTTGTTACCCCATAAAAACAAAAATAACTTTCTGAACTGATTTGGATGACTCTTTTTGTTTGAAAGCTGGTGCTTCCCATGTGGTCCCATTCTGACAGTAGCATCTACGAGAAAACCATATATGTCTTAAATTTGCACCAAGTATGTCCGCCACAAATGGACGAATAAGTCGATATCACGCCAACCGATTTTGATTATTGTTTTTTTTTTGGAAAGGATGTTCTATGAGAGTAGTTTGATGAAATTTGCTTAGGTTATGAATAATTTTATATCGTAAAATTCCTACAATAATTTGGAAATACAAAAAGGGTGATTAATTCAATAAAATCGGTTTTTGTTTCTGCTTGTAAATATACTTATGTCATATGTGCCGTGCGAAATGTGCCAGCAGCACTTCACGTGGCACCAGGAGGCATCAAGAAAGCGATCTGTTATCAGGAGGAGGCGCTAATTCCGTACATATTGGAACATTAATTCCAACGTCGAAGTACGAACGATTAATGTTAGCATATTTCGCAACGTCCGCGGCAACTGTATCCGATCGGAATAACGTTTTGAAAACATGGTTATTAATAAAGTTTAGAATTGCCAGTATCTGTTAATCTTCCTGAAAAGGGTGGAACTTTAATTCATTCTTGATTTATTTTTATTTTTTTAATAAGGTTTTCCAACAATAAGTACAAGTATACTTTGCTAATTTCATATATCCACAAATACCTTGTAATTGCCTTACTAATTATAGGAAAACACAGCATTCACAAATACATACAACGTAGACAACACTACTTAACTAATTTCTAAAATGAAAAAATTTACTAACAAAGGAAATAAATAGTAATGATTTTGTTTTAAAAGTAGAAAAAAATAAAACGTTAGTTACATATTTATATTATTTTGGTGGAGCAAATATTTTTTTAATCTTATTTACAGACGTTACCGTTAAATCAATGTCACTGGTAATCCTCTATAAACAGAGTACATCCGGTACAAAGGACCATTTTTTTTAATTTTTTTTTTATGACGAACTGCACTCGACTGCTTCACCGGATTGAGAGGTGGCATAGCTCTTAGGTCGCTTAGCCTGAACCTCTTTGACAATGGACAGTGTGCCTTCAGATTCGTTCTATGTTTAGGTTTTAGGAAGAGCCTAATATTTTTAAGTCTTTGTCGTCTATTGGGAACGTTAAACTGTACTTTAGACAACAGATATTAAAGATCGTTTTACAGTCTCTAAATATTCAGGATCTATGTTTCGTCTTTTACTATCACTACATTGTATAAAGCAGTCGCTTCCCGCTGTCTGTCTGTTCGCGATAAACTCAAAAACTACTGTACTGATTTTCATGCTGTGCTCACCAATGGATAGAGCGGTTCTCGAGGCAGGTTTTCGTATATAATTTGTTGGTTTTGTTTAAATTGGCTAAAATATAACGATATTTGTTGGAGATGTCATCAATTTGTAATAGGACCTCCATGGTACAAACAGGACGCATTAAAATGCAAAAACTAAATGTAAACTGAATAACTTATTGTTAAATTTCATAGAAATCCGCAGGCACAGCTACTTTAACTTAAATTTTATTCTAAGCTAAGTGCTTACAAACAATTTTTGCAAAGATAAAAGTTATGTGATATATTTTCTTACTATTAATTGTGTTGTATATTACTGAAGGACGTGTCTAGTAGAAATTGTTGATCGCTTTGATTTTTGGTATCTATCTGTGTATATAGCGCATAGTAGCTTTGCTCAATTACGTTATATATATTTTTAAAGAGAAACCTGACTGGCCAGAGAAGCTGTCCTCAAGAGCACACCGGATTGAGAGGTGACAAAGCAAAGTATTAGATCGTTTTGTTTGTGGGAGCAACCGACGCAAGGGCAAAGAAAGCAAGACCTCTTTTTGTAGGCTAATCTAATCGCGTTAGCTTTTATCGAAAGATATATTTAATGTAATTTTAAGAGTAGTAGACATTATATTTAGGAGCAAAAACAAAAACCGACTTCAAATCTAAATAACGTAAAACGTTATTACGCGCGTACGCCGTCTTTGTAATTACGAATTATCGTAGGAATATTACGAAAGTTAATCAGAACCTAACTAAATTTTCGTCAAACTACTCTTGAAGTACATTCTTACCAATAAAAAATGAATCATCGAAATCGGTAGGCATGATATTGAGTTATTCGTCCATTTGTGACGCAGATACTTGATGCAAATATAAGGTTTATGGTTTTCTCACATATTCCATTGCCAGATTTGGGCCAAAAGGGACCACACGGAAGCATCAGCTTTCAAATAAAAAGAATCATCAACATCGTTCACCCAGCCGAGAGTTATGAGGTATCCAATCTAAAAAAACATAGATAAATTGAGATCATTGTCCTTTTTTGAAAGTCGGTAAAAAAGCTCTCTAACAGGGCCAGGAAAATGTTAGTCTTATGTAGTTAAATAACTACATAACTCAAAAAACGCTATATTTAAACTCATCGAGTACCATATTTAATTATTGTTATCGTCCGAACAATGTGTTATATTGTCGTATATTTAATTGGCCATTTCTATTGAGTGAATACTCATCACAAGATCGTTAATGGAACATGTTCTGCTATAAACGATCGACCGGGGCCGGAATGCATCGACTGCGCACCGTATTGGACTACTGTATCATTCTCTCCTGCGACACGCTGGCCAATTTCCGTCTCGCTATTTAAAACGTAACTTTAAAGCGTTGTATTAGAGTTGATTTCGATTACATGACGAATCAGTTCCGACTATTCGCTACTGGAAAGTGGTGAGTTAAGCGCAGAGTTTACTTCATAAGAATATAATTAGTGGGTGGAGTTGAATCAAATAGTTGTTTCAGCGGCTCCCGGACTGCGGCCAAATAAATTGCGTCTCGGGCCTGCGCGGGAGCATTGGTATGCGATCGTTTCTTCTTCCTTTTGCCATCGCTTCAATATTATTGTATTCGTAGTACTACGGTTGTTTTAAAAGCCATTAGCCACGGCGTTGATTAATTATAGTATCCTTATAATTTACAAACGTATAGAAAAAGTTAATTTTATTAAATGTAATGCCGGCTTTTTGTGTTAACATCGAGTCCGCCAATCAACTGTAATCAGTTAACGTACAAACAAAAACATTATCGCTGGCTATAGGCTCTGCTGAGTAATGGCGTTAAAATATCTTAATTACTATATTATTTATATGTTATTAGTTGCTCAGTGTCGGGGCAGTCGCCTCATGTTGCGTAATACGCTAGCAACCCGAGTTCGATCCCCGATACGATGTCGGCATCAATTAAATTGTTGGTTGCAATTTTAAATACGGATTTATCACACACTCAACGGTGAAGGAAAATATCGTTTGGGAACCTACATGTGTTAGAAAATTTTCTATGACATGTCAAGTCTGCTAATCCGCACTAAGTCTGTATAACGGATTATGCCATTATCTTCTTTACAGAGAAAGTCTGTGCCCAACAGTGTGTCATTTAGAAGCTGTAACCTTAACTTATTATACCTCTGGTTGTGTTCGTGAACAGTTTTATCTTTTAACTTCTTGCGAACAGTATAATTTGACCTTAATCAAAAAAAAATATAAAAGAAATTAATGGCCTATAAATTTATGTCAAAGCAACACACAACATAAGGGTAACGTTATATAGTATTCTATTATATTTGTATTTTATTAATATGTTATCTGTTGCTTCTTAATAATCTCTAACGTCCTTTTAACTCTAGTAGATAGAGAAGCTTTCACTCTCCATTTTTCACCAAGCTTATTATGGTGGAAAGACTATCGCCAACTGGTCACTACCAGTTAGCGATAGTCTTTCCACCATATACCATATTACATATACCATACCATATTAAACTGATTCGTTCCTATAACTGGATGCGTGTATTTATGTACGCGCATGGGAAGTTATACTTTTTAGCATCATTAAAAATAGTTTTTAATTGCATGCAAATAATTCGTAAGTAAATAAGTCAACACAGTCAATAAAGTTCAGTTTAAATTAAAAAAATAGTAAATAAATATTTTATAAAAAATATCAATTTAAATTTTTTTTTTCAAATTACAATTTATCTAATACATAATTTTGTTATAACTAAAACTGGAAAAATAACTTAACTATATAATAAAACAATAAATAATAGTAACTAAAAAAATAAATATCACAATTTTTGGCAATGCTTAGCCTCTCTGCCAGGTATAAGCCAGCCTGATCACCAGATGTGTCGATCAACTTCTTAGCTATGACATTGAAAAGGTGGTGTTCTCTAGGACCCCACGGACCCAAAGTTTCTACCCCAAACGGCTCAAATATGAAACTATCGAGGTTACTATATTTGCGCCGCTTGAGGTTTTCTGCAGTTGCAGCGGCCGCTGTAGCCTCAACAGAAGATTCTGACGACGCCAAAGTATCGACGCAATATATCGTAAAATTATATGAAATAATAATATTTTAATTTATATAAATAAATATTACATAGGGATAGTTAACTTCAATTATATAATTCCCATTTATAATTCCCAGTTTTCAAGTGGTCCCATATGGGAGCACTTGAAAACTGTTACTGTCATTATTTTTTCATAACGCGCCTAAAAAGTATAATTTGCAAAATACTAATTACGCGAATTTATTGGTACAAGTCGAGTGTGATTCGAACCCTCAATCATCAAATGGTAATTCTTACTGCTAAGCTACCGCTTTTATCATAGATGTATCGATATAAATATAATTATCGCAATAAATCGCTCGATCAATTCTACCACCATTACCATTCATCGGATTTAAATTTATTTATCTATTCTGCAAAAAACGGAGCGTCGCTCTCTACGACGCCCGAGTTAATATTGAGAGGAAATTATGAGAACTGGTAAATAATAAAACGATACATGTATTTTTAACTTTCAAATGCACTAAAATAAGTAAAACAAACATTCTGTCATCGATAAAATTACCTTAATACATAATAAAAAATATGAAGCATTCACTTGATTTGAAAAATAACTCGAATAATTGAAATTAATTCTCATTTTATGTATTTTTTTTAGTAAGAATGGTAGCAATTACTTTTCAACCGACTTCAAAAAGGGATGAGGTTCTCAATTTGTCTGTATGTTTCTCATGTGTGTACTAACGACTGGGTGAACCGATTTTGATTTTTTTTGAAAGGTTATGCTTCCAATGTGATCCCAATTCAAATTCTGACAATGGCATCTATGAGAAAACCATATTGTCTGTCACCGTCTTGATTTTGTATTAAGTACGAGCGCGAAAAATAGCGAAATAACTCAAAATCACAATAACCGTTTTCGATGACTCATTTTTATTTCAAAGGACTTTTGATGAGAGTTTGCTTAGGTTCTGATTAATTCTATTTCGTAATATTTGTAATTTTTCGAAAAAGGGGGCGTCCGCGCGGAAGAATATCATTTGATACGAGTTGGAGTCGGGTTTTAACCTAACCCAATTTTGTGATGCCTCCTGTCAGAGATAGGATTTAAAATGTATAACGTGGCTAGTGTTTCCTATCTCTATATCCTTGTAGTATTCACTAACGCTCTTAATCTCAAGCTGGGAATTACTACTATAAGCAATAGACTAGTTAGAGCTTTTTTTTGTTCACGAGGGGGAAATCTTCAACAAGATACCCCGACCTCTGGGGGGAAGGCAGTGTTTATGTAGGGCTTTTACACACTAAAACCCCCCGGTGGCCTTTTCTCGGTACGGGGCGCCGGGATCTCTATTGGAACGCACCGGAGCCCTTCTGCACTGTGCTCATAGGAGAACACGTCATTGGCAGGGGGAAGTTAGTCCCTACCCTCTCCCCCCCCCCTCCCTGTGCCCTCGCAGTGCGACGCAAGACGACACGGGACAGCCGATGTTACCTTCTTCCACATTGGCGCCCAGTGAACCCAAGGCCCCTTTTCAAGGCACCTTCTACGACAGGCATGGGATACCGTAGTCTTATTCTATGAACCCAGACCTACAGAGCTGAGACTAGTTAGGGCCTAGGTTAAGGTAGGACTATTTATAATTTTCGACTTCGACCTAAACAAGCTAGTCCACATATAATGTTAGTTGTACGTGAAGTTACATTCTTTGTTTTATAATATATGTCCTACTGTTGTGCACAGGCCTTTTCTATAAAGAGAGTATAAGAGGATAGTCCGCTACGTGGCCGTAGTGCGGATTGGCAGACTTCACATTACTTAGAAAATTTTCTAACAAACGTAGGTTTCCTTGGTCTTATTAGGCGGCAGTATCACTTAACATCAGTGCGATAACTAGCATAGTCTAGATCTTGCCTGTCTGAATAGTTTCACTACCATTGTACAATCGACCAACGTCCTATGTCAATCGGCAGTGTGAAACGGCTCTACTCGTGTAATAATAAACCGCGACCCACGCCGCGTAATTACCGCACTCGGAGGCTTGTAACATAAATCTGCTACCGTATCCAACGAAAATGCTATAATAGCCACTATTTCTTCCAGAAATAAGGGTTGTTATTATTTGAATTTTCTACATTGTTGGTAATCTTTAAGGTGGACGTCTGTGCTCATAATTTAAGGACGCTTTCCATCAAATTGTTGTCGGTGTCGATTATTATTGTAATTATTATAATGTTTTAACGTTTTTTGTTGCTTGAAATTTAAAATAACCTTTTTTTTGGTGACGGGGAGAAAATCTTCACAAAGATACCCCGCCTTCTAAGGGAAGGCGGTGGTTATGTGGGTTCTTATCCACTAAAACCTTCCCGGTGGCCCTGTCCTCGGTGCATGACGAGGGGCTCCGGGATCTCACGTGGAATGCACCGGAGCATCCCTTACTTTGTCGTATATAATAACTAGATTGCACATATGCGCTAGTTGTCGTTACTTCGTTTTAGACCGACACAAATCAACCAATGTGTCTAGCAACAGCCAGTTTTTCATTCGATGTTTAAGATTAAGTCCTATACCGACAATTTAAATGGGATCCGGTTGAAACTAAATCCTTTGGAACAAAAAAAGTCGATTAATAAACGACGGCACTGAAATATTAAAAAAAAATCTGAAGACTTCTTCTTTGTATGAAGTCCCACTGTTGGGCACAGGTGTTCTGTGTGAGGGTATGCCAAGATCACTACATGTCTTTTCTGTGACATGCAAGTTTCTCATAATGTTATGAAAGAGTTGAAATGACCTAAGAGCTTTTTTAAAAATTGTTCATTAAAATCCATCATCATCATCATTAGAGCCAGTCTGCTTATAAATACTTAATAGTGTCAACTAATTAATTTTACAATGACATTTTTTTTAAATTTCAAAATGAAATTCCAAATCGTTTGCAAAAAGCATATAATAATTGTGTTGACACATAAAGCTGGAGCGTCCAGCTTTGGCAAAGTAAATGGCGACAGTTAGTGGCTGTTTTTACTCGTCCTGCCCAGCAGGTGGCCCCACAGGTGACGCCTTCCGATAGCAACACTAGATATGCCGGAAACCGGCTGGGGGTCCATCACGCTGTAACTGGTTCTTGCTTACTATGTTTCGTAGAGTAATTGCTACGTTTGTTGTAAGGCTGTATGTACATAGGTCTAGTAAGTATAATAAATATAACTAAATGAAATCAATAAGGTCTCCAGCGTCAATAGCCTAATGATAACGGTCCGCGAATCGTAAGGTCGTAGGTTCGAATTCACCATTCGACTATTGACGTGAACCATCTCCTTTTTTTTTTTTTTGTTTACGGGGAGGAAATCTTCAGAAGATACCCCGCCTTCTGGGGAAGGCGGCGATTATGTGGGTTCTTACCCACTAAAACCTCCCTTGTGGCCCTTTCCTCGGTGCATGACGTGGGGCTCCGGGATCTCCAGTGGAACGCACCGAAGCCCTTCTGCACTGTGCTCATGGAGAGCACGTCCCGGGGAGGTTACTCCCTCCCCCCCTGTGCCCTCGCAGCGCAAGGCGACACGGGCCAGCCGATGTCGCCTTCTTCCCGGGTCCACGTTGGTGGACGACTCAGGCCCCCACCCTTGTCGCCCAGTGAACCCGAGGCCCCTTTTAGTCGCCTTGTACGACAGGCAGGGGATACCGTAGTCTTATTCTTGAGAGCCCAGAACTACAGGGCTGCGGGCCGGTCTGCCACCGGCCCGCCTGCTATTTTCCGAACGGGATCGGCCCTTTCCCGATCCCGTTCTGTGGTCTCCTTCTGGGTCAAACCATCTCCTAGCGCAAGCTTAAGCTTAGCTGGAATGGTTAATTAGAATTTTAGTAATACTTCTGAAAAGCTTTCTTTTTCTTCGCTAGCTTTCTTTTTTAAAAAAATTGGTGTAACAGCACTTAGGATTCTGAATATACCAGGAAATCGCAAAAATCGTATTGACGATGCGGTTGTAATATTAGCACGTTTGTGATAATCCAAGACTGTTAAGTACTCCATATCACAACGAGCACGAATACAAGGATTTTAAAATTTAAATTCACGATAACACCTGTAAAACTGTTCGTATACATACGGGTAGCCTAATAAATTATCTATCTGCCAGAGATGTTGTAGCCAGAACATGGCAACAAAAACAGTTACCTCAGTCGGTCTTAAACAATATTCTATGATAGTAAAAACTATAACTATATTGATTTACGACTGCCAGTCTGTAACATAGACTGCTTCTTCTCTATCGTTCCCTTATTGCTGGACATCTTAACTCTTTCGGCGATCAATCACTTACCTCCGGGCACTGCGGTCCAGGGTGTCGCTGGTAGGTGACTCCAGTTGTTCGGAGATCTAGACCGACCACCTCAACCGACTTCGGCTTCTAAATATTTTTCCTTCGACCTTTGCTCGATACTTCCGATTTTTCCAGACAGGTCTTCATGCAGTGTGGCCAAAAATCTCATTACACCTAAACGTGTAAAGAATAGACGACGGGTGTTTTCTATATTGATGTATTTAAGGATCGACAAGGCTGTCTACTAAAATACGTTTAAATTATAACAAAATAAAGGGTAAGGAACATGCAGACTTTCGGTTCCTGTCAGTCGCCTATTACTCACGGCATTTGCTTCGGAAATTGATAGGAATTACAAAGATGGCGAGCGAATGCCGGCGATTAGCGCGGCCTTACCGAAATACGCTCGCAAATTACCCCGTCCGCCAACCGCCGACGCTTCACGAGACCACAGACTAGATCAGTAACGTATAAATATAAGAAATAATGCCGCCGTCCCGGAGAATCACTCAGGCATATAATTTCCGGTTGTCCTCATCTAGCTAATGGGGATTGCACAGACATAACCTAATTGCTAGAATTATTCACCAGAAATTTGCTCTTCAATATCCTCTTTGAAGTGCCGTACTATAAGTAGACATCGGCGCTATTTCTTGAAACTGATCATGCAACGTTTTATTGGGATCGATCTGTCATCACAGCCAGGACTATTGCCGCCGATCGATCGACCAACGCGACAGGCGGTGCTCATCGATATTACCATCATCCCACATGACGAGAACCGCGTGAAGGCCGAAAGGGAAAAAATCTTCAAAAAGTCGAGGTAGACTAAGTACCTTGGCTCACGTGGTGACCGCCATGTAGGATGTCAAGGATCATTGTCCCGATAGTCGTTTCTGCAAACGGTCTTATAGCGTAAAGTCTCGATCACACATCTCAAGAGAATTTCGCTAGATGGCGGGGTCAAGGGTCACATACAGAAGGTAGTTACTCCTGGACACGGCATGCATCGACAGGAGGTTTCTCTCTGTCGCCCTAACCACCGGTTGCATGGGCCATGCTTCGTTGTTGGTGGAACACTGGGTATAATGTTTTTAAAATTTTGTATGGTATTTTTATATATTTTACTTTTTATTTAAATATTGTAAAAACTTAATCTAAGATTTAAAAAGAATAATAAATAAAAAAACGTATACATTACATGTTATATAATCCTCAAATACTACTATGTCCGAATTTTATTTAAACAACATAATCTCCACCAACTGAGTCCTGGTTTTGCCCTCTCGGTTCGGAATTCTAACGGGATTAGTTTAATGGCCCAAGCAGAGGTTCTCTATGGGGCCATTCAACTTTAATGCTTGCAATAGAGGTTCAGACTAAGCGACATAATAGCCCTGCCACCTCTTAAATCCGGTGTTTTGTTTCGGTCAGCTTCTCTGCACAATAAGCGTAGGTTCTTCACAAAAAAAATCAAAATAATTCCTTTCGGCTTCGACCTAGAGACATCTGAGCATCGTAACTTTTATTGTATATCTATTGTATGAAGATTTGAGCCGTTTTATAGATATTGTAGCAAATGGATAATCTGGCCGATACACTGTGGCGTGCTGCGCACCTGCCCCGCCGCCATTAAATAACCACCCTATAAATTATACAAATTAATCGTTCGAAATAAAGTCCTGCACCGCGACAAATACACGCGATTTGTGTACTGTGATTATTTTAAACAGCGTGCAATATTTAAATTAATAACACTCTCTTAAGATACAAGTTTCCAAGACACCGGAAATTATAAACAAATGTGAGGTTATAAAAGTCCATTTATTATGCATATTATTCTCCTATAAAATCTCCATATTCACTATTAGGAGCGTTGCGGATCTTCGGCCAATTCATCATCCAACGCCTACGCTTCCCGAAGTGGCATTTAAAGCTAGTTAGCTGTTTTAATATCTCGATAGTTTTCGAAGAAAAGCTACTGTTTAAGTTATTCGACCCTCTCAGGCGCCCTTTGATAGGAGTGCAAACGCGATGAGAGTCAACATCCAAGCCGATGTTCCCTCTCGGGCCGCTAGCGCCCAGTTACTCTCAATAGAGGTTCAGACTAAACGACCTTAGAGATGTGTCTCCTCAGATTCCGGTGAAACTGTATTGGTCAGCATCCCTTGGGTTCGTGCATATCGTAACTTATAAACCGACGTACGTATTTTAGAGTCGTGGTAGGTCAGTGTCCGGGCGGTCGCCTCTAGTTGCATACGGTAGCAACCCGAGTTCGATCCCCGGTACCGGCAGCAATAAATTTGTTTGTTATGTGCTGATTTACCACGAGCTGACGGTGAATTTTTCTGAGACATGTGAAGTCCGCCAATCCGCAATAGGGCCGCGTGGCGGACTATGCCCTTATACTCTCCGTCCAGAGAGGGCCTTTGTCTAGCAGTGGGACATAAAAAAGGCTGTACCTTTACTTAACTTTAACTTCAATGTATTTTTATATGATGCCTATAAATAAAATGTCTACGTCTATACATACAATACATTTTAAGATGTAGATGAACAAATTAAGGTCTGTCGGTATTGTGCTATATAGCATCCCTGTTTACGATTTTCGTTAACGGGGATTATAACAATACCATGTCTGTAATAATTATTATACAAAGAAACTATATAATCAACTTATTAACGAGTTAATTGGCAATCAAGTGTCACGCCAATAGGAACTAGAATGACCTTATAAGGTTATGAATGCGGCAGCCGTGCTTCTGTAAGTCATTAGAATTGTCTCCCGCCACGTCGACGCCACTAAGCGATATGTACTCACTATGGATATAAAAAGCGCTTCATGTCCAAGTTCAGATTATGTTTTATCCGACTTCAAAAAAGATGTTCTCAATTCGACTAAATTAAGCCTAGAGGGACATTCCGCGTTTTCAAATATTGGCCTCGCGATACGGTTATTTCAACCACGAACTCTGATCAAAGAGGTTTCCATTGCCCTATCACTTAATATTGAATCTACATCAATCTATTGATTCATTTGCAAATATCCCCCTTGGTGAGACACTAATCTTTAAAGCTTAAGTAATGCTCTAAGCGCACATATGAGATTTTATTCATCAGAGAAAAGCAAGATTCAGAGTCAGTCATTCATATCAAATCTAGGTTCAAATATTTTTTTTTTATTTGCACACAGTAAAAGTATACAAAAAGGCAACCTTAATGCCAGTCTACCTAAGGTTTGGGTAGAGATAAAAAAAATCAAAGACAACTATAGAAATATTCATGCATTATTTATAACATTTATATAGTAACATCGATACGGGTTTCATATTTGAGCCTTTTGGGGTAGAAACTTTGAGTCCGTGGGGTCCTAGCGCACACCACCTTTTTAATGTGTTAGCTAAGAAGTTGGTCGACACATCTGGTGACCAGAGGGCTGGCTTATACCTTGCACAGAGGCTAAGCATTGCCATACAACGTGGCAATGCTACCAGCCTTCTGGGCACGCTGCCAAGCGATGACGGTTTGGCACAGTTGTTTTTTTGTAAATATTTTATAATATCTATTAAATTGTAAATATTTCTTTATTAGTGAGTATTTGTTATGTTTATTTTAATAAATAAAATTAATATATAAATTTATAACAATAAATGAAAACACATATAAACACACAGGTCTAAATACGAGTATAATAATAATAATAATTCGCCGATTATTTTCCATGTCTGGTAAAAAAAGTACAATATAAATGACTAGGAAAGAAAACATATAACATATACATACATATAACAAAAGTGTAACTATTCCTTGTTTAGAAAAAGCTGTCAGAGTAACTGTCTGAAAAAAGGTTTATTTCCAGCTGTTAGTACTGTTGTTGGCAGCGCATTCCTTATTGTGTTAAAGATATAAAAATTATGTAAGAAATTAGTGACTTGACGGAATATGAAGAGAATTACTAAATCTCTACTCAGTGGAACGGAGACTGTCATGTGATTCAGTCTTCATGTTAATCGAGCAAATATTTTTTTGCTAAGAATCGAAGCCAGGACCGCTATTAAAAAAACCTAGCAATATTTTTTTTTTGTAAATATTACTAACATTCTTGTTAACCATTCCAACTAAGCTTGTGCGGAGATGGTTCACGTGAATAGTCGAATGGTGGATTCGAACCCACGACCCTACGATTCGCTGACCCTACCTTAAACTATTAGGCTATTGACGCTTCAAATTTTTTTAGTATTATGTCGGTAAGATAGAAAAAGATTTCATAATTATGTAATTCGTGCCTAAATATAATTTCCACAGCACTGTTTACTAAAAAATATACCGAACAAAGCTCATCATCATCAGCGTCCAGCTGCTGCTTATACAGGTATGATATTTACAAAAAATATACACGATTGTTCAAGAGAGAAAGAAAATGTGTGCTTGCACCTCTCTCTAGCTAAGATAGAAGAGTACGGTCTTTTATCTTCACTAACTTATATCACCCTCTCAACTTCGTAACAATATAGTACCCATCCAAGCCGAGGTTACCCCTCACCAGGGGGACCCTTGTGTCGAGTTACTAGCGATAGAGGTTCAGGCTAAACTACCTTACAGCTATGCCACCTCTTATTCTGGTGAAGCAGTCAAGGCCAGCTTCTCTAGCCAATCTGTGTAGTTTGTCAAAAAAACTAAACACTAGGATATAACGTTATCTTTGTTTTTATTTATCGTAACAATTTTATACCCACAAGAAGCGGTTGTTATTTTTAAAGACTCGAGGGTTTTGGACCAAACACCCTTTCTTATAATTTAAGTTGACCAACTAAGGGTTTTATTTTTTATAATCGAGTATCGACGGTAAATCGACGACGCCTGCGGCCGTCGCTCGCCGGTAATTACACTATTAAAAAAATATATTTGCAACTCCTTGTTTTGCGCCCTCGCCGCTGCCTCCGCTTTTTTATTATTTATGGTCTTAATTAGTGGCCAGTCTTGGCCACGAATTTCATTTATTTATGGTTGCCTAAGGTACCTGCTTCGATATTTGATTGTCTAGCTTCTCTTTTTTTAATAAGTACAACATACAATTACACTTAATTTACCAAACAATTGCATAAGTTATAATTATGTGACGCGACATCTTAATTAGGTGATATTTATATATGCATTTGCAATAAGAGTGTTGAGTTACACCGCCACTAATTTAGACATTGATGTAAACTCAGTTCACAACATCGTAATGGCGGAGCGAGGTTAGTTGGAAAACGCAGACATCTCAAATCGCATTGGACGCTGAGTTGAACTGACAATTGAGTTCTTAGGTGCCTGTTGCAACTTTAAGTACTAATTTACCACTAGCTTAACGGTGAAGGAAAACATCATCCTCCTGATGATGTTTTCCTGGCATATATGAAAAAAAATTATCTCTCCAATGTTTTTTTTTGTATTTGTATTTCTTTCCGACTTCAAAAAAGAAGATGGTTCTCAATTTATATGTATGGCTTTTTATGTTTATGACCTCATAACTTTCGACTAAGTGAACCGATTTTGATGATTCTGTTTTTCTTTGAAAGCTGGTGCTTCCTATTTGGTCCAATTCATACTCCAATGGCATCCATGAGAAAATCACATTTGCGCCACAAATTGACGAATAACTAAAATATACACTAAATAACTAACAACTAACTAATAACTAAAAATATAACGCCAGTTGATTTCGATGATTCATTTTTTTATAGGAAACGATGTACTTTAAGAACAGTTTGATGAAAGTTTGTTTAGGTTCTGATAAATTTTATTTCGTAATATTCTTACTATAATTCCGAAATACACATACAGGGTGTCCGCGCGTAATAGTGTTTAACGTTTGATTCTATTTGAACTAGGTTTTTTATATTGTTCGTCAATAAGCTTGTCCGTGTGAATGTGAATTAAGAGCATTTATGCAGGGTTCGATCGATGAGGGCTAGGAATCGGTCCTCAGATATACAGATAAACTATATTACCAATATACAGTAAAAAATCTTACCACTTCTACAAAAAGCTCTCCCGAGTACACCGTCAATTTCTCCACTGACATATTGTTCCATACACTTAATAGCCAATATCATTTTGGACCTTTTTAATGGAAGAAGGGGACAAACAAGCGGGTCACCTGATAGCGAACCTGCTTCATGGCAAGTAATGGCTACTTGAGTTATATCCGTCTCTAAGTTTACGGTTCAATTACGAGAAATTTCCTGCATTGCATTGCGATTTCACGTTGTTAAAGCGTTCCGTAATGAGAAACAGATAAAGAGATCTCCGCACAATCCGAGGCTGAAGGTTAAACTGCTCTCATCAGTTAATTTGAATTTGTAGAAATTTCTGTACGTATTATATCATTAAAAGTGGTGGACCACCAAACGGGGTTTTTGACGATGAAAGAGGAAGAAGAGTATTGTTGGCATTAATCCGGGAGAATGGGTCTCATCCGGATAAATGCCGAAGGCTTTATTCTTATTAAACACCAGAAAGGCATGTATAACTCCAATACCCGTCTTACGGAGGTTCCAATGAAGGGAAGTAGGGTGAAAATGTGCTCGCGCCTCTCCCTCTTACACTATAGTAATATACGAGACCTATCTCTCTCTCTGTCTTCACTAATCTATATCTCCCTTTACAACTTTCATCCTCCTCGCCCGGTCACACTTTTCTTAATTTTCACAGATTCACATCATTTTTTTTATACTTTCTAAGCAAGTGCTTGAATACGATCCCACCTGATGTTAAGTGGAAATGTAGTCCTGGATGATAAGGCGCACTAGCTTAGTAAATGCCTATTCACTCTACTCTAGAAAATACCCACATTGTAATTGGAGGGAAAGACAGACGCGGGCAAACTATTCCAGTCCTGTATGAATAATGAAAGACGAAGTAAAGCACTTCGTTCGGGTTTGAGAGATGTTCACAACAAAAGGATGAAATCCTGCAGTGCGTCTTGAAGTCCGATGTAGGAACGCGGATGAGGGATTCACTTCAAAAAGGATTAGCAGAAAGGAAGAGCAGCAACGGCAAACAATATGTGCACAAAGTCCTTAAATGAGGAACAACATTTGCGTGTATGTCTATCAAAGAACACATTGCGCCGGCACAGAGACTGCGAACGCGGAAAAATGCGCATGCGCGTGCTCCCAGGCGGCGACGTGATCCGCAGCGAGGCATAAAAATCCAATTTGCATGTCGTCTGCGAAGATGGCGCCAGGCGGTGCGGCCGATGCGCGATAGCGACGTGACCGAGCGCCGCTGACAACGACCCTGCCTCCTAGATGAGCTCTGCCCTCACGTCACACGACAAGCTTTGCCTAGCTTCTATATGATCACATACATACTCATAGTCCACTATCATTACATTGTAAAAAACAATGTCGCTTCCATGTCTGTCTGTTTGCGATAAACTCAAAAGCTACTACATGCTGTACTGATGGATAGAGTGGTTCTCAAGGAAGGTTATTTTGTTAAGTTTTCATATAAATTGGCTAAAATATAACGATATTTGTTGGAGTTGTCATCAATTTGTAGTAGGTCCTCCACGGTGTAAACATCACTTTTTGTTAAATTCCACCCGGACGAAGTACCTAGTAACCTATATGACTAATGTAAAGTACTTTCCGTACGACAGTAACTCTTCACATAATCTTATGGAAGCATTCAATCTTAAAATATGTTCCTAACATATATAATAGACACAACAAAAGTATAATTTTCTCAACCATACCATTCAAACCCGAAGCGAGACGCCAAAGAAATTGGCATAGGTAACTGGAGGAGTGTGCCACGGACGAGGGTGGAGTTGCTTGAGCAAGCCAAGACCCACAAAGGGTTGAAGAGCTTAAAGAAAAAGAAGATAACAATGAAAACCAACTTATCACAAAAATCTTTTGCGTTTTTCCCAAGGCTTGTCAAAAATCAACCAAAATATGGTTATCTACAACATGCCTCATACGTTAACTACTAAAGCTAGATTATAAACAGCTCAGAACATTTTCCAAAAATCTCATCACATAAACACACGCATGCACACACACAACACACATTCACACGAGCGTTAATTAATAAATACAGTAAAATTATTAGCATAGTGGAGAGTTGGTGATCTGTCTGACAGTGTACCCTAGTAACACCTGTTTTTCAAAAATGGTTATTATTTACTTGAAGCTGAACGATAAGTTTCTTAAGGACATTTTACCCAGTGTTGTAAGAGATTGTAATAGTTGTATTGATTACTTAGCAACGTATTACTATCTAAAAAGAAATATCTACAAAATAATAGATGTTTTACAAAATATTTACAAAAAATAAAACCTACCTAGTCTTAATGTCATAAACCTTCAAAGACCAAATTCAAAAATATTGTTTTTATTCCATTTTAGGAGTTCCTTGATATTCGAAACCAAACCTATTAAAACAAAATAAAAAATCGTAATCGGTTCATATCTGTCTACTGTTTTGTCCAATTTTGTAATTTAATCCTGGGTAGCTCTTGTCACTCGCCTCGATTCCGATCTCGATTTTAATATTATTATATATAACTTAACCATGCTAATGTACCTTTAATATACGTTTATCTACACAGATATACTCGTATAGACGAGAATGAGACGAAAGCGGTGTGCCAGAATCTTACTCAATTCCATAATCTCTGACTACCCCTGTGAGCGAGTGGCGTGAATGCTTGTATTATATTATATTTTGATTATTTTATATAGATTAGTTAGTTAATTGAAATGTGATGGTATATTTGCAAAATATCACGAGATTACTAAATGCTAACAATTGAGACATTATTCGGGTGCCATTACATCGACAATTAAGATGTCACTGAAGGTTGATTTTGACACAATCCTAGCAAATTTGGGGTCCTGACGACTCCATCTGTCAAAGCACGCAGTTAGAGCTCCGCAAAGAGTAGCATCAGGCGACGTGCGTCTCCTTGGCATTCAGTACGCCGCTGCCAGAGATGTTATCACAGGGCCCAGCCAACGGTAAAATCTCGCAAGTAGACAAATAAATCAATGATAAGGACGATCGGACTTGTGTACTCACCTTAATATGTTATTTCATATTCAGCTACCACACATCACATTTAAGTTGTAGCGTAATTTGACGTAAGGACCGGCTTTGTTGAGATTTATTTGAATGAAGTTACGATTAATCATTCGTTTAGTAGCAGACGGCTGGCTACAGACAATAATATTATGTATTGCTAGTTATTGCACCAGTAAATCGTTAGAGCACTTAATATTCGTAAATATACTTGATATTTACGAGTAAAAACACAAACTTTAAAAGATATCACTAAAGTATTAAACATTGAACAACGACGTATCATGGTTATGTGGGGTTCTTACCCACTAAAACCCCCGGTGGCCCTTCCTCGGTGCATGGTGAGGGGCTCCGGAATCTCCAGTGGAACGCACCGGAAGCCCTCTACATTTGTGCCCTCGCAGTGCAAGGCGACACGGACCAGCTAATGTCGCCTTTTTCCCGAATCCATTTCAGTGGACGATAAAAGACCCCACCTTTGTCGCCCAGTGAACCCGAGGCCCTTTTAGTCGCCTTCTACGACAGGCATAGCCAAGAACTACAGGGCTGACTTAGTCACAGACTTAACCTAAGCGGTTGTGCCTCTCTACACCGATGATATGGTCTCGACTTCACTCCCTTCTTCTTCTTTTTTTAAAGTTGTTTAAAAATCCAGCAGCGGATTCAGAATAGTGCAAAAACTGCAGTTCTATTTTATTCGGAATTTTTTCACGTAATCAATGGGAATTAGTGATGCGGCGAATAGAAATGTAATGTCGCATCGGACAGCGGAGTACAGTTAGCTTTAGAGTCCAGCCTATTCCGCGTAGATAGCATCTAGGCGGTGGGCAGGCGGTGTTGGTTCACACGTAGTGCGGCCCAGCGACTGGCCGCGTGTACCGTCGCCGCTCGCCTACGGAATCACAATTGGCACTCTCGGTAATAACTCGTCGTGGCACAGCCCCGGCGGAATTCACAAGCAGCCCGTGGACGCAGTGCTTAGTTGGAGCCTCAACGAAGGTCGAAGCTGGACTACTATTTCTGGGTGTGCTGTAATCTGCCGTGGACGTGGGAATCTTCATTGCAATTTAGTTGTAAACAACAAAATTTCTATTGATATTGTACGGTCTGGTTATGGTCATATACGATAAGACATTAGACCTATTTTGGTTTTCGAAACATAAGACGGTAGGTGCAAGATCATCGTTCGATTATTATCGTCTCCACTATCTCTCAGCTTCTATGGAATAATCATATATATTATAAATAATTTTGATAAATCTTATTAATATTTACTAGAATTTTTAGTTAAAAAAATATATTATTGGATACCAAATAATAATTAATTCAATTCAAAATAGATAAAAGATAAAAAAATTAAATTAGTATATTACGGTTTTTTACACAAAAACCATTTACTTGTAGTTCGCCGGTTGTCATAGTGAAAATTCAGTGACACCAGCAGACTTGAGGCCAAGGTCTATTAAAGCACGTTTTTTATCCGTCTATGATGATACAATGAAACCAAATTGAACTGTAACATTTTAAAAAAAGGAGTGTGCTTTAGACCTCACAACTTAAGTAAAACTTCTTTAGGTCAGTCTTTATGTATGTATAATTCTGTATATAGATATATATGTTTATATGTTTAATATATAAACGATTGTTTAAGAGAGAAAACCATCTGCGCAAACCGTCTCTTATAATGTGATACAGACAATAGGCCTGGACTGTATCTTTGATATACGAAACGTAACTAGCTATGAGAGAAGGAGAGAAAGAAAATGTATGTTCGCACTTCTCTCTCTTGCCCCTACAGTAATATACGAAATCTAAGTCTGTCTTTTTCTTTCTTCACTAACTTAGAGATCTTCCTCTCAACTTCCGTTCACCTCACCCGATCACTCTGTTCGTAACGCATTCAGCAACTTACTTACCAAGCCAAGCGTGTGTAAAGAAGTTTTACTTCAAAAACATAAATAGAATTGTTATCAAGATACATTGTATGGCAGTAATAAGTTATATAATAAATAGTTGTACTGACGGATTGAACCATTTAACATTTGATATAGATCGCTGGCAGTATTTCAAGCTAGTAGTTGCTAACGAGATATGTTAGTAAACAGTAATGCGATACAATTGACCACAAAAAATATCAATTTACGATCGACACGAGAGTTACATAACAAGAAGTTCGTTAGTACGCCAGACGGCCGTTAGATGTCGCGCATGAGAATGGTATCAAACATTGATGCGATGCAGTTTTTGTCGGCCACCTGGGGACCGTATTAGCATTGCATTATGTGGAAATGCGAGGCGACACGGGCCGGCAGTTAGGGGCTCCGAAAGCGCAAAAAAACAGATCCGATTGATAAAAGAAGGCAAATTAATGAATTATTTACGGTGGACATGCGCGCGCGCCGCACGGCCGCCATCTTGCGAAGCTATGCGAGACATCGGGTTACGACATTTTTACGCAAAGTTTATCGCTGAGTTCTTCCTCGCCCCGGCCGCAGCCGGCTTGAATGAAACTTTTTATTAACAATATCCGATGTGAATGCTTTTGAAAGCCCCCATTTGACTTTTACAGATATATACATGGTCATCGAGAACACTAAATGAAACTTTTAAGGCAATAAACATATGTTCAATTGCCTTCTGATATGTCGTAATGAAAAATGATATTGTTCCATAAATGTTTCGCTAAGTATAATGCATACTTAATCTTTATCGCTTAAGTAAAAACCACATTAACAATATACAATGTCTTGCCTCTACCAATACTTGCCAAAGCCGATTCAGATTTTTAAACGAGACTCAAATTATGCCTATACAAGCGCGCATGAATCGACTCTAATAAGGGAGCGTTGCTGGAGTTTATTCGGCCACTTCTTCACCCAGCGCTTCTCGAAGTGGCACTCAAAGTTAATTTAGCTTTTGAATGTCCCTTAGATTATCCGTGAAATAGTAACCGCTCCAAGCCGAGGTTCCCCCCAGTGCTAGCGATAGAGGTTTATGCTTAGCGACCTAAGAGCTATGCCACCTCTCAATCCGGTGAAGCAGTCAAGACCGGCTATTCTGGCCAATCTGTGTAGTTCCTCATAAAAAAATCGACTCTAATAAGATGAAACCACTTCTGTAAGGAGGCTGGAGACATCTCTGTCTGTCTATCTAGTGTGTAGGTGATACACAATTTACATATAATTACAAACGGTGATAAATATAGTCACAACTAAATTCTCGCCTTACTTTCTTCTACACACTATCAACATGTGGAATCAACTGTGACCAGCTCTGTTTTCGAACCCATACTACTTAGGGGCATTCAAGTAATGAGCCTACACCTTCGCAAAGGCCGACAATGCGCCTAGGGCTCTTCCGGTATTGTGGATGGGTGAAGACATGTAGTAACTATATTTTCTAGAATTAAAGTAACAGCCTTTATTTATGCCCCACTGCTAGGCGTAGGCCTTCTCTGTAAAGAGAGTATAAGGGCATCGTCCACCACGCAGCCCTAGTGCTGATGGTAAATCAAATGTCTTAGAATTTTTTTCTAGGCCATGTAGGTTTCCTTCACCGCCGCATTTACTAACCTATACTATATTTCCTACTAACCTATAAATAGTTTTATGTTTTTATTCATATACCTACTTTGTAAGATTTCACTGTTGGTCTTCTAAATAAATAAATAAATAAGTTGATAGTTTACCAAATAAACAGGAATATATTTGAAACCATTCTAGCACCATGCATCCTTGATAATGTACTAAATTTTAATTTGATCTGTGTCTATTATATAATAAAATGCTTACAACATTAATACATATATTAAAGAGCTATAAATTTTACATAAACGATGTTTTTATTCAACAACCTCGTATATTGGCCGCTTAATCGAAATTCACGGCAATATGAAGTGTGGACGACAGTTTATTTTCCAGTGATCGTAATAAATTTAAATAAATACATCCCGATGTGACGATGTCTCCTTCGTTATTCCCTGCCTCATTACTATGGACCTATTAAATATTGTCTTCAATTTTGTTATCTTCGAGTTTCAGACACAGACGATATAGCGTCTAACACGCCTGGTGCTTTAAGTGGTTTTTTGTTTGTTTGTCCAATTGATCGGTGATGAATTTTGGGTCCGAGGTGAACAATGATTGACGCGTCGGTTCGCATCTGAATAATGGGATGCTGGAGTAACGCGCTCATGAATCCCATGAATAACTAACGAGTGCCATAAGGCCGTAGGTACCAGCGGTGCGTTGTGCCGGTCGCACCGATTTATTGCTCAGATATAGATAGATGGATATAACTTTATTGTACCAAAAGCATAAAAACATATAACAGAAATAAAGTAGATTTTTCAATTCAATGACGATAGCATACAGTACGAAGCATCAGGTCAGTGCCGGCGTTACGGAGGGTCGCGATTGGGTCACGGTCCATCACGTCAAATTTCAAAGGGCGATCGGTGGGGGTGAGGTGTATGGAAAAATAAAAATATACAAGTATATTTATGGGTAAAAACAAAAACCAATTTGAAATGGAATCAAACGTTAATAACTATTCCACGCGGACTTCCTTTTTGTATTTCCGAATTATCTACTTACTATACTTACCTACTACTAACTATAACTTAATCAGAACCTAACCAAACTTTCATCAAACTACTCTTAAAGTACATTCTATTCAACAATCCATTGGCGTGATATTGAGTTTTTCGTCCATTTGTGGCGCACATACTTGATGCAAATTTAGGACTTATATGGTAACGTTATGCGGTAAAACACACAAAAAAATATAGACGAATTGAGAACCTCCTCCTTTTGAAGTCTGTTAAATATATTAAAATGTGTTTAAAAATGTATAATGTATTTTTTTTATTTTTGTATGTGTTGCTTAGAGCTCTGCCCTTACCGTCTATGTATGTCTATTCTTGCTGTTATTTATTAATTTATTGACTTTTATTATTACCCTACTATGTATTTACCTCTCCTATCCTACAGGGTTGCCATGAAGAGATCGTTCATAATGATAAGGCCGTCCATGCACACTTTTAATTTAAGCTTAGTTATTACTTACTATCTATCAAAAATAAAGCCGTGAGCAAAAAATAAAGGGTCGGTTAAGGAAGTTTGAATATCCCGGAAGATAAAGACGCTAGCTGACAGATTTTAATTAAATTTCTAGTAGTTAGTGTGGTCTCCATGTGGCGACACTAAGTACTAAAATTTCAATAAAAATAAAATTTAATGTAAAATACTGTATTATCCAAGTTTACGTAAGATATCCTTTTCGTTTAAGTATATGTTTTTTAATGAAATATTAATAAATTAATAAAAATATCTTATTTTATTTTAAGGATATTAATTGTCTATCATGCACAATTTATTTCAGTTAGCTAGCGTTTTTATCTTCCGAGATTTTCAAACTTTCTTAACCGACCCTTTATTCCTACCCTTTACTTTGTTCATAGGCGAAACTTTCTGCATCCAAATATTTAGTTCTAGGAAGAAAGGCAAGGAAGACCAAACGTGGCAGTCGATGATTAGTTTGAGTATTTCATTAAGTAATAAACGTTCTGCTATTCGTACTCTCGACTGTGGTATCATAAGTACGGTCACTAAGCTACTAACTATCACTGCTCATATGATATAATAAAGCGTAACAAGAAATACGTTTGTGCTTGAGAGTGATGCAGCGAGGGCCGGATGTGCAGCCGCTACGTGACGACTCGCTGTATGCTCTGTATACCTGCCACGCGTTATAACAATGAAATTTTAAAATAATTACACCATCTCGTACAGTATGGTTCATAGTTTATTATTATAAAGTTTTGGCGCTCATTTTCTCTATTTCTCTTTCCTCTTTAGATTGTCTTTCTGTATGAATTGGGCCGGCGCTGCTAAATGCCGTCCTGTAACGTTAAACTGGGCGTAGGTGCGGGCTAAGAGGTTGTTTGGTAACGCAATGCTCAGTCTTGAGCACAGGCGTAAGTGTCTGTAAGGTGTCTAGCATTTTGGTGTTGTACAGTAGGCATTTTGGAGAGTGTACTCAGATAAGAATTACATGATCTAATTCCCCCAACCACAACAAAAGCATGAAAACCAGCAGTGCATGTTGCAGTTTCAGTGTTGTGGCACGTCTTGTCGTTGCGGACATAACTCAAACCCGAACCTGCCTTCCCTTGCTTTTTCTTTAATTATTTATACAGCAAAGGACTGGAATATTAGTAAAATTTTACATGTACTTCTAAACTTGGCGCTTTAGTTACAAAAGTTATTAAAAGTCTACTTAGTTGGTTAGTCGGATTGTCTAGCGTAGCGTAGGTTCACTCGCATGTTGGTCTGATGGCCTCATAAAGGTCGCAGAATAAAACTGGATGCAAGCTTTACAATTGGTCCTTTTGGAATATTAGAGGAGGCCTATGTGTATCCAATAGATATCCTACGAGTGATAAACAAATGAGGATGACTTGGTGGTGAAGGAATGAATTTGAAAACTCACAACCAACACACCTCTTCTTACAATGCTGCATAATAAGTTACGTATAAATCCACACGAGTAACCAATATATATATAGTTTTTGTTTCTCGCTGCACTGAGAGACCCATATACGCTGGTGTTTTTTTACGCGGTTGTTTAATTTTTTGTGATTTTTTTTTATTGACGAACTACACAGATTGGCCAGAGAAGCTTGCCTTGACTGCTTCACCGGATTGAGCGGTGGCATATCTCTTAGTTCGCTTAGCCTGAACCTCTATCGCTAGTAACTCGACACAAGGGTCCCCCCGGTGAGGGGTAACCTCGGCTTGGACGGTTACAATTTTTGTGACAAATCTACACAGATTAGACAGAGAAGATAATTTTGACTATTTCACGGGATTAAGAGGTAGCATAGCTTTTAGGTTGCGTCGCATCCTTGCCAGGGGCCATACTAATCTTCTCTGTATTGTTCCAGTTATAGTATACGCACTTCCAAGCAAGTACAATTTGTTCAATGCATTCCTTTAATACGTTATCCGGTTGTTTCACTTTCATTGAGCGGTCGTTGCTCACGACGCTACGGTGGAAGGATTGAAAAAAATAAACAAAGTGGCGACATCTATAGTCGGCGCACGTCGCCCGGCCACGTCCCGAAGACGTAAAAATCACATTTCCGGTGCCGGGCTAGATAAGGGCTCAGCGCGTGATGTGCGCACTTTCAGACGCTCCCACACTGCCCTCAAGCTAAAACAGCTTAAGTCGATTCATACATATAACTTCACTCCTCTCTTTTAATAACCCTTCTTCGGCATTTTATAAAAGCTTATGATTTTTTTAAAATATAACTGCGATCTAGTGATCCACCCGTCATACAATTTCTCATGCGTACACACAGACACGCCGGGTGTGTTTGTTTGCGTATACATGCATCTCATTCTACGTTATTCGTAATAGTTGGCCAAACCACAAAAAACAAAAACTGGCATTCTCAAATTTGGTATACGGGCGTCAGCATTTCGTAATACAAATATGATATCGAAAAAAGCATCCGCACCAAGTAAAGTTTTAATATTTGCTCCGTCACGTTTGCTTTCGAGTCGATTTTTGTTTTTACTTCGTAAATATACTTGTCTAAGACACTGTAACCAAGAATGTTTTTGCCAAAACTCACATTGAGGTTGTTGTCACCACAATAAACATGACACCCACGAAATGCAGCACTATAAAATATGTATGTCACAGACTTTAAATGGCCATAAAGAGGATCAGCGTCGATCGCGCTACGAGATCGCCATACATATCGTCCGATACGGTCCGGGCGACGCCAACAAGGTGAGAGATTCGTACATCACACGCCTAACCTCCGGAATTGGCATTTGCATTCAGTTCTTATTAGAACGCCCAGCGGCTCCGAGTGACCGACACACTAATTAAACAATTTGCTAATCCATTTGCAAACGCTTCCCGGCCGCACCACAACACCAAAGGGCTAACCAACCACAGCCCGTAGCGCTCCAAATGGAATTTAAACACGTTGGGCTAGAGTTGAGAATTATAATCACTGCTTCAAGCAAGTCTTAGCATAGCGAAGTAAGACATCGACGGAATGGTTGATTTCTATTGTAATGTATGCTAACTCGGTGAGACCGCGACAATTAGGCTACGATGTGCGATCCACGGCCGCGGTCGTGTCTCTGCGCCGTCACGCTGAATTGCGATCGGCAATTAGTGCTTCGCCGGCTCGCTCGTTCGATCACGACCACATCTAATATGCTCGAGATGCGACGCGGAGACGCCGCGAATGCTAAGGGACGCGAGGAAGCGATCCGCGTCAAGATTCCCCTAGTAGGAGAAATCTAATGATACGTGGGTGCAAAGGAAAACCTCGGCCGCCGCGAAGCTGTCATCTTCGAGCGGTATTTCCAATTCAAGCCACGTTATTAATAAGCAGAGAGGTCGGCGGCTCGCGATCGCCTCCTCGACGCGAACAAATAGTCGAAAAAGGTAAGCGCGCGCTCGTGACGGGAATGTCGCTGAAGTTATGTATTTTAGGTCGCACTCATTGTATTTTAAACCGCCATTGTTTCGTATTTCGCGCCTGCGCCGCGAATACCTTCGCTGCGTTGCGCGGGCGCACTCGTGCAGTTCGTCAAACAATACCCTGGATCTCTGGATAATACAGTATGAATTACATAAGCCCTCAATAAGGTGCTGCAGTCTACCTAGTTAGTAGAAAACATTTCTTATTTCATCAGGAAATTCATAAACCGACTTCAAATTAAATCAAACATAACGGACAAAACATTCAACGCTACTACGCGCGGACTCCTTTTCTTGACCAGGCTATCATTGTTATATTACAAAGTTCTGGCGCCGATAATCAATTACTTCTAGTACATTCGTGTTCATTGTGGTGTTAATGAGTAGTTGCTCGTCTTGGATTGTCTTTAGCCTACCAACGTCGCAATCAATAAGCGTATGGAAGGATATACGATTTTAACCCTAAACATAGCAATGTATAGCATAAAATGCATGTAAAGATATAAAATCTCTTTACTTAAATGTATTCTTTAATTGTATTTTATAACAATTATTCAAATGTTTAATGTCACAATTGTCAGTGTCGTGACATTTATAATTATAAAAGAGATGGAATTGGAATAAGGACATTTTTTTTAAATGCTAACGATATTTTTTTTCGCAAAAATATTTAAAATTCTTATTATTCCAAATTCCATTCCAAATAAGCTTAGGCTTGTGAGTACTTACGTACTAACAAGCCTAAGCTAACAATAACTATAACACTGTATAGAATAGTGTACATCATGGTTTTCCAAAATATGTATATTCACGATTTTTTAATTTATTTTTTGATATGTTTTGGATATACATTTTTTTTACTGTTCTTCAAAAAACAATCTTGCCACGATAAGGGTTAAGGAGTTTCAATGAAACCAAAACGCATTGAAATAAAAAATCAAAGTGGGTTTATGAATCACCGCGCTATGAGTATAATGCTCGTATAAAAAGGCAGGTGAACTGAGAACATATCGACACCAGTAATTTATACTTAACTCTATAAAGCACATTGTACAGAAAAGGCTCACAAAGGGAAAAGCTTTTATTTTAATTACTAGTTAATCGAGCCCGCTTCGCTGGACATAGAGCAATAAAAGCTGGCTAAGCTATTCCTTATAACATCAGCTATGCTGCCCCGTGTCAAATGTTGAGTCCCGTGAAAAATGGTCCAGACGTTCCAGAGATTAACCGGACCAGACAGTCAGGATAGTCAAAAATTGATTTTTTTTTTTGGTTTATGTACCGTTAATACATTCATATGCGTGTAGTTAAAACCTGTCAGTTTAATATTACAAACAGACACTCCAATTACATTTAGATTAAGATATTCATTTGAATTTCAGTACTCGTAGAAGTCAATTTATATATGACAATTTTCTATAATTATTTTTCTTTTATTATTTATATTTTTCCATTTAGATATGATTTGCGGAATATACATGTAATTCTAGTTAGCGTAGTATAAATATTTGGTGTCGATATGTGCCATCAAATTGCAAGTACAAACGGTGTACACGGATGCTAAATAACAGTAGGTAGTACGAAATGGAAGGCTTCCCACAGCAGTGGTTGGTGATGCAAGGCGAGGCGCGGGCAGCACGCACGCCGGCGCACGCGGCCGCGTCCCACGCTACGCGATTGATTAACGGTGCGCGCGCTGTCCGAACGTCGCCCGCTCACCGTCCGACCGTCGCCCGCTCACTGTCCGCCCATCAACTGCCTTTTAGCCGCCCATCATCTCCTCGCTAGACAGACGCAAAGCCCCGAAATTTATTGTAAAACTAGCTGTGTCCGCGACTTTGTCCGCGTAGAATTTGATAAAAATTATTTAGTTTTTTTTGTTTTTGCGCTATATATCTCAGACGCTCATTGTCTTTTTTGACGTACACGAACAACAAATTAAATCTAAACCAATAACTCTCTTTTTGAAGTCGGTTAAATAAAAAGTGGCTTACGCTATTCCCGACTATAATCTATCTGTGTGCCGAATTTCATCCAGAAACGTCCAACCGTTCTGGCGGGATAAAGAAACAAACATCCATCCGTCCATCCCCAGTTTCACAGATTTCATTTTATAGTTATAATATAATAATAGAAAGAACATAACTAAACTATTCAACGAATTATTAATATAACAGAACTTTAGAACATCGTTTTAAAGAAGCTTAATATAAAGCTATAGAACTATAATATAAAGCAAGTAACTAACAACCGTTGGCAAGCCGTCTGAATTTTTGATAATATACTACACTATTTTATTTCCTTACTCATTCATCATATTCATATTTCCTTACTCATATCTTTTTAAATTACTATTCATTACATTTTTCCTTTCTCTATATTTTATTACATTTAGTATAGTATTGCTTATCGCCGACGTGAGCTTTGCGGACGCGTGCACGCACGCCTGGGAACTGGGAAGTGGCGCCAGGAGCCTACCAACCATCTCTTCTTCTTTCTTCATACTTTCTAAACCTAAAAAAAGGACTCCTGTCTGCTTCTGTAGCAATCAAAAGCTGGAGCAGATTCAGAGGAAATAGGAGGAAAAGAAGAAACATTTATTCGATACTAGGAATACAATATATGTAAAAACAATTGAATTCACTAAAATGGCCGCCACTCAGCCTTAAGTCATGGAGATGAAATTTTCGCGAGTGCTGATTTTCAGTGGAACTATGAATTGTGAGATAAACGACATTTAGTAAATTATACACTCGTAAGCAAAAATAAAAGGCCGGAATAAAGGGTCGGTTAAATAAGTTTGAATATCTCGGAAGATAAAGACGCTAGCTAACTGAAATAAATTGTGCATGATAGACAATTAAATATCCTTAAGATAAAATAAAATATTTTTATTAATTTATTTATATTTCATTAAAAAACATAAACTTAAACGAAAAAGGATGTCTTACGTAAACTTGAATAATACAGTATTTTTCATTAAATTTTATTTTTATTTAAATTTTTCCGCCACATGGAGGCAACACTAAGTACTAAAATTAGATATCCTTTTTCGTTTAATTTTATGTTTTTTACCGACCTTTAACTTAAACGACCCTTTATTTTTGCTCACGGCTATATTATAGAATTTAGGATACATAAAATATCTTATTATAAAAACAAAAACACAACAAAACATATTCCTCTAAAATAATACAAGGTAATGGTTAACTTACGATATTAAATTATATTACGCGCAATAAAAAAACTGGCAATTTTTTTAATGTCACACTACTAGAAGTTCTGTTGCCTAAATACCCTCACTTCCACATTCGTGATTGTTGCCGTCAAGAAGTACTTAGTCTTAGATTGTCACAATCCATTGTTAGGATCTTAATCAACAAAAAATATTCTGTACGATTCAAGCATTCCCTGGATTATCTTCTAAACCGAAGGTCCAATAAGGAAATAAAAAAAATCACAGTCACTCATTACAACACTATTACGGGCTGTACAAGATCATAACAAAAGATAAATACAACTTTAGGAGGTGTAAAATGGAAATCCATAATCTCAACCTAACCCTCTTGACTAATGGCGTGACTGTTATTTTCTACTTTTTATATCTGTTATCATTTCTATGTAGCACATTGTTAAATAACCAAACCGCAGTCGGTGGATATCGTAGACAGATCTAACAATTGGCTGAGATTTGGGTGCAGACACGTCCACACAACGTGAGAGTAAGACCGGTGTGGTAATAACGTACTTTTGAAATAAATAATAATAAATATAAATATATATATATATATATATATATATATATATATATAACGGTTGTACCGTTACCGTTTACCGTCGTTGTACGAGAAAAGTCATTTTCCCATACAACATTTTCATGGGTTTCCGAACTGTCAAACATTGAATGTTGATCCTGTCGACACGGTAAACTCTGCCCTCAAATTAAAGAACGTATTTAAATAAAAGTTTCGATTCGACTACATAATATAATGGCGTATTTTAGATTTAAAAATGTAGAATTATGTGAGTAATGAAAAAGGATTGACATATTTATTGGTAGTCAAATTTTTCTGCTTCCGTTCAGACATTTAAAGTTAAAGTTACAGCCTTTATATATGTATAATAAATGTCCCACTGCTGGGCACAGGCCTTCTCTGTAAAGAGAGTATAAGGGCATAGTCCACCACGCGGCCCTAGTGCGGATTGGCAAACTTTTGACAAATTTTCTAACACATGTAGGTTTCCTCACGATGTTTTCCTTCACCGCCCAGCGCGTGGTTAATCAGCACATAAAATTGCAACAACAAATTTATTGGTGCCGGCACCGGGGATCGATCTCGAGTTGCTAGCGTACTATGCAACAAGAGCCAACCGCCCGGACACTGAGCTACCACGGCTCCATTTCAGACATTTATTTTGTGTAAATTAAGGAATCAATCAATTATAAAAAATCAAGCTACTTTTAATGTTATTTTTCTAAGCCCAAAAGTTAGCCGATGGAGTCGAAAATTTCTCAATTGGAGACCACGGACGTGGACAGCGTGAACATCCTACGATGGACGTGGACATCCAACCACAAGGTGGTGACAACCTAATTACAGTGACATAGTAATCTATATCGATATCCCACTGGATCTATTGTCGATGTTTTTATTTCATTAATATTTGCACAGTTTCATTTGTATTTTCTTTAGTAATGATTTAAACTAATATTTTCGAAATTTTTCTTTAAATCTTTGATCATATCTTGGACGGTTCACTTGACTTCTAAGATTGCGATATGTTCATTTCACATTTTGATCCAAATAAGATGTCATGATAGATAGATAAATCCTTTATTGCAGCAAAGTATGTGCATTTTCTTCTATTTAGCATTTTCTTCCAGATAACCTTTAGTGGTTAAGAGCTGGCTAAGGGAAGTGCCCCTCAAAATAGCGTCTTAAAAATATTATATAGATAAAAAAAACACATCAAAACATATTCCTCTAAAATAATACAAGGTAATGGTTAACTTGCGATATTAAATTATACTACGCGCAATAAAAAGACTGGCAATTTTTTTAATGTCACACCACTAGAAGTTCTGTTGCCTAAATATCCTCACTTCCACATTCGTGATTGTTGCCGTCAAGAAGTACTGAGTCTTAGATTGTCACAATCCATTGTTAGGATCTTAATCAACAAAAAATATTCTGTACGATTTAAGTATTCCCTGGATTATCTTCTAAGCCGAAGGTCCAATAAGGAAATAAAAAAATCACAGTCACTCATTACAACACAACACTATTACGGGCTGTACAAGATCATAACAAAATATAAATACAACTTTAGGAGGTGTAAAAATGGAAATCCAAAATCTCAGCCTAACCCTCTTGACTAACGGCGTGACTGTTATTTTCTACTTTTTATATCTGTTATCATTTCTATGTAGCACATTGCTATATAACCAAGCCGCAGTCGGTGGATATCGTAGACAGATCTAACATTGGCTGGGATTTAGGTGCAGACACGTCCACACAACGTGAGAGTAAGACCGGTGGGGTTCGCTTCTACTCCGTTAGCTCACAGCAACTAAACGATGCTAATAAACACAGTTCTGTATACACGTAAAGACTACTAACGTACTTTTTGAAATAAATAATAATAAATATATATATGTATATATATACATATATATTTTAATATATATATACATATAATTTTTCATTGTTTAAGTAGTAAGTATTCAGATACACGCTATTTAAAGACGTTAGTTGACGAAGCCTCCCTAATCTCAATCGGCAAACTATTCCATAGTTTTATAGCTGTACTGGTAAAAGAATTACCATTGTTCTTCTTCATGTGCCTCTCCACCACTGATGGTTGGCAGTCAGTCTTCTAAACTCCTATTTCATGGCTAAGCGGAATACTACTTCGACTGTTTCTAATTAATTCCTAATTGGGTGTGAAGTTTTATTCAACTTTTTACTTGAAATTGATACAGCTTGTACTAACGCACATTGAACTCTATTGTATGTGGAAATTGTGTAGTACATGTTTTTGAAAACGCATTTTGTTCCTTATACGACAAGAATTACAAATTCAGGAATGCGAACAATGATGTGTGGTGAAGCAATTATTTGGCTCGATCGGATGCAGGTGCCCAGACAGACAAACAGTCCATAACAGATATAAAATTTCCACTGTCTGATAATCTAAAATAGACTATCGACACAAAAAAGGAAAAATACTGTTACCGACATACAATATATGTGGTGAGAGATATTTGCACCATAATTGTTTCAGACTCACAATCTAAATGGTCAATCAATTTGCACGTCTATTTTTGATACTGCTCACTAAATGCTGCTTCAAATTGACCACGATCCCATCTGATTTTAAGTGGAAATGCAGTCAGGGCCAGGCGCTCTAACTTAGTAAACGCCTATTCACTCTTGAAAATCCATATTGTAATCGGAGGGAAAGACAGACGCGGTCAAACTATTTCAGGTATTTTCTGTACGAATAATAAAAGACGATGCAAAGGGCTGGCTACGTTCGGGTTTCAGGGATATTTACAATAATAATCCAGGAGTATTCAATATATGCAAAATGTTAGGAGTCTCATGGACTGAGCGCCGCATCAATGAGTCTATTCTTAACGAGCTAAACATCAAGACTCGCCTCTCCACGACTTGCTTTCGCCGTCTTCTTAATTTCTTCGGCCACATAGCTCGCCGCCAGCCAGACAGCCTTGAAAAATTACTGCTGGTTGGCTGCGTTGAAGGAAGAAGAAGCAGAGGCAGGGCGCCCACTAGATGGACAGACTCTATTGGAGGAGCTACCAAATTAAAACTCCAGGCGACTATCCACCTGGCCCAAAATAGGAAAGAGTGGGGAATGCTCGTTCAAAGCAGCTCTCTCACGACCCTCAGCTCTGAGGAAACGATTATAAAGAAAGAATTCAATATATAGCCGTGAGCAAAAGTAAAAAGTAGGAAACTAACTGAAATAAATTGTGCTTGATAGACAATTAAATATCCTTAAATATATTTATTAACTTATATGTCACTAAAAACATAAACTTAAACGAAAAAGGATATCTTACGTAAACTTGGATAATACAGTATTTTTATTAAATTTTAGTACTTAGTGTTGCCTTTATATGGTGTCCATAAATTACTCAAATATTTTTTATTAATTTTTGGAATAAAATGGAATACTTAATTTGTATTAAGTACGTGCGCGACAAATGAACGAATAACTCAATTTCACGCCCACCGATTTCGATAATTCATTTTTTATTAGAAAGGATGTTATTCAAAGATAGTTTGTTCAGAGTTTGGTAAGATTCTCTAGTTCGTAATATTCTTATTCGATTTGAAGTCGGTTTTTGTATTTACCCGTTTCTTTACGCTTGTTTTTGCATTTGCAATTCCTTGACAAGACACTGTAAATTTACCAAAGAATTGCATATTAGCAGTCTACGATCGACGCCTAAATACCTGTCGGCTTTGAAGGTAACGGTACGAGACATGCAGACTAGAGGTCCCACCGACGCGACACCCAAATATTCGCACACGCAAAATATTCAACGCGCATGCAAATTACTCCATTCCAAGGTTGAGTCTTAGTAGATAAAATATATCTATATTTTATTATAATATATATATAATAATAATAGCGATCTTATAGCGATAAGTCTCGATCAAAATCTTAAGAGACTTTCGCTAGATGGCTGGGCCAAGGGTCAGACAGTGAAGGCAGTACTCCTGGACACGGCACGCATCGTCAGGAGGGTTCTCTCTACGCCCTAAGCACCGGTCGCTTGGGCCCTGCTTTGTTGCCGGTGGCACACACACACATAGGTTTTAATAATGTTTTATATTTTGTATGATAAAACTTAACCTAAGGTCTAAAAAAATTTGAAGCGTCAATAGCCTAATGTCCTATTTTAAGTGGTAATTTACCACGTGTTCAGTGGTGAAATAAAACATGTGGTATTAAACGTCTGATGTGAAGTGTGCCAATCCGTACTAAGGCCGCATGGCGGGCCATATGCCTTCATACTATCTTTACAGAGAAGCCCTATGCCCAACAGTGGGACGTACTTTTCACTTTAAATCAATAACTAATAACGTTTGTAGCAAATTAAATATATTTTACATATTCCCACGCAATACCAACCATAACACGCCGCTCTGTCGAACATACGTACAAAATGACACTGTAACATTCCAATCAATCGCGAAACAATACAGCGCTATGCATTCTAATAAGTCTATACGGCGACTTAATACTCGATAAATTTGGTCCACATGTTACTTTGTTAAATAAAACACTGTTGATTTTAGAGAACCCTCCAATACAACGTCCATTGTTTATATTACGCTCATTAGAGGTTCAAATAAATAATACACATAGCATTATAAAAAATACATATTTATTGTTAATTTATATTCTAGAAGTTCTACTTCTTTCGGCGATTAAAGGAAAAATGACGACATACCTATGTCGTCCTACGTCTATGTAGTCAACATTTGGTGTGAAACTAGGTAACAAAATTAAAAAAAAAAATCCCTGTGATATGTGACTTGTTGTCTCCGGTATTTTTATAAAGCTTATATGTTTCCATTTCTACTTATTTATTTATTAAAATAATACGTATATTATTATTTCTTTTATTAAATACATAAATATTATATTCATTTATACCCATATTATATTTATTGAATTTAAAGGTTTATATTCTGTCTATAGCAGCTTTGAACCACCACAGGCTGAGATGGCGTCCAACATAAGCACCACGTCTTATTGTACGTTCTTTCTTTCTTTGTACAACTGTAATTTTTTATAAGTTTTTATATTATGTTTGTATAATGCTTATGAGCCGTGGTAGCTCAGAGTCCGGGCGGTTGACTCAAGTTGCACGCCTAGCAACCCGAGTTCGATCCCCGGTGCCGGCACCAATAAATTTGCTATTGCAATTTTATGTGCTGTGTCACGTAGTAAGTGCTCGGCGGTGAAAGAAAACATCGTGAGGTGAAGTCTGCCAATCCGTACTAAGGCCGCGTGGCGGACTATGCCCTTATTCTCTCTTTACAGAGGGCTGTGTCTAGCAGTGGGATATATATAATATATTTATAAAGGCTGTAACATTAACATTAACGTCAATAAATAAAATGTAAAAGTCGTTAAATAAAAAGCACAAACAAAATAAATTATCATCAGCAGTGAAAGACCGCTTTATTATATTTATCGCTGGAAATCAGCATCTACCTGTTAGTTATTTGGTTTGTGATGTATACAAATATCATAACCATAACGGAACCTTAGCATGAAAATTAAGGTCAAATTTAATCATCATATTTGATCAAAAAAGTTAGAAGCAGAATAAACACCACTCATATTATAAGTGGTGTTTATCGAACTTTTAAAAGCGTCAATAGCCTAATGGTTTAGGGTACGGTCTGCGAATCGTAAGGTCGTGGGCTCGAATCCACCATTCGACTATTGACGTAAACATCTCCTAGCACAAGCTTTTAAGCTTAGTTGGAATGGTTAACAAGAATGTTAGTAATATTTATGAAAAAAAAAGGAAATATGCTGGATTTATTTTTAAAAAAATATAATATATATATACGGAACAGGGAAAATATGGAACTATCGGTTCCCGGTAACTGGCGAGAGTTGTCTGGTATGAGTAACATAGATCCTTAGTTCATGTGATTTAAATAAAACATGCATGGGTTCGGTGCGCGCGCGCAGCTCTTGCTGAATTCAAATCGCATGCACGTTGACATAGTGAGACAGGTAACAGGAAACTTAGCGTGGGACGATAACCTATAGTTTCTAATGACGAACTACACAGATTGGCGAGAGAAGCCTTGACTGCTTCACCGGATTGAGAGGTGGCGTAGCTCTTATGTCGCTTAGCCCGAACCTCTATTACTAGTAACTCGACACGAGCTTCCGAGCTTCGAGGGGTAACCTCGGCTTGAACGGTTACTATGTTACGCGTAAGCATTCCGATCCGAGGGCAACCAAGAGGGCCGAACCGTGAAGTAGCACTTGTTGGTTATAGTTCCGTACAATATATTTTTCTAAAAGATTTATTTATCACTATATGCAGGTGGTGATTAAAATAACGTTAAAGTTATAGACTTAATATAAAAGTTGGGGAAAAAGTCTTTACGCATTATAGTATGACTTGTGGTAAAATCTCTTTGGCTATACTATTTGTTTGTTTGTCTGGCTGGTTTTGGCATCATTGAAAGTTTAAATTTTAACATTATGATAATTCACACACATAACTCACACATTTTTAGCCACTCAGCAAAAATTAAGTGAGGTTGGCTGGGAGGTGTTAATGCATCCGCCGTATAGTCCTGACCTTACACCTTCAGATTTCCACCTGTTTCGGTCTCTTCAGAATTCTTTAAGCAGTGTCAGGTTAACATCACGAGAGCACTGCCAAAACCACTTGTCGCGATATTTTAATCAGAAGTCCCAAAATTTCTCTCATGTCCCTACCTATAAGATGGCAAAAAGTTATCAAACAAAATGGTACTTACATACTTTAGTTAAATAAACTATTTTAAAAAATGTTTTAAATTTTCTTTAAAAATGCGAAGAAACTTTTTCCTCAACCTGTTATATGTATACGTAATGACATTAAGGACGTAGTCCGCCATGCGGCCATAATGCGGAGACTCCACACGCCTTACAAAATTTTCTAAGACACGGAGGTTTCTGCACAGCGTTTTCTTCACCGCCGAGCTCGTGATAAATCAGCACATAAAATTTTCACAAACTTAATGATTGAAACCATTCGAACTTGGGTTCGGTCTTCAATGTGCTATGTAACTTGAGGCGACCGCCCGGACACTGAGTTACTACGGTTCTACATGATGATTATTTTGATATATTATTATATACATGTTATTTTAAGAGATATAAGGGACCTTCCGTTTGAATCTCTCGAAGTGACTCAGCGCAAGGGTCCCCGAGAGGAAATCCGATTCTACTTGGGACATTTCGCTTCCACCTAAACTATGATCAAGACCTGTACGATAAATGCAACTTTTTCCTCCCGCGACTGTTTATTGCTGGACATACAAAGTACAAATTCCAATAGTCCGAATAAATCTCTGTTTAAAAATTAAAATACAAGCGAAATTCCAACAAAGTAACTAATGACATTAAAATACTGTAGACACAAAACGTTTGCGTCAAGAGAAGCGTCAATAAGCTTCGCGTCACACATAAAACGTTATGATCGAAAGCGAAATTCGCACGATAACGTTTTTATTGTTCGCCATATCTTCCAAATTAAATTCTAAAATCACATTTATTACCAGACCGATAAGGTTTCATATGGCGTCCGCATGCTGTAAGCTGTACGTTGCAATATCTCATGGTTTAGAGTCCTCGCAGAGCTTGAATTTCGCAACAACAGCAGGACGGGCGTATAAAAAATAACGGGACAGCCGGAGCGACGAAATCTTTCAAAAACAGAATCGGCTCATCATTTAAGGACAGGACGGTCGAGTCGTATCGATACGTTGATGGAACGTTTAGGTCTGTATAAAATACGATTCATTGTCTTTTTTTGCGCGCGAAGCCTGCGGGCACGGAATACCAACGAGCTACTGACTGCGCGTCGCGGTGCGCGTGCGCATAGCGCCGCGCGACCACGGTACGGGCACGATACGATTTATATCACGATACACCGAATAGATTTTATAATAAAGATATAGTTATAAAAGAATTTTATGGCAGTTTATTTATCATTTTAATTCCCAATGTTTCGAGCGTTTTAAAGGATTTACGCAATAAAATCCCTAATAAACGTAGTAACGTATAATTTATTCCATTATTTATTAATCTATGTGCGTTTTTTTCTTAATTTTCGTCCAATAAATTTAAATATTGATTATTTTGTATAAATTTACGTCATTCAAATTGAAATAATTTATAAGTAATCAAAGACGAGAAAATGTCGAATCGTGTCCGTCACGTTATAACAAAACGTCTACAATTTGGGGACTCGCGATGGCCGAACTATTTTCGCACTCAGAAAAACTCAGGTTCGTCCCAGTATTGCATTTCCGCAACCAACTGCTATTTCGACCTAAACAACAACTAAATACAGTCGAATTTACGTCGTATTAATAAATGCATCAGTACCAAACACTCGGATCTTTTGGAGACACGGCTCCACCGGGGCACCGATCACGTTCCCAATGAATACGCGTCGTCCATTCCTCGATGATTTCTTTATCACTGTCATTATGCCAAGGATTCGTTAGGGGGATAAATTTTAATGGATTTGAGAGTTTGTCGCGTCCCGATCGCTCCAGAGATTCGAGGCTCGCCGTGAGAACGTGTCGCCGTATTGTCCCACGTATTGTTATGGTGTATAATTATTTAATTTCATTACTTCCTTTGATTGGTTGGAATTTTATAAGCAAAGCTCATGATGAGGACAATTATTGCTCCGGCTCGAAAGACCCCTTCAACTATGTACCAGTCGTTGTTACCATTCGACAGTTAAATGGTAGAACAGCCCTGTAGTTCTGCGCTCGTATATTAAGACTACGGTATCCTCTGCCTGTCGTAGAAGGCGACTAAAAGGTACCTCGGGTTCACTGGGTGACAAGGGTGGGGGCCTTTGTCGCCTGCCATAGTGGACCCGGGAAGAAGGTGACATAGGCTAGCCCGTGTCGCCTTGCACTGCGAGGGCACTGGGGGAGGGCGGGGGATTAATCCCTCCTCCCCAGCACAGTGCAGAGGGACTCCGGTGCGTTCCTCTGGAGATCCCGGAGCCCCTCAACATACAACGAGGAAGGGCCACCGGGGTGGTTTTAGTAGGTAAGAACCCCACATAATCCCGCCCGGAAGGCAGGGTATCTTCTTGAAGATTTCCCACCCGTCAACAAAAAAAAAGTTAAATGGTAGAAACGATGTTGTTCATTGCTTTACTGTTATATAGCTTACTGCCAGGATGTTATTAAGGAGTACAAGGAGTACGCGCGTAGTTCGTTAGTCGTCTTGAATCGTACTATCACAAAGTCCGACGTTGCACTGCAAAGTGTATGGTGCACATATAATTACAACCGATGCAATTAATTATAAATATACATAAGACTATCATTATGTATATTAAAGTAATTATAAATTTTATATATTGATATAATATTATGATACATATAGAACAATACTAACTAAAAAAAGAAATATTTACAATATAATAGGTATTTTACAAAAAATATAACTGTGCCAAAACAACGTCGCTTGGCAGCGTGCCCAGAAGGCTGATAGCATTGCCACGTTGTATGGTAATGCTTAGCCGCTGTATGTGTCTGTTATAAGACTTAAATTACAGATTTAATAAGTGGTGTCCCGTAACGAAAATAAACAAATTACTTAATATGTTCGATAAACTGCAGCAGATGCGCTTGTGATACGGCGAGGTATTACTGGCAATCATAAGCCCGTTAAGTTTCAAGAAGCCCATTTAGTGGGCAGCGAGCGGGCCAAATTGGCGACCACACATGTCGCAACAGAATTCCACCGCCCGGCTCTTCCGATAAACGGAAAACAAAATTTTCGCGAATTGGCTTTTTTAATTCTCGTAATTTAGACAAAAAAAGAACAAATTAGAAGTAAACCGACCTTTTTTTCTATATAACTCATTTGGAATTTAACATCTTTGTCGCTCTTAGCTCAAACAAAGGAGACAAAACACAACTGGCATTAAAATTGAAAATATGTTTTGTTTGGTAATCATTCGTGCGTGCGGATCAGATAAGTTGTCGCCTTTTAAATCAATTGGACAGATTTCTATAGGACCCAAAGACAGTTTAAAACCTGAGCCATAATTTTAGTACAAGAAACTTAGCGCCATAGCTTCTTGACGAGAAGGAACTTTGGCCTAAAATTCACATATTACTTCAATTATAAAAACATGCGCTAATACATTTAGGCGATTCGGCAGTTTAATGAGGGGCTTATCGCGATTAGAGCAACGACCGAAGCCGAAGACCGTTTCATTGAATTAATTCAATAGACCCTAAGCCGCCCTACAAGCTCAGCCATCTCTCAAAAACCTTATGAAACATTGGCAGCCGTGTGGCCGGTCAGAGTAAACCTCCACTACGGCCTATGGGCGGTGTTGTGTAAGACCAATTGCGGCACGTTAGCGTCGAGCTATCCGCACTGGAGCCAGTTGATAGCTGCACCGTGGCGACCACGTACCAGAGTGTGGCCGCGAGTTGTGATAGCGTGCTCCTGCGTGGCGGGCGGCGGGCAGACAACAATGGCGGTGCGGTAACGAGCGGCCGCGTACGAAACGCGTCCGTGCTAGCGCGTTCTCCAGCGCCTCTCAAACTGTCTCACATGGCCATGGAAAAATTTCTTGTAGAGGAAATGTTTCTCCCAACGCTGCCTCGCTTCAAAGTCTTTCTTACATGCAGTGACTGATCCGACACTGCCATTTTAACTTTCTATCCTCTTTATCACTTATTAATTAATTATATAATGTTAATCAACGGCGCTATGTGATCACCAATAAATAAAAAATTATAAAACAATGGGGCGACATTTTTTTTGTCCGTTCTAACTGCAAACCTACAAACTACATCATAGACAACTTAAAACAATTCAAAAACACGTAAAATAAAAAAAAATAATAAATCTAATCATCCTAAAATATATACAAACAACAAATTTAAATAACAGTGAAACGAACTTACGAAAACCAAATCAAAGACCACCTACCAAATCACGAGGTAAATATTTAGAACCATAGTCCACTATGGACTACATTAAAAAAAACTGCAAACGTACATGTGGCCGCTGAAAATCAACAACTGATGTCATTAAATCATCATCAACAACAACAACACCAAAAGTCAACAGTCAACTGCTGGGGATAGGCATCTCTAAAGGCCGCTGGGCACGATGCTAGTCCACTCTCATCCAGCTCCTACCAGCCGTCCTGCGAAGATCGTCACTCCACCTAGTCTTAGGGCGTCCGTGGTCTCCACTTAAGTCATGACATATGAAGCCGAGATACTCACGGCATGGCGGGCTCATAGGTTATCATAAGATGTTTCGAAATATATATCAGACTTATCCTGTACGGAACGTAACACAGTTTGAGAAGCGCTATATGTGAGACAAGAAGTGCACGTCCTCATTAAGCATTCCGCGCTCGTCTATACAATATTGATGTCACTCGGCGTATTTTTTCGAGCCGTCGTTACCTAGCGTCGAGCCGCGGTCGTGTGTTGCGAGCGCGAACGCACTCTCGTTACCGAACGCGTTGCGAACGAACGAACATTTTAATTATAATTTATTAAACAATGATGAATGATTTTGGTACTTCCTTTAATAAATAAAATTGCTGTTGTGTAACAAAGATTATTAAATATTAAGTAAATTTAGTGATAGATTCAGACAATCAGACGATAAGAATTAGCTCAGCCTAGGATCACCACAGATTCTACCATAACATATCATTGTATTCTTTCATGTGTCTGTGCCTAAAGGACGGTAACTAGTGTAATTATTGGATATATTTTTCTGGGAATGATCTAAGCTGTTCGGGCTCTATAATTCCATTTTTGAGAGATGGCATAGCTGTTAGGGCGCTTAGCTTGGACTTCGAAAGTGACTTAGTACAAAGACTTACGAGACCTCGGCTTGGGTGTTGTTTTTGGACTAATTAATAACCTATACCCTTGACCGTTGGTAAGAGTTGGACAATTTTATGTTATCAAAAAGTAATTCGTATGTCGAACAATGCGTAAACTTACCTTGACATAACCGGCACACAAGCTGTTGGTCAGGCGGCCATTTTACAGAGTCAATAAAAAACATGTCAACATAGTAACACGTGTCACCTTACTAACTACACATAACGCATACAAGTACCGGCAGAAGAGAGCGCTGGCTCACACCTTGTCAGTATTAATTGCTTTTAATTATCAAGTGAACATGTAATACCTGGAAAAAAATTAATGTACCGTACATAGGTTGGAAACATAAGACACAAAAACTTCATAGCGTACAGTCTAAATATACGCAACAAAAAATATGCTGCTTCTGTTGACCTTTTCAATTTCAAACTAACGGATCGTATATGGTGGAAGGCATTGGGAAGGCCTATTTCCAGCAGTGGATAGATACAGGCTGATGATGAAGATAGACTTACAATATATGAAATACGGAGTACAATATTAAGTAAATATAATTGTGAGGAATTCCATTACTTAATTATATATTCATATATAAACTTATGAATATGAATATAAACACAAAAAGTTATGTCAAATTAGTATTTATTATTGACGATAAACGTTTTCAACACATTCTAGACTACGAGAACAACTTTTCATAATAATAACCCAATACATAATAGATAGATAGATAGATAGATAAATCCTTTATTGCACCAAATAAAATGTACAAAGGCGAACTTAATGCTAATTAGCATTTTCTTCCAGCTAACCTTTAGTGGTGAAGAGCAGGCTAAGGGTAGTGCCGCTAAAAATAGCGTTTTAAAACTATTATATAAATAAATAAATATACATTCACATATACATAAATAGATACTTCTATATAAATATAATAATATACATACACATGGAATATATACAACGACAATAAATATACCAGTTTGTAATTTTTCATTGTTTGAGTAGAAAGTATTCAGATACACGCGATTTAAAGACATTAGTTGACGAAGTCTCCCTAATCTCAATCGGCAAACTATTCCATAGTTTTATAGCTGTACAGGTAGATATTAATATAGTACATAATGATAGATATTAATTATATTTACTGTTAGCTGGCAACACCTGACACCCAGCGATTGTTATACATAATAACTACTTCCAATGATATCTTAATAATTTACCTGAACCTTATTGTATCTTTAATTCATAATTAATAATTTAGTTGATCGTCACATGAACTTGGCATTGTAAACAATAGTTTAACCTTATTAGTTCCTAATCTGACTTCTAATTAAATTTGTATAAAAGATGGCGCGCAATTGTGACGTTTTGACTCGATATAAATAATTCTTTGTACAACGTTACGCTGTCTCAATAAAGCGAGTGTATTAGTTGTTGGACTATTTTATTCTATGAGACCTACAAATTATAACATTACGCATTTATTTAAATATGCCAATAGCATAACATTTACACAGTGTTGTCGATGACCAATTTGAAAGGTAATTCATTAGGATCTTCGTAGACAAACAACATAACACCAATATTCTACGACACATAAATTAATTTGCCTTTATTTACTACTAAAACTGAACTTAGCCTATTATTAATTTATTACAGTTATTATTATTTTTTATTATTTCTAAGCAAGTACTTGACTACGATCCCACCTGATGTTAAGTAGAAATGCAGTCCTGGATGGTAAGGCGAACTAGCTTAGTAAATGCCTATTCACTCTACTCTTGAAAATGCCCACATTGTAATCGGAGGGAAAGACAGACGCGGGCAAACTATTCCAGTCCTTTGCTGTACGAAGGATGAAATACGAAGCAAATCGCTTCGTTCGGGTTTGAGGGATGTTGACAACATTATGTATTAACAAATAAAATTATATATTAAAGTCAACCTTTCCCTATTCATTACACGGATGCTATGCGGATACTATGGAAATTCTTTTATTATAATATATTTAAACTCTGGACTAACTCGCCGATTGCGATTTGCTATGTGAACTAATGTCTCTCTGCTTCACCGGATTGAGAGGTGGCATAGCTCTTAGGTTACTTAGCTTGAACCTCTATCGCTAGTAACTCGACACAAGGGTCCTCCTGGTGAGGAGAAACCTCGGCTTGAACGATTACTATGTTACGCGTAAGCAATTCGACCCAAAGGCGCCCGGGAGGGCTGAACCACGACTCGGTCGGTAGCTATTTCACGGATAATCAATTACACGGATCATCATCATCATCATCTCAGCCGTAAAACATCCACTGCTGGACATAGGCCTCCCCCAACGATTTCCAAAAGGACCGGTTGTAAGCGGCCCGCATCCAACTGCGCCCTGCGATCTTTATGAGGTCGTCAGACCACCTTGCGGGTGGACGTCCTACGCTGCGCTTGCTGGTCCGTGGTCTCCAATCGAGAACTTTTCGGCCCCATCGACCATCTGTTCTACGCGGATAGATATATATATATATATATATATCTCTATTGACAATCCGAGCAGTAATTATATTCATTTTTATATGGTTTATATACAGTTCAAATATATTACTGGTTGTACAAGATCACCACAAAATATAAATACAACATTAGCAAGTATATATAAGATTTTCCCCTATCAAAATGTGCTCGATTCACTTGAAAAATTTTTCCTAGAAAAAAAACCCGAATTATTCACTAAAAAAAATTGCCAAACCAAAAACCAATGACAATAATTTTTCCACCACCAACCAATATGCATATTTTCAATACCGTGGTACAAAGATACCTTTTGACTTAAAGAGATGCAGCGTTTAAGTAACTTTTATTGGACACTGACGATTCAAGCAAAAATGGACGTACAGTGATATCAATTGCTTTGTTGCAGAGACACACGTACTCACTTTCCAAAATATGAAGACACCTCACGACACCCATTACTCACGAGAACACAAACAATTACAAGCCATTTATGAACTACGAACAGTTCAAATAACAGTGGTCATAACAGTAAAGTCAATTGCTTTGTTATCTATAAGCATACGTATTCTATGTCCAATATAAAACGAGCTTCCCCGCTCTTCTTCCAACACACGTATCCTGACGTCGTCGGAGAACTGGTTGTAGGAGTGTGGTTCTTGATACGCTGGTTACTGTAGTGAAGTGGTCGCAGCACTGAGTGCCATTGTTTTTCTCGTGGCGTTTTTTCCTCGCGCGGCCAATGGCGAACGTTCACGCCGTTCATTGGTGCTCCCCGTGGGCGGGAAAGGTTGCCCCCCTACCGGCCCCCAGAAGCCCCCCGCGATACGAAATACGCTACACTGCCGACTGTAATTACTACTTAGATCATTGCTTCGCGGTTTTTATGTTGAATTATTGTGCTGTAAAACTCTTTTTAGTTTTGTATTGTTAAATATCCATTAGATTATTATCTATTACAAAATTTTATTTTTGATTAATTATTAGATATTATAAATTACTAAGATTTATTAATAATGTGAAAATAATGTTATAAATTTGAAACAAAATGTCCCATTCAATTATACATGTTTTTAATTAATAACTAAATTATTTGGGTATTGGCCACTTGCTCGTAACCTTGGGTGCCATATGGTCTTTCATCCTCTGATAAAATCAAATATTATATGTTATATACCTGTAAGGGACGCCTACGTCTCAATACTTAACATCCTTCAGGAACAATACGCACAACAATCAGACGAAATTGCTATCCAATTAATTATATTAATAGGACCGACCGTACGTCGCGCGTGGTTGACAGTTGAAGTTCGTTTTCTTCTTCTACCGGTGCGGGCGTTCTACGCTGTCAGTGGTCGACCAGCGAATGAGATCTTATATAATTTAATAATTAGGACCGCCACATACCGAATTTGATATAATGTGATTTTGACATGTTTTAAGTAAGATAGAATGTAAAATTTCATCCGTAGAATGAACCGTAGAGGACGATTTGAAACGGCGTATCACGTTTTTGTGTCTCGCTGTATATCTGCTCCTCTATAGGTCTTGCAGGTCTGTCATTCCGTGTCTGATCACTACGAACACGGACCCACCGTGTTCGTAGACGGTGATCACTTCTAATCAGTGGTAAAAATTTACAATTGCACTGTAGCATCGCAATGCTTCTGTCAAACTACAATACACTATCGAAACATTAGCCGATTACCGAAAAGAGGTGCCAATGAATTCATAAGTAATGTATTTAGTGAGTAATTTATTTATAATACACAACACCTAAATTTAATCTCATAGTTACATAGGAAAATAGAAAACAATTAGACAAAAAGCCGATAAATTAGCCAACAGGTGCCTAACTACACTATCGGTGACAATTTATGAAAGTTAAGTTTACTAAGTTAAATAAGTACGATTATGAAGTGTCAAACATAATTACGTTTTTATACATTTTAATGTTTATTTAAATTAAATTAGTCTAAGTAAATAGGTGATTTTATTTTTAAAGTTACTTTTTGATAGATGAAAAACATCTACATCTCAGTGATTTTAGTATTTTTTTTTAAATTATTTTGATTTTTCATATTTGTAAAATAATAATGTACAATATTAACCAATACGTCGACTACCAACAATTGAAATACTATTGTCGTGTCAGTGTTACGCTATCGGAAACCATAGTGCCAAAACTGATCTAGCTTATTACCAAAACTAGCAAAATTCGACAACTATGATGTCACTGAACTTTTGACACAATTGGCAGATAAAGAGAAACCATCGAAAAAATTAAGTTAAATACTCATAGTATTAGAGATTCCCGTGCATTTGTGTGGTCCGTAGATAAGGGCAGGTTCACACGCGCGACTCACGGCGCGCCCATAAAGTCGGCCTTGCGACCCGCACGCCCGCTCCTTATCTAGCCAGCAGGATAATACATCTTGCCTGTGGTCGCGATATGATTCAATGCAGCCGACTGTACCCCAGTCGACTTGCAAAAGCATGGCATGCTTGATTTATGATTTATCATCCTAAATTGAAGATTGCTTCTTCTGTGTTCCCGTTAAATGAACGAACTACTTATAAAAATAATTTATAATAAGTGTATTTACGTGTAAACACAGAAATCGACTTCAAATCGAATCAATCATTAATTTTATTTATTTTATTTTATATATGTTTGGAAAACTTACAGCTAGAAGAGACACAAGATAATTAAATTAAACATGGAAATGGCCAATTAAAAGTTTTCGCAAATAGAATGACGTTAAACGTTATTACGCGCCCCTTTTTTATTTCCAAATTATCCTAGGAATCGTAACCGTCCAAGCCAAGTCCAGATTACCCCTCACCAGGGGGACACTTGTGTCGAGTTGCCAGCGATATAGGTTCAAGCTAAGCGACCTAAGAGCTATGCCACCTCTCAATCCGGTGAAGCAGTCAAGGCCAGCTTCTCTGGCCAATCTGTGTAGTTTGTCATAAAAAAAAGTCATTAAAAGTGAATCATTCCGTTGTGTCAATCGGTTGGAATGATGTTGAGTTAATCGTTTATTTGTCGTTCATATACTTAATGCGAATTTAAGACATATGGTTTTCTCATAGATGCCATTATCGGAATCGGACCAAATTGAAATGGGACCACACGCGGAAGCACTAGGTTTCAAATAACAAAGGAATTATCAAAATCCGTTTACACAGGTTATGAGGTAACCAACATAAAAAAACGTACAGACGAATTGAGAACCTCCTCTTTTTTGAAGTCGGATGATTTAAAATAACTTAAAAATTAGAAAAGATAATGTCGAAGTTTTTCAGTTGATTATTATCTCAGCAAGGGTTAATGCTTTTTGATCCCTTGTGTAAAGCAAGCCGTCTTAGTGTAAGGTGCGAAGGTACAGACGGATCTATTAAGTGGAGGGGCGCAGTCGTGTTCAAGAGGCAGGAGGCGCCCGTTTGTGATGCAAAGCGATCGCGGCGCAGCTTCCGGAGCGTCCGCGCGGAGTGCCTCCTTCATTAGTCACGCTCTCGAGGGCTCTCGGCTTGTGCGCGCTAACTCAAATGTTTTACTTTTAGCTCGCTGCCTACCCTTTAATGATATATTATTATAGGCATACGAATATACAACTCACTAGGGCCGTGAGTCTAAACTAATTGTTTCATAATGAACGTCAGTGACATCATCATCAGATGTCGATTTTCAACCGACTAAAAAAGGATTAGGGTTCTCAATTCGTCTGTATGTTTTTATGTTTGTTATCTCATAACTTTCGAACGGGTGAACCAATTTTGATGATTGTTTTTGTTTGGAAGCTGGTGCTTCCCAAGTGGCCCCATTCTGATAATGTCATCCATGAGATAAGATAAGATACGATTTATTTATTTTCTGAAAACATTATTTGATGTTATACATATCATTACAGACAGGCCGACATGTTACGCTTATTATAATTAAGCATGCAAATTGAATTTATTATAAATAATTTCAATAACTTGTGAAATATATGTCAATACTACTAACTATGAAAGAAACGTGAGTAAATGACAAATTTGGAGACACTATAAATATTTAATGCATTAAGCCACTTGTACAATCTTGTTTTAAATTTAGATCTATTTGATATTTTTAATTCTATTGGAACCTTATTAACTATTTTACACATAAAATTATGCAAATTTTGTCATATTTTATTTGGAGTTTCTTCTAAAACAAGCCTGTTTAGATCTCGTTTTTACGTGAATTCAGACTTTTTGAACATTGATTCATTTTTATGGACATAAACATAAAAATTTCAAATATATATAGTGAAGGTAGTGGTAATATATCTTTCTGTTTAAAACCTGATAGAATGATTGCTCAGGCGGCAACCCAAATAACGCGCGAATGCACTTTTTCTGAGAAAACCACATAAGTGAGAAATTTGTATCAAGTATGTGCGCCATTTTAATTCCAAATGTCATTCTTATCTATGTTCATTATGTTTTTGTTTTTATTTGTATAAATAAAAAATATTTCTTTCTATATTATGTACGTATGTATTATGTACCAAAACTTATATTAAAAATAATACGGTCGCATTCGAGTGCAAAGAAAAGGTGTCTTATGGTGAGGGATCTAGGTATTTTCCATGACCATAAATTATCATTCGAAAATCACGCTTTCAATTATAAGCTTATAAGGCGCTTGTATTTGTTGTAAACTTACATCATTAAATTTGTAATTTAACTGTCACAATATATTAAATTATTCTTTTCTCTCCGTATTCATTCTCTTCTACTCTCTTCTCGGGCTTGTGAAGATCATTATCTACACCCATGTACATATCAATAAATACAATATCATTCTTATCATTTAGGATTTATTATACTTCATAATACTTCAATATGTCATAATGACATAAATATACACAACGCACACAATAGAATATCATAATTTTAAGTAAAAGCTGTATTTGACAGTTCAAAGAGAAGAGTGCTCCGATCGTCATCAAATTTACATGATTACTTGCCAAGTCAATCTGAAAATTCCCTAATAGTTTCATTGAAATCGGTCCAGCCATTTCGGAGCCTATACGGGTCAAATACACGCACATTCTCTTTTCTATACATAGATAAGTCATTGATAGTTTTTGTTATAGTATCAATAGGTGCGTTCATGCCGGAACAGTATCTTGGTTGCTAAACTACGGTGGAATTTCCTAATTGAATTTATTGATGCAATTAGTTCACGGAGCGGCCTATCGTGTTCATTATCGTCTTTAATTGGTCATATCTAGCTACCGTCGGTCACTATCGTCACATTCATCTGACTAGACTCTGACTATCCATGGACACTTAACCTGACATACAATGTGGCTAGCCTTTCGTGGTTTAAACGCGTATTGGAGAGTGTGCACAGGAATTATCTCATCTTAATCCCCCGTTTTTGACCATCAGACATCAAAAATGCTTAGCTGACATGCATGCTCTTGCTGCCTGAGCACAAACCAAACGAAGTGCTCTACTTTGCCTTTCATTATAGTCACACACAAGTGGTAGAGCAATTTGAAGCATTTGTGTTTAAATATACAAAAATATCAATTTTAACAGCTACTGCAGTGGTGTCAGGTAGAAAGAGTACCGGCACCGTCGATAAAATATCGTAACCTATTATAATAGCAAAATATGCTTGTATATTATAATAAAAACAATTATTTTTTCGAACAAAAACAAGAAACGATTCCAAATAGATCTCCCAATTACCGTAGGCATATTACGAACAGCCCTGTAGTTGTGGGCTCTCAAGAATAAGACTACGGTTACCCCTGCCTGTCGTAGAAGGCGACTAAAAGGGCCTTTGTCGTTCGCCGAGGTGGACCCGGGAAGAAGGCGACATCGGCTGGCCCGTGTCGCCTTGCACTGCGAGGGCACAGGGGGGGAGGGCGTAACTTCCCCCCCGGGAAGTGCTCTCCTTGAGCACAGTGCAGAGGAGCTCCGGTGCGTTCCACTGGAGATCCAGGAGCCATGCACCGAGGAAGGGCCACTGGGGAGGTTTTAGTGGGTAAAAACCCCACATAACCGCCGCCTTCCCCCCAGAAGGCGGGGTATCTTTCTGAAGATTTCCTCCTCGTCGCGAAATAGATTAACCAAACTTTCATCAAAAATACTTTTGAAGTGCATCCATTTCAATGAAAAATGAATCATTAAAATCGCTTAGAGTAATATTGAGTTATTCGTCCATTTCCCAAAATACGAGTAGAAGGAGGAGACGGTTTGACTGTATTTTGTTTTTGTTAGCTCATAACTTTAGACCTATTTTGAAGATTTTTTTTTACTTAAAAGCTGGTGCTTTCCGTATAGTCCAGTTCTGACAATGCTATCTATGAGAAAACCTATTAATCTTAAATTAAAATAGCCTATGATTCGATTTGAAATCTGTTTTTGTTTTTATTCGTAAATATAGTAGTAACATCTCATAATAACTGAATCACTGTTTCGTCCTCTTATTAAATATTGTTTTACGTATGTAGTAATTAATAAAAACGAGAGGGAACAGTCAGAGATGCTGCACTTAACTCAATTAGAGTGATCGCAACCATCTTGGCGACTCGGGCGCCTCCCGCGACGTTGAATCGACAATTAGGCGAGGCTAGAGTGTCATCGAATTGCAAAACACCAACCGGCGCGGGTACCCTCCTTTACGACGCCAAGTCACATAGAATATTGCTGCAAATGTCTCATTTCAAATAATAAATTCAATAGAGATAAATGAAATACAAGTATATTTACGAGTAAAAACCAAAATCGACTTCAAAACAAAACGTTAAACGGTACTACGCACGGACAGCCTCTTTGTATTTCCGAATTTTCGTAGGTTGATATTACGAAATATAAGTCATCGGGACCTAACTAAGCTCTCATCGAAGTACATCTTTTCAATAAAAAAATTAATTATCTAAATCGCTTGGCGTGATATTGAGTTATTCGTCCATTTGTAGTTTTTTGCAATTAACTTAATGCAAATTTAAGACATGTTTTCACAAGTTTTCTCACGGATGCCATTGTCAGAATTGGACCAGATAAACAGAGCGACCACAGGAGAATCATTAGCTTTCAAATAAAAAAAGAATCATCAAAATTGGTTCACTCAGTCGAAAGTTATAGAAAAAAAACATATAGTCGAATTTAGAGCCTCCTCCTTTTTAAAGTCGGTCGAAAATAGACATGCTCTTTGCGACTACACAATTGTAAGTTCACGTTACGACTGGGACTCACCGGGTCACGAGAGGGTCGTGCGTGTTTCTTTGACGTCGCAGGTGGCGCCCCCAACAGCCCTCGCGCCGATATTAAGTTTGTTTTGTCTCGGAGGGTGCTGATTTAAATGCGAATACCCGTGTTGCTTTTATTTTTATTTGCTGAAGTTAGCATATACAAACATCCGGCGACGTCCCGCGGTGAGTGTTTGACCTTTACTGAATTACGTACGCAATACAGAAGTATTGCATTCGGATAAAGTGGGAAGCAAATAAATTAATGGGGCTGGGGTGGCAACATGTTGTAACAGTGTCACACGGCGGTAGTTTGAGACCGAACCCGCTCGTGACAATCAAAAGAATCACACACATTGTGCCCGGTGCAATAGGCTATAAGTATAGACAATATATATGAGAAAACTCTGAACTGGAGTAGACTGCTGAGAACGTTAAACTAACTAAAACTAAAAGAGATAGATAGATTCTTAATTACTCCAATTTTACAAAAATTACAATTAATAAACTAACAACGAAGCTTAATCGAAACGGGGGGCAAGGGCGGCCATATCGCTATGGACGATCTCTTCCAACCGTTTATATAATAAATTTATCTTATTCTTACTGTCTGATTACCGCTTTTAACGTGAAAGCTTTTAAAACTTGTTTGAGAGAACGAACTGTTATAAGAATTCTTTCAAATATTCTCATTAGAGGTTTAATAGTGTAAAAACACAATGAGCCGCTTGCCTCGCGCATTGTGCGGCGCCGTCGGAGGCGGCGTGCAGTGGTCGCGTGTCGACGTAATGATGCGACACGCAAACAAACAAACAGTCGCGCAATCATTGCCCCCTGACCCCACACACAGAGCATATCCGCGGGGGAACCTGGGAAGCTGTCATCGACAATCGAACAAAACGATCGCTTTTGTTCGATCTATCAACCCTTTATCGATTTTATACAAAGGCAAAATTTTGCACCGACTCAAATGAACTAGATTTAAAGAGAAAGGAATGTATTTTTATTAGAATTATTTTGTTCTTCATTTGCTAACTAATATAATTGGTAACGCAGCTGAAACTATTCTGCTCAGTCTAAACCTACGGTGTTTTACATACATTTTGTCGGGTGTATTTAGGAATTACATAAATCAATTCCCCTATCCCTTTTTTTTTGTTCACGCGGGGGAATCTTTTTATAGACCATCCTCCTGTACCCTGGGTGGGCCCGGAGGGATGTGTGGGACTCGGCCTGGGCAGCCCCTACCCACTAAACCTTCCGCGAATGCCATCAGCCGTTATGAGCGGGGTGCCCCGGATCTGTCAGCGACAGGACACCCCAAAATTCCCCTATACCTGTTTCAACACCGGATTTCAAGATCCACTGCTGGATTTGATCCTTCTGTCGTGAATCCTTTCGCTAGCGCTTTGCTTCGATTATCGTTATTCGAACAAAGGACTGGAATAGTTGCACGCGTCTGTCTTTCCCTCAGAATACAATGAAGTGTTTTCAAGAGTAGAATGAATAGTCATTTAGTTAGTGCTAGTGCGATCATGATCATGGCTAAGATGATGTTATCTGTACCTCGTATTCAAAATTCTTAAAAGGTCAATAAGATTAGATTTATTTGTTAAAACATTACAAATTACATGTTATAAATAGATCTTACATATGTCGAAGCCAACACGCTTAATTTAATAAAGCATTTGTCTGGAAAAAATAAAGGCTGCAAGCAATCACTATTATAATCAATGTCGTATAGGCCATATAGCATACCATCAGGTTAACTATACCCTGGCGTGTTACCTATTGAACAAAAAATACCACTTCATTGGTGCTTAGCAAAAATATTGCCTGCCGTCACCTGAATGCCCCGGCGGGGGTCTTATCGACAGCTAAAGGAGAGCGTGTCCCATACCACAAAGACATATGCTATTAATTGTCCCGCAACCGACAATACGCCGCGCTTTATCAATTGTGGGAAGTGTTGGTTGCTGATCGTTCGATTGACGTGTACTATGGACCCCGGGGTTCAAACGTGCCCGGTGTTATGTGTCCTCTCACCGAGATGATAAAACAATGCGGGCTTACAAAACATAAACCTGACCCCAACTCTACAGAAATCAAATTTCACTTCACACAAACGGAATTTTTGGTAGGGCAGTGATTTACAACTGACTTCAAAAAAGGAGAGTGTAGTGAGACGGTTGCTCTGAACCTTTCCTGAACGAACCATTTAAATAGTAAGTACAGAGATCTGTAGAAAGACGCGCGCATATGTATGTATGCGTGTGTAACTGAGCTATCGAAGACGAGTCGCCGACAGAGAGTTTCTCAAGTGGGAGAACAAATTTTGATGATTCTTTTTTTGATATCTGGTGATCCATGAATGGATCCATTTAAATTTGGGCCAATTGTGACGATGGCAACCAAAACAAAACCATATGTCTTAAATTTGCACTCAGTATGTGCGCGACATATTGACAAATAACTCAATATCACGGCAACCGATTTCGATAATTCTCATTTTTTATTGGAAACGATGAGAGTTTGAATAGGTTCTGATTAATTCTATTGTGTAATTCATTTTTTGTTTGTGTCATATTAGTGTTACAATCGTTATTACAACTAATATAGTTATTATGGTATTTCTCGTTCAAGTACTTTTCCAGTGCTTGAAACCTACTGAAGTATATTGCCCATGGTCTTTAAATCTATACGGTATTTTAAGTTGCGTGTAAAATATTCCCCACGTGTACCACGTATGGTTGTTAGAAAACGTTTTCTTTCGAAGTACCTCGCCAACTAGTCATATTTCCTTCTGTCAATTGTTGTTTTCTGCCCCTCTGATGTTTCGCATTCTGAAGCCACGATTTACTTCTACGACTTAAGAAATTCTAGTTTAAATAATCATTGAAAAGTTAACAGTAGGCACTAGAATTACCGAGTTTACTAACTCTTGTCTTACTAACTTTTGTCCTACTAACTCTCACTCTGACGATATTAACTAACGTGGGTACGTTCCTGTTTATTTCTAAAAGTGATTTTTATTTCCCAACAATAATGATTGCGCCGACGATCAATGACAAAACGTGCGTTATTTAACCAAATCCCCAACAAAGGGTTTGCGCGGGACAGACGCACTGATGCGACAAATCGTCTTAGTTTTTAATTTGGCCCGACGTAATCCCGACGGGACGGTAAGCCGGGAACAGGGCCCTAATGGAAGCTGTCCGCCCGCAAACAAGCACCCGTCGTGTCGCTGCGAAATTAAACTATTTCGCGAATATATTAACCGGAGTCCAACTTACCCTCGCGGCTTAAAACACACCCAATGAAAATGGTTCCGCCCTGTAAATTCAGTACATTGCTGCTTTTAAAATAAACATTTATACGTGTTCGTATAAGTAGCCAGCAATGGATACGATTAATAAAAAAAAACATTGCAATAAATTTGTCTAATGCTACAACTCACACATTATCATAGCTACGTTATGTTCCGATGCGCAGAATGTTCTATTTTTTGTCTATCGTAGTAAAACGTGACAAGGTAAGCGTTGGTTGTAAGTTATAGGCAAACCTTTTCTCGTAGCTTTATCTACGCAGTCCCAACTAATAATCTCTCCAATATCTATATCAAATATGATCTATTCTTCGTAATACAGACACCAGCTTCTAACGTATTCCAGACTTACAATAACATAAATCACAGATGAAATTTGTGTTTTACCGACTTCAAAAAAGAAGAAGATTCTCAATTCTTCGTCTAACGTTCTAACGTCTGTATTTTTTTAGTTTAATAAGTTGGACTACAGGGTTCCGTAAATATACCAGGTAACTCATAGCGATCGTATTTTTTACTATTATACTTTCAAAGCAAGTGCTTGACCACGGTCCCACCGGATGTTAAGTGGAATCTAATATGGATTGGAAAATGGAAAAACATGTTTGTTGACTGTTGTTGATTGTGCATTTATGACAATCCAAGACTATTATTAATATTATTATCATATACTTATCTAATTCTTGAGCATGAATGTGAGAGAAGAATAGAACTTCGTAATATAAATTTGATATTTCGGAAATTAAAAAGAGCTTCCGTGCACTGACGATAAGACGATTTTTAATTACGTTCATGTTTTATAGTAGACTTGATATCAATTTTTCAACCGACTCAAAAAAGGAGTAGGTTCATTTGTATGTTTTTTTTATGTTTAGTACCTCATAAATGATTGACTGGGTGAACCGATTTTGATGATGCTTTTTTTATTTGAAAGTATTTTTATTAGATATAGTAGTAAGTTAAGTATATTTGCGACAAATGGACGAATAACTCAATATCACGCCAACCGATTTTGATGATTCATTATTTATTCGAAAGGATGTACTTCGTAGTTTGATGAGAATTTGGTTTTGTTTCGTTATATTCTTATTTGAAGTCAGATTTTGTTTTTACTCGTAAATATAATTGTCATTTTAAGAATTAACTTTTTGTCATGGGAAAAAATATATAATTTTATTATTCATTATTTACGATATATAATAGATTTAAATTAGGGAATAATTAAACGTCCGTCAGGGACAATCTTTTTATACCCGTTGATTGTTAATAATAGAGACGACCCCTTTGGCAATCCCCTCGCAATACAGTTGAAATGTCTATGTCATCAGGATAGACGTTTTTATGTTATTAATGCTTAGTAGTTCGTTGGACAAACTAGTTCTCGTTTAATGACTAACCGTTAGGTCTGACTATTCCACCGCGGAGATATTTTAGATCAGTATTTACGTATATATACACTAAAATATCTGCTTAGTGTATGTGTCAGTTCACCGTGTGCAACAACGAATCTCATGGTATTTCAGCCATGAGATGCGCAGTGGCGACGAAAGTCTGCAGAAACTGTTCACTATGATAGACGGATCACGTGAAGATCGTTTCAAATTCTTAATCGTTGTAAGAAACGCGCTGAATAGAAACCAGTGGAGACAGATCATCCGTAGCAGATATAAGCTGATGGGGTCCACGATTATGCGATATGAGGGATTGACCCTAGAGAAAGAACGCCATAAGCTGGAAATGGGAATAAGATGGAAATTGGATAGTGATTTATAACTCTACCTAAACTACCAGACTCAAATAATCTCATTTTTTTCTTTAAATATATATATTTAATTATAAATTTTAATCAATTAGAATACGCTATAGTTCTCTCTGAATACAGGCAACATAAAAATACAAAAAATTCTTGTAAAACAAGGAAAGAATGTTTAGTTGTCTGAAATACACCCTTAAAGTTTAATAAATAACCTAAAAATTGGACAAGAATATTGTCCCGCCGATTGCAATCGGATCTGCATCATCCAGCAACTCAAAATATGACGCCGTGAGAAACCGAACACCACGTACACAATAAATCCAAGCGGGAGCCGCGACAGCGACGTGTTAATAGACATCGAAGAAGCCACGATCTTATCTTTGTTCTGTAGAAAGCCTCGCACTAGGCGATCCACGCTACGGGGTCGAAATTGGAAAGTCCTGATGGAAAAAATAAACTTTTTCTGCTATCGCGACAGACTAAGTTTTTCATTGTATGTTGATCGTTTGTAATATTTTTAGTTTTTACAACTTCGCTGCATCGATACTGTACTAAGAACTCCTTAGGAACCTCAGTCCTTAACCTTTTTGTGTAACGTAAGTAACAGACTATCGGTAGTCCGGTTTGGATATATAACTTATTTACTTAAGATTGCATTACTACATACTTGTATGACGAATTTATTTATTAATTCCTTGGAGGCATAAAAATTAAAAAAAAAACTCCATAAACGTGCAGCAAATTATTAATAGGTATATCGGCCTGGAACAAAGCTTAATCACGTATGGTCCCTTAATTTTTTGTTTATATACGGATTACAATGATAGTGATTCACGGAAATGATGACACGTCTCCCATGATAGTAGGTGAATACATCAACAGAGGATTTTTTTAACGAACTACACAGATTGGCCAGAGAAACTGGCCTTGATTGCTTTACTGGTTTGAGAGATGGCATAGCTCTTAGGTCGCTTAGTCTGAACCTCTTTAGCTAGTAACTCGACACAAGGTCCCCCCGGTGAGGGGTAACCTCGGCTTGGACGATTACTATGTTACGCGTAAGTATTTCCATCCAAGGGCGCCCGTGAGGGCCGAACCACGAATCGATCGGCTATTTCACGGATATCTAATCTTCAACAGAGGTATAGCAGGTGCGTTGATATACAGCGAAGACGTTATACATCCTCAATAGTTTTCATGTAAACATGTTTGTGTACTTATCCATTGCTAACAAACACACAAGGCATAGTTTACTTAATATTTTTTTTTTCTGTATTTTACTTTATATAGAAATATTATAAAAACTTAACTTAAGGTATGAAAATAAATAAAAGAAAAAATAATTACTTTATTAATATCATAAAACAAACATGTTAAATATACAGGAGCTCTGTCTCCTGAACTAGTTACAGTGTACCTGTATTTCAGAAGACAGTACCTTCCAGAGTCACAAACAGTAAGTCCTACGTACAATAAGTTTTTAATATAAGTTAGTAAATTAAACGATAATTAATAATTAAAAATATATATATATAAAAAAAAACAAAAATGTGTGCAAAAGGAAAAAAAGGGACTACTTATATAGTCTAATGGTGGGTTATGTACTTTTTTATAATTTGTAAGTATTTTTTTATGCTAAAAGGGGCCACCAATTCATACAGGTTCGAAAACACCCCAGCCGACAGATGATTCCACGTGAAATCGTAGTCGTGGAACGCCAACCATCAAAGTGTTAATAGAATTTGGAATTCTCGTGTAATATGACCTTGACAACGATCCCACTGATCTGATCTGATGTGAAGTGAAAATATAGTAATCAATGGTAAACATGGCCTTATGTTTCGCAGACGGCGACTTAGGCGATAAAGCTATATATTTTTTTGATGTCCCACATTTTGTATATAGTTGGTAAGCCTAGCTGCACCTGTGCTGAGCGTTTTTGTGGCAGCACGCATTGTGTCATTTAAATCATAGTGTTGTTGTAGCGTCGGGAAACCCTTTGCGCGATTCTCCACACCCGTCGGCGGTCATTCATGGCTACTTGAATTCCTTCCACAGTCCATAATCAGACTCTTTGATTTATGCCACACCGTCCAACTGTCACCGTAAAACATCTATTGTCCATCTCGAGTTTATTAAAAAAACAGTATAACAAATTGAGTATACCTATCATAATACCTGACAAAATTTCATAAAGTCATATTTTAATAGACAACTATTTAAAAAAAAAATTAAGCCCTCAACTTTATTTAATTACTTTTTGACTATAGCGTAGACAGACAGCGTCCTCTATCGTTATCCACTATTATTGAGTAATTTATCTATAAGTACAACATTCGCGAGAATTCAAACCCCCTCCCCCTCTGTGCCCTCGCAGTGCAAGGCGAAATGGGCCAGCCAATGTCACCTGCTTCCCGGGTCCACCTTGGTGGACGACAAAGGCCCAAGAAGACCCTTGTCGCCCAGTGAACCCTTTTACTCGTCTTCTACGACAGGCAGGGGATACCGTAATCTTATTCTTGAGAGCCCAGAACTATAGGGCTGTTGTTAGTATACCTTGGGATTGTGTAGAGACAAGAACACCAGTACAAGTTGATGGAAAAACTATAGAAGCATAAACACACGCATATATGCATACATACAAATAAATTGAATATATATCCATAATATAACTAAGAAAAACACCATTTTTAATATCTTAATAAAAAATCTTGGCTTTATGGCATTAAGATCATGTAGGTACATCGAATGTTCCAGAGCAAACAAGCAACGGCGCGTACCCGCCTGAATAATTGAAGCAATCATGTAAAGTGACATGGAATGACAGGAGTCGGCGGTCAGGCGCATCTCATTGGCGCTCGAAATAACCAGATGTATTCAGATTAGATGCGCGACCAATGTACCGACCTCTCGGGATTTCGAGATCTCATCAATAATCGATCTCTTTTTGTTTTACAGATGTCATGCTGACGTCAATTGAACTGGTATAGTACCTACTAAATATTAAGCTTCGATTTTTAAACAAGGCCAATGTTGGTATCTAAACAATTGCCAAACTAATCTACCGAGACATTTATTAAGCTGCTGCCCTTTATCATCCAGGACTGCATTTCCAATTAACATCAGGTGAGATCATAGTCAAGGACTTGATTACAAAGTATAAAAAATCGTTTTTATATTTTACCAAAACCAAAACAGTAAATAAATCATGCTTAAAATATAGTATCCCATTTTATATTTATTTTTTTATATTAATTATCTTCACTGCTACCGCTTATTAAAAATACGTAGACACTTCTTAACCGACTTCAAAAAAGAGGAGGTTCTCAATCCGTTGTCCTGTATTATTTTTCGTTTTTGTTTGTAACTACATAATTTTCGACAACCGATTTTGATATATTTAAAAAAAATTAAGCCCTCAAGTTTATTTAATTACTTTTTGACTATAGCGTAGACAGACAGCGTCCTCAATCGTTATCCACTATTTATTGAGTAATTTATCTATAAGTACAACATTCGCGAGAATTCAAACCCCCTCCCTCCCTGTGCCCTCGCAGCGCAAGGCGAAATGGGCCAGCCGATGTCACCTTCTTCCCGGGTCCACCTTGGCGGACGACAAAGGCCCAAGAAGACCCTTGTCGCCCAGTGAACCCATTGACATGAATCCTTTTTTTTGTTAACGGGGAAGAAATCTTCAAAGATACCCCGCCTTCTGGGGAAGGCGGCGGTTATGTGGGGTTTTACCCACTAAAACCTCCCGGTGGCCCTTTCCTCAGTGCATGACGAGGGGCTCCGGGATTCCAGTGGAACGCACCGGATCCCTCTGCGATGTACTTCAAGAGTAGTTTGATGAGAGTTTGGTTAAGTTCTGATTAATTCTATTTCGTAAAATTCCTCCGATAATTCGTTGATACAAAGTGGGTGTCTGCGCGTAATAGCGTTTAACGCTTGATTTTGGTTTTTGCTCGTAAATAAACTTGTTGGTGCTTCTGTACGTGAGAGATGTTAAATTAATCCAAGTTATGAACAATTTAGTAAGTGTTTGGGAGTGACAGGATTGTTAAACATCAGTAGAGAAGTATGCACTCCGTCACCTGTCACCACGATATTTCGAAAACACATCAAAGAGATAAAAGAATACACGAAACATAAAAAAAATATATACATATCACAATGATTTAACATTAAGAGATAATGCTGGAATCTAAATTACTAATTGTTACGACATTCTAATAATGTCAACAAAATAAAAGAAAGATATATTTTTTTCAATTCCATAAGAGTGACATTGACCTCAAGGTGGAAGCCCCGAAGCTCATGAAGTATTCACAAGCTCCGATTAAATTTACAAAATTTCACATCAGAAACGGATGTTCCATCATTTTATATTGCAATCGTATTCACCCATACGGATCGAATGAATATCATTTTCTTGAGCAATAAACGACTGATGTTATGCGCATTTAAAAATCGAAGGTGGCTGTACCAAAGACAATGAAAAGGTAATGAACAAAAAGGATGTATTAAAGAATTAACACGCGACTTGAAAAGGACGATGAATGTGTTTCTAGAGAAAGCTTTTATCTCTAGCTGAGTTAAATGGCTTGTATAAGAAAAAAGGTTATATATAAATTTATCAGCAAAGCAACTATCACAAAAGAAATCATCATATTATACATCAATATTTTGATTATACACAATTGTTTGATTCAAGTGTGACCTCAAAAAAAGTAGGTTATCAATTCGTCTGTATTTTCTTAACGTTTGTGCGCACTAATGCCGTCATTTAAGACCCAATTTTTTTTAAATATTGTCTTCAATTAGGTCATATACAACGTTATCTTTTAGGGACCTTCTAAAAATTAAGTAGGTTTATGACAATCCAAAACTAGGTAAGTACTCCTTACTACTCCTTCGAGAACTATCACTCATGTGGAAGAAGAAAGAAAATGAGGCACTAGATATTACGGAAATAACAGAGGACGTTCGTGCGTTTAATTTTTAAACCCTCATTTACATGATTTAAAGACAGTTTTTGTGTTACTCGTAAATACTGCTCAAAGTCATTTACAACTTGAATATCATCAATAGCCTAATGGTTTCGGGTAAGGTCTAGAAATCGCAAGGTCGTAGATTCGAATCCACCATTCGACTATTGACATGAATCTTTTTGTTTTTGTTAACGGGGAGGAAATCTTCAAAAAGATACCCCGCCTTCTGGGGGGAAGGCGGCGGTTATGTGGGGTTTTTACCCACTAAAACCTCCCCGGTGGCCCTTTCCTCGGTGCATGACGAGGGGCTCCGGGATCTCCAGTGGAACGCACCGGAGCCCCTCTGCGATGTGCTCAAGGAGAGCATGTCCCGGGGGGGAGGTTACTCCCTCCCCCCCTGTGCCCTCACAGGGCAAGGCTACACGGGCCAGCCGATGTCGCCTTCTTCCCGGGTCCACTTTAGCGGACGACAAAGGCCTCCACCCTTGTCGCCCAGTGAACCCATTGACATGAATCCTAGCACAAGCTTAAGCTTAGTTGGAATAGTTAACAATAGTGTTAGTAATATTTATTATAAACAAAACACGCTTAACTTCGTCACAAGATAAAAATACGCCAAGAAGTATAACTTTTTATTTTCCTAGCAAATGACGCGAACAAATTATCTCGACGAACAGTATTGTCATTTAATTACATACACTTATTATAATATGAATTATATAAGCGATTTATCATCATATCAACCTGTTCGACTTCATTACGTGAGCGTTGTCTCAACTTCAATCTCGACTTAATAAAGCAACTCGTCCTACAAGTATAGCAATGCAGCATGATGATTGCACCATGCTGCCTAGTTCTGTCGAGGTGTACATTATGCGTAATTTGTTATACTTGCATAAATATATCAGTAACTATGCAATAGCTATTGACTGTAAAGAATTTCATAAGGGTGCTAACACACTTGGGTTATGAACATTTTATAAAATTTTATTGCGTATGACCAGGTTGCCATCTATCTTTTAGACTCGTTAGAATAGACACACCTAATAATTCTCTTAATTCTTGAATTTTTGATTACTTAAAAAATACCGCTCAAATCCTTTTAACGCTAGTGGGCTAGATAGAGGGGGAGAGATAGAGATAACAATCACTTATCTGTATCTTTTTTTTTTTTTATTAAATATATATTCACACACACACACATATATATATATATATATATATATATATATATATATATATATATATATATATATATATATATATATATATATATATATATATATATATATATATATATATATATATATATATATATATATATATATATATATATATATATATATATATATATATATATATATATATATATATATATATATATATATATATATATATATATATATATATATATATATATATATATATATATATATATATATATATATATATATATATATATATATATATATATATATATATATATATATATATATATATATATATATATATATATATATATATATATATATATATATATATATATATATATATATATATATATATATATATATATATATATATATATATATATATATATATATATATATATATATATATATATATATATATATATATATATATATATATATATATATATATATATATATATATATATATATATATATATATATATATATATATATATATATATATATATATATATATATATATATATATATATATATATATATATATATATATATATATATATATATATATATATATATATATATATATATATATATATATATATATATATATATATATATATATATATATATATATATATATATATATATATATATATATATATATATATATATATATATATATATATATATATATATATATATATATATATATATATATATATATATATATATATATATATATATATATATATATATATATATATATATATATATATATATATATATATATATATATATATATATATATATATATATATATATATATATATATATATATATATATATATATATATATATATATATATATATATATATATATATATATATATATATATATATATATATATATATATATATATATATATATATATATATATATATATATATATATATATATATATATATATATATATATATATATATATATATATATATATATATATATATATATATATATATATATATATATATATATATATATATATATATATATATATATATATATATATATATATATATATATATATATATATATATATATATATATATATATATATATATATATATATATATATATATATATATTTAAAAAATTTATGAATAAAAGGTAAATAACCGACTAATTTTCTAAACATCTCCCTCTAACACCATTATTTACGTGATTAGATAACCTCGTTTAACGTTGTGTTATATTAAGCTATAGTTTTATGTAACCTACATGTATCCCCGTTAAACTAAATCTTACTGTATTCCGTTTCTAACAATACAATATAAACAGACAAAATTATTCATGCATTTTAACCAAGGAAATATTTATGATTACAATAACAATTTAATTTCCTACAATAATTAAAATTTTTAAGTTTAGTAAGTCAATAAATATTATATAATAATTGAATAAATATAATATATAATATAATAATTGAATAAATCGAGTAAGTTTAGTCAATTAATTTTTAACAGGATGGTATATAATAAAACGTACGTATAAGCTAAGTTTGTTGCAAGATACGTGAAGCGTGAATAGCTTAATGGTTTAGGATACGGTCTGCGAATCGTAACGTCGTAGGTGCGACTTTTCACGTGAACCATCTCCCAGCACAAGCATAAGCTTAGTTGGAATGATTAACAAGAATGTTAGTAATATTTCTGAAAAACAAAACGCACTTAACTTCGTCACAAGATAAAAATACGCCAAGAAGTGTAACTTTTTATTTTCCTAGCAAATGACGCGAACAAATTATCTCGACGAACGCTATTGTCATTTAATTACATACACTTATTATAATATGAATTATATACGCGATTTATCAACCTGTTCGACTTCATTACGTGAGCGTTGTCTCAACTTCAATCTCGACTTAATAAAGCAACTCGTCCTACAAGTATAGCAATGCAGCATGATGATTGCACCATGCTGCCTAGTTCTGTCGAGGTGTACATTATGCGTAATTTGTTATACTTGCATAAATATATCAGTAACTATGCAATAGCTATTGACTGTAAAGAATTTCATAAGGGTGCTTACACACTTGGGTTATGAACATTTTATAAAATTTTATTGCGTATGACCAGGTTGCCATCTATCTTTTAGACTCGTTAGAATAAACACACCTAATAATTCTCCTAATTCATGAATTTTCGATTACTTAAAAAATACCGCTCAAATCTTTTTAACGGGCTAGACAGAGATAACAATTATTTATCTGTATCTTTTCTTAAACATCTACAGAAAAAGGATGTTCTCAATTTATTTGTATTTTTTTTATTTTTCATGTAACCAAACCGATTTTTTACATCAGTCATTGTGTATTAAAAAGAGATTATATATGAAAGAGGTTGAATTTGTACAACAACTGCGTATACGGCAACTGCAATCCTGTGACAACGCGTAGAATGCGTGACCCGACCCTCTCGCTACCTAAAAAAAGCGGACCCATTCTTATACCGAGCACAAAGTGAACCGAGGAACTCGTGGCTAGGGATGGGAAAGTATTTGAAAAATATCGATTTCTACATTTTAATCTGATTATATTTTAAGCTGTAAGTGATTTAAAATTACAGAGTAGCCTAGATCTTAACGTTCGATTTTACGATCTTATGGTTATGGGTTCGAATCCTAGTCAGTTTGAACCAATGAGTTTCCGTTTGTCGGTTTAGGTCGTTAAGGTAACCTCTTACTGCCCTTTTAGGGCTTTTACATAACATATATTTCCTATTTTTATTCTTAATAGGAAATAAGATACTGTATGACATAAAAAAGTCATTGCGGCTAGCTGTTGCTATCTAACTCACACATGAGTACAGATAGCAAAAGATAACCGCAATTCAACGAGTAGTTTAACCACATATGACTGCGGTGTTCTGTGCCTGCAGTGGGGCGAGCGAGGAAACTGTGACAATCAGATCTGTACAATATCAGAAAATAATTCTTTGAATACTGCGAGCTGCGCAATGGCCAACGGGTCGACATTAGCGAAAGGAATAGCGATGAAAAATGTATGAAACGGAAGAAGGGAGAGGAAACAAAAAGATAATATGTAAAATATATATTTTTATATAATATATATAAACATATATATATATAATATATATATTTATATATTTAAAAAATATTTTTCCTTTTTTTTCGCGGCACTACCCTTAGTCTGCTCTTAACCCCTAGAGGTTAGCTGGAAGAAAATGCAAGATAGCATTAAGTTCGCCTTTGTACATGTATTGGTGCAATAAAAGATTTATCTATCTATAATAGGACCAATATTGTTGCATAATCTTTAGCAACAAAACAAGCCCAAATGGGGTCATCTAAAATAAAAAAAGCACATATGACAGACTGTGTTTTTTGTTTATAGGAAACTAACGACTTTCAGAAAGCCAATGAATTGCATTCATTCTGAAAAGGAAGATTTGAAGGCTGATCATCTTTTGGGTTATATTTTTAAATTAATTCATTTTGAATCACGTTAAAAGGACAATAATATAGTGTTACCAATCTTTTTCATAGATATGAAGATTCATTGATATCTTCTCAAATCCTTTTTAAACCAAATCGCGATAGACACAGGTAGAGAGAGAGATCTACTATCTACTATTCTATCGTATACTATATACTATCTAACTACTATCTATTAAAATTTAATTTAATATTTATTTTTAATGTTATCGATATAATTTAATATTCAATAATATCGATAACATTAAAAGGTATGACATCACCGGCAGACGCGATTTTTACACTAACACACGGACAGTACAGACAATAGCAAGTGATATATGACGCGAGGTTGTGATTTACCGCACCGGTGCCCGTATGGGACACCAAACTACACCAGCCGATTTTAGAGTCATTGTACGAACGGTGGCTATAATATACTCCGTAAGAGAATAGAAGAATTGTCGCTAAAAACAGAACATGGAACGCAGTTGTGTAAAGTCAAAAGGTCAATGAAACAAGTATATTTACGAGTAATAACAAAACTGACTTCAAATTAAATGAAATGATAAGCGCATTTACGCGCAAAGTTTCAATAAGTAAAATTATATTACGATTTTTTGGTGCTTACAATGTTTTAAAGTCGTAGGTACATTCGACTATTAACCATATCCTAGCACAAGCTTAAGCCTAGTTGGAATGGTTAACAAGAATGTTAGTAATGTTTATAATAAAAATTGTTCCATACGATTTTAGGAGTTTCCCGGTACATCTTCTAAAACCAAAGTCCTATGGCAACAAAATGGAAATTGGACCTAATCGACACCAAATCCTTTCAAACAAAATTGGAAATCAGTTTATAAATGACGGTGCCGTTCGAAAAACATAAAGACAAGTACCTCCTCCTTTTTTGAAGTCGGTTAACTATCTAAAAAATATGCTACGTGTGAAGATTAATACGAACGAATTTCGAATAGATTCTTGTCTCAATGTCTTCAATCTGATGGAACATAAATTCTCGTAGGGATTCTTCTTGTCATAGATTTTGCGTCTTTGTTTACTAATTCAAATGTTCTACATGTCCAGATCTTTGAACACACACATTCCATCCTCTAATTTAGTCACAGCATTTTCTCTTATCGATTTATTATCTATGTTTTTAAGTTATCTATTATACAGTAACTAATTCTTTTATTCACATCCGAGTCACTGACATGATTCTGGCAGGCCATGCATTTGTAATGAAATACAGTAACACCTACCCATACAAACATTCATACACACACAATATGTCATATTTGATGTACTTGATAGATTATACTTATAAAGATTTAATATATGTCACCACATACAATTATTATTATCAATTCAGTTAAGTCGAGGTAAGGTAATAATAAACCAGCCCTGTAGTTCTAGGCTCTCAAGAATTAAACTACGGTATCCCCTGCCTGTCGTACAAGGCGACTAAAAGGGGCCTCGGGTTCACTGGGCGACAAGGGTAGGGGCCTGCGTCGTCCACCAAAGTGGACCCGGGAAGAAGGCGACATCGGCTGGCCCGTGTCGCCTTGCGCTGCGAGGGCACAGGGGGGGAGGCCCCCGGGACGTGCTCTCCTTGAGCACAGTGCAGAGGGGCTCCGGTGCGTTCCACGTGAGATCCCGGAGCCCCTCATCATGCACCGAGGAAAGGGCCACCGGGGAGGTTTTAGTGGGTAAGATACCCACATAACCGCCGCCTTTCCCCCACAAGGCGGGGTATCTTTGTGAAGATTTCCTCCCCGTCAACAAAAAAAAAAGGTTATAAATAATGTCGTAAGGAGTCTGATCACCTGGTAAATATGTTACAAAAAGTGTGTTTTATATACAGCAGTTGTAAATTATTAAAATTTAATATTATTTAATTTTTTTAAACAAATTCTTTAATTAAATTAAATCTAATCGTCTACACGTTTTGAAACATAATTGTCAACGTAACACATACTTTAGATTCAAGGAACTAATACTAGCTACGATTGTAAATTTACGCAATGTTATTTCTCGTTAGCGCGTCTACAAAGCTAATTACATTATGTAGCACAGTCGACTAAGTCCACGCGCGAGATATGGCACAGGTACATGTGTGCGTAGAGGCGCGTAGCCGGCGTTTGATTAAGCAGCCGGATCCGGTAAATCAATGTTGTCTTACGTATTGCTCATACCGATCTATGATTACATTAGTGTTGGGGAATTGCACAGAGATGTTACGGCCACTGCCATAATAGTAATAATTTATAAATATTGTAAAAACTTAACCTAAGGCTCAAAAAAAATAATTTATAACGTGGATTCGACGATAATTGTCCCGATAGTCGTTTCTACGAAAGGTTTTCTAGCGAAAAGTCTGAAACAATACCTCATGAGACTTCTGCTAGATGGATGGTACAAGGATCAGACACAGAAGGCGGTACTTATAAAAAAATTATAGGGTATAAACTAGTGCTTGACCACGATCCCACCTGATGTTAAGTGGTGATATAGTCGAAAGATGGTACGCGCTAGTTTAGTAAGTAACTCTACTCTTGAAGGCTCCCACGTCGTACTTAGACGGGAAGACTGACGACGGCAACTTTTTCCACTCCATTGCTGTACGCACGATGAACGATGACTCATCGCTTCGTTCGGACACGCGGAACATCGACTATGAAAGGGACCCGCCGAATGTCTAAATGTCCGAAGGTAGAATGGGGTAATACTCTCTAAAATTTAATCTGTAAAACACCGAAAGGCTAGGTATTCCTGGAAGATAGCTGCATTGATGATAGATTGGCTACATAGCAATCTGCATTGGGGAATGGCGTCGCCGTCAAACAATCGTCCACAAATGTTCAAAATAAAACAATTTCAATGTTTACTGTTCATAAGAGTTACATCACGTTCATGATCAAAAACCCTATTAAATGAAACTAAATTAGAATAAAAAAATATATTTAATAAATTTAATGGTGCTGGCAGGCTACGCGCGCAGTGTGAATAAAAAAAAATTCACTACACGCCATTATCGTGGCATTCCTATTCTGTACACTATCTGTATAAAGATTATATTAAAAATAATTTTGCTACCTCTAGCAGGGTTAATAAAAGCTTATTAGTTCTCTGATTAGAAGCGGGGCTTATCGCCATTTACAAAAACAAATGAACAAATTTTAGCAAATGATTTTTAGAATGCAAGAAACCCAAAACCGGAATCACATTGATACAAGCTTTGCTATTAACCTGTAAATATTATAAAAATCCTTCTATAATTAATATTATGTGACTTAAAATAAACAGCTCTACATATTTCCGCAAAGCGCCAGGGCGGGCGGCGGTATGGGCGGGCGTTGCCTAACTAACTATAAATTACAAGGTCACCAATTAAGATAACACCGGCCCGGACACGCGATGCCTCCTGCGGCCCTCGCTATATTACCCATTACTCCTAGCTTTGTCTAGGATATGAATTATATGATGAATATATCATTAATATTACACAAGTCATTTTCAGATATTAATTTTTTTTTGTTTACCTTCTTAACCGACATCATAAAAAGAAGGAGGTTCTTAATTCATCGGTATTGTTTGAATTTTTGTATACTAACAGTGCCATTGTTTATGACTGGTTCTTTATTCCTATGAAGGAGTTTTCTTTCAATTAGATTACATAACCATTCTGTTGCCATAGAAACACGGGGTTCATCCCTGTCCTGGGCTCGTAGAATACGGCTGTCCCTGCCTGTCGTAGAAGGCGACTAAAAGGGGCCAAGGTTTCACTGGGCGACAAGGGTGGGGGCCTATGTCGTGCGCCAAAGTGGACCTGGGATAAGGCGACATCGGCTGGTCCGTGTCGCCTTGCGCTGCGAGGGCACAGGGGAGGCCCCGGGACGTGCTCTCCTTGAGCACAGTGCAGAGGGCTCCGGTGCGTTCCACGTGAGATCCGGGCCCCTCATCATGCACCGAGGAAAGGGCCACCGGGGAGGTTTTAGTGGGTAAGATCCCCACATAACCGCCGCCTTCCCCCCAGAAGGCGGGGTATCTTTGTGATGATTTCCTCCCCGTCAACAAAAAAAAAAAGGTTATAAATAATGACGTAAGGAGTCTGATCACCTGGTAAATATGTTACAAAAAGTGTGTTTTATATACAGCAGTTGTAAATTATTAAAATTTAATATTATTTAATTTTTTTTAAACAAATTCTTTAATTAAATTAAATCTAATCGTCTACACGTTTTGAAACATAATTGTCAACGTAACACATACTTTAGATTCAAGGAACTAATACTAGCTACGATTGTAAATTTACGCAATGTTATTTCTCGTTAGCGCGTCTACAAAGCTAATTACATTATGTAGCACAGTCGACTAAGTCCACGCGCGAGATATGGTACAGGTACATGTGTGCGTAGAGGCGCGTAGCCGGCGTTTGATTAAGCAGCCGGATCCGGTAAATCAATGTTGTCTTACGTATTGCTCATACCGATCTATGATTACATTAGTGTTGGGGAATTGCACAGAGATGTTACTGCCACTGCCATAATAATAATAATTTATAAATATTGTAAAACCTTAACCTAAGACTCAAAAAAAAAATAACTTATAACGTGGATTAGACGATAATTGTCCCGATAGTCGTTTCTACGAATGAGACCTCATGAGACTTCTGCTAGATGGATGGTACAAGGATCAGACACAGAAGGCGGTATTTATAAAAATGTTAAGTCCATAAGTAACTTGGTATGAAAGAAATCGTTTATGTAAGAACAAACCGACGTGCCACGTGAGCCATTACCATGCATTAGAATTGCGTAACAAGCAGCTTCGATCTTTTCAGAATATTCGAAAGCTATCCTAAGATGTTAGGGTTGTCACCTCATCAAACAAAACCGCTGCGATTTCTGTATCACTTTCTAATAAACAATATTAATAATCATTATAATAATTAGTAATCATTATTTACATAATAATCGATGTAAATGGAATAATTTGAATATTTTGTGGTTATTTGATATTGATTCTAGATGAAATGTAACCGCATCTTTAGAAGACATCATTATATACGATATTATTATTACGTGAATACTAATTGTATCAACATTCGATAGTCAGTGGTACTGCCATTACTTCATCATAGTGGCACAACTGAACTAATCTGACTGAAAACTGAATCCAAAAAGTAGTAAAAATTGATAACAAATATGTAATTGAAAGTTCCTTCTTGACACAATTATAATACCAGACTTAGAGCTTAGGTAACTGGGTAGCCGGGCGATCAGGTTAATATTTGCATGCAGTTATTTTATGTATAATAGCTACAAAAATACTTTGAAAAAGTATTTGGGCATTGTTAAGGTTTAGATACATACAACTTGTAGTCTGTGGAAATATCTAATTTAAAACTAGCCACCAACAAATTTAAAATATATAATTAATCGTATGCAACGGACGTACAAAATATTTTATAGAAGTTACAACCTACAGTAGTTTTAATCTAACATAATATTGTTTTGTTCTCTATATATACCGTGTTGAACGAAATGGTCCTTCGAGCCGGATTGTAACCATCACTAGGTGGTGGTTACTCGTATATTATATACACACACAATAAAATGAAAAAAGAAAAATAAGATTTTACCGCGATTTTATTCTGTAAGTAGTAAAAGCGTATCAGTGATTTTACAATTTAATTGGCTGGAAGATAGCTACATTGATGATAGATTGGCTACAAAGCAATCTGCATTGGGGAATGGCGACGCCTTCAAACAATCGTCCACATATGTTCAAAATAAAACAATTTTAATGTTTACTGTTAATAAGAGTTATATCACGTTCATAATCAAAAACCCTATTAAATAAAACTAAATTAGATTTAAAAAAATAAAAAATAAATATTATGGTGCTGGCAGGTTACGCGCGCAGTGTGAATAAAAAAAGAATTCACTACACGCCACTATAATGGCATTCCTATTCTGTACACTATCTGTATAAAAATTATATTAAAAATAATTTTGCTACCTCTAGCAGGGTTAATAAAGAAATCAAAAGCTTATTAGTTCTCTGATTAGAAGCGGGGCTTATCGCCATTTACAAAAACAAATGAACAAATTTAACAAATGATTTTTGAACGCAAGAAACCCAAAACCGGAATCACATTGATATAAGCTTTGCTATTAACCTCTAAATATTATAAAAAGCCTTCTATAATTAATACTATGTGACTTAAAATAAACAGCTCTACATATTTCCGCAAAGCGCCAGGGCGGGCGGCGGTATGGGCGGGCGTTGCCTAACTAACTATAAATTACAAGGTCACCAATTAAGATAACACCGGCCCGGACACGCGATGCCTCCTGCGGCCCTCGCTATATTACCCATTACTCCTAGCTTTGTCTAGGATATGAATTATATGATGAATATATCATTAATATTACACAAGTAATTTTCAGGTATTAAAAAAAATGTTTACCTTCTTAACCGACATCATAAAAAGAAGGAGGTTCTTAATTCATCGGTATTGTTTTAATTTTTGTATACTAACAGTGCCATCGTTTATGACTGGTTCTTTATTCCTATGAAGGAGTTTTCTTTCAATTAGATTACAAAACCATTATATTGCCATAGAACCACGGGGTTCATCCCTGTCCTGGGCTCGTAGAATACGGCGGTCCCTGCCTGTCGTAGAAGGTGACTAAAAGGGGCCAAGGGGCCAAGGGTTCACTGGGCGACAAGGGTGGGGGCCTATGTCGTGCGCCAAAGTGGACCTGGGATAAGGCGACATCAGCTGGTCCGTGTCGCCATGCACTACAAGAACACAGGGGGAAAGGGATTTTACCCCCTCCCACTCCCCGGGACGTGCTCTTCTAGAATACAGTCCAGAGGGTAACCCCGTCTTTCGTCTCTTTCTTTTTACTCTTAAATTTACCTGTTTTTTAAAAAAAGCTAATAGGATACCCATTAGCACATTTAAAAAAAAAGATTTGGTTTTGGCAAAAGCAAGGTTATGAACGTTATGTTGTTACACCAAAAAAATTCAAATAATAAAGCTTTTTGATTATCAGAGTGAACACAAATCCCACGGAGCATCTACCTTATTATTTGATAAAACGTATTAAGCTCGAACGCAAAAGGAGAACGATACGAAAATATTACGAGGTATGAGTGAACAATCGACAATACCCGGCCGAAACAAAGCGGCGGCATTGTAGAGGAGCCAGCGGCCATAAGTTACCGGGTCCAAATAAAAGGCGCTGACAACAGAGCGGCGAAACAGTAGCGCGTATTTGCATATCGAGCATCGAAGACCTCCACACAGCGCGCTCCCTATCTCAATCAATCGCTCCTTTAGCCCTTGCTAATAAGGTATATTCTCGCGTGATTTATTTATTCAAATTGTAGAAACCTACTCCGCTACATGCACTGGTATTGTCATTTCATATGCGTTATTCTAAGTTTTGCTCTTTTAAAGAAATTCACATATGAGGTGAAAATCTTATCTCTTTTCGGTGCCCATGCGTAAAACCTTTGTGAGGCGGCGGTCGTCTTGCATGTTAGATCTAGGGTGACGCCTCATGTTAAATACTATTTATTTATTTAATGTTACAGCCTTTAAATATATAATTCATATGCCCCACTGTTGGGCGCAAGCCTTCTCTGTAAAGAGAGTATAGTGCGGATTGGCAGACTTCACAAGCCTGAGAAAATTTTTTTAAGACATGTAGGTTTCCTCACGATGTTTTCCTTCACCGCCGAGCGTTTGGTAAATCAGCACATAAAATTGCAACAACAAATTTATTGGGCAACGGGGATCGAACTCGGGTTGCTAGCGTACTATGCAGCTTGAGCCATCCGCCAGGATATTACTTAACACGGCTTATTTATTTATTTTTTACAGGATAACTTACAGCTATAGAATGTCAATATGCAATTCACATATATAGATAGCATTCAGGTAACATTAGAAAATCGGATCACGATCCCGCAGACAGAACATCAATAAATGTACTTATAAAAAGTTTACGAATGGAGGCATCACTGATTTAGAACACGTCGATTTTACTATATTTACAAAGTTACTCTAAAAAAGTAGGTATAAAACATCAAATTAAGGTATTAAAAATCATCAAATGTTACCTTACTAGGAGAAGTAAATATCGGACAGTTGAAGTGCAGACTTCGAGAAAGAATTGAAAATGAAAATCTATACTGAAAAATATATTCACGAAAACAAGTAATGATATCCCTTCTTCGGCTAACTATCGATGTGTCGTTGGAAATCGGAATTCTCCGTGAAACGGGTGTTCCGAACAAATTCTCGAAACACCCGTTTATGTATGAATAATCACGGATATACATTTATAAAAAATGTTAAGTCCATAAGTAACTTGGTATGAAAGAAATCGTTTATGTAAGAACAAACCGACGTGCCACGTGAGCCATTACCATGCATTAGAATTGCGTAACAAGCAGCTTCGATCTTTTCAGAATATTCGAAAGCTATCCTAAGATGTTAGGGTTGTCACCTCATCAAATAAAACCGCTGCGATTTCTGTATCACTTTCTAATAAACAATATTAATAATCATTATAATAATTAGTAATCATTATTTACATAATAATCGATGTAAATGGAATAATTTGAATATTTTATGGTTAATTGATATTGATTCTAGATGAATTGTAACCGCATCTTTAGAAGACATCATTAAATACGAGATTATTATTACGTAAATACTAATTGTATCAACATTCGATAGTCAGTGGTACTGCCATCACCGTGCCATAGTGGCACAACTATTAGTTAATAGAATCCAAAAAGTAGTAAAAATTGATAACAAATATGTAATTGAAAGTTCCTTCTTGACACAATAGTAATACCAGACATAGAGCTTAGGTAACTGGGTGCCCGGGAGACCAGGTTAATATTTGCATGCAGATATTTTATGTATAATAGCTACAAAAATTCTTTGAAAAAGTATTTGGGCATTGTTAAGGTTTAGATGGCATTATAGCAAGTTAAATAAATGTGCTATCGAGACGTCCTATCTCTAGATGACGAACTCTAACACTAGGTATTGTACGAGATTGTACCTTTCAAATTCCGTAATATACCATTCGAAAATGCTCTACTACTACTGTATACAAATTGCATTAGCTCTATATATAGTCCCTGTTTATCAACAATGTCTTTAAATGGTTGCGTTCATACTTTAAATAAATGCAAATATTGAAATTACGTTTATCTAACTTAGTATATAAAAACTTTCTTTTTCTACCGATACAATTGACGTCGATCCGCCTTCACTTCGACTTGTGTTTACCTTATAATTGATTTACCAAGTATCAAAATTGATTATAGAATTACACAATAGAATTGATAATAGCAATAGAATTACATAAAAGTCAAACGAATATGTAATAGAAAATTATAAGGCGGGTGCCTTATAATTTGCGAACTCTTGGGAAGCAACATTCGATGAGTCACATGCATACCTTTTTTTTCTTAAAAAATTATACAGAACCCATGTCCTCGGTTAAAAATTGCAAAAAAATAAAGTGTGAATGTATGACAAACCTTAGCTATTTAAATCGTTGCCTACCGTACCCGCTCAGTAGAATATTTCGTTTTATTAATTTTTTAGACTCTTACAAGTCCCATAAAAAAACTTGTCGTAACATTCAGCTTAGAACGTGGGTGATAAATAATTCAATATTAGGATCCAATTATTATTCATTCCTATCCAAAAAATAAAGGTAAAACTATTGTCAGGGAGCAAAATTGAAAAAGGTAACTTTGACATTGATTAAGATTTTTACTTGAGTGCATTTGAATTGAGAAATAAAATAAATAATGTATTGATATATATCGTTCTTACGTCATTGTATGCTGTATGCGCAAGGATGTCAGTCTTCATAGTAAATGCAATACAGAAGCAGAGAGACTCGACATCTCTTCGTAGAACCATAGAGTCATGTGATTCGGATACTTTGATTGTCGACGACTCGAGCAGCTCTCTGTTTATATACGGTCAAAGGAGAGAAGTTGATATTGTATCAACTTCTCTCCTTGTCATTCAAGTATAAATCGACATTCTAGATCAATCAATATTTTTTGAAAAAGTCAAGAATTATCTGTGTGTTTATAATGTAATAATAATTTCTAATATCTTTAAACGGGCGATTTTAGTATAAATATAATCTGAATCTCGGAAACAGCTCCACCGATTTTCATAAAATTTTGTATGCAGGTTTCGGAAGCGATAAATCGATCTAAGAATTGATTTTAGAAAATGCCGCTTTATTCATGTATAAATATTATTAGTGCAGTACATGGCGTTGATAAGCAACAGTCAGTTAATATTTGGTTTGACGTAAGACGAAGAAAATTGTATGTCATATGGTTGTTAAAGTAACGAATTAATAAAGTATATAGTCGATATTAAAGTAAAACAACAATAACATATCGCGTCGAGATAAGTCTCGGAGTATTGGGTTGCAACAGTCCATGGAAGATCATACATAATAAATAGATAACAAACTTTGTAACAGAAATGGTGCAGTCCCTCGGTTAAGGCTAGGATTCACTAACGGGTTCGACGAGCGAGTTGAATCTAGAGTTAGACGACAATATTAAGTTCCACATAAAAGTTCAAATTAAATTTAAAACTTACTAAAAGATTGTATGGACAACCTTCGGGTAAAAGCCTCCTCCAAAAAATTCCACTTTTTCACTTATTAGTAGTTCCATGCCGTCTTCGTCAAGCCTCTGCCACTATATCCCCGTACCATCAGGCTTAAGGTTGGCCTTACGCTTTGGTGTCTCGTGGTCCTAACCATTTAGAAATGTTTTTGTCCATCTATTGTCCGCATACCGGACCATGTGCCCGGGCCATTTCCATTTGTCATATAAAGGAGAGTAAAAATCGTTAACGGGCAGTCACAGCGGTGTCCGTGTCCACCGGAATCGAACCCGTACACTCGCGGCGGGACTCACGACGGCTTTTTGTCGCGTGCTGCCCCGTCCAATTCTCAAAATGGCCGGAGCTGATGTATAATTCAATTGATTTCATTAGCGATAGTTTTTCACAGTCGGGTCAAAATACATATGTATGTGGGTACTCTAATAAATTGGTAGGAGCCACGTTTTTAGGCAGGACCCGTCTTATTGGCTCGTTGTAGATCTTAAGACTGCCACACACGTTACATGTTTTCGTGTGTTCGTTATTATCAACCGACTTCAAAAGGAGGAAGTTCTCAATTCGTCTTAATGTTCTTTTATATTTGTTAACGCTTAACTTTCGACTTGGTGAACCAATTTTGATGTTTTGATGTGTTTCCCGTGTGGTCCCATTTAAATTTGGTCCAATTCTGACAATGAGATCCTTGAGAAAATCGTATAAGTCTTAAATTTGCATCAAGTATGTGCGCAATAAATAGAAGAATAACTAAATATCAAAGGATTTCGATGATTCCTTTTTTATTGAAAAGGATGTCTTTAAGAGTAGTTTGATTTCGTAACATTCCTACGATAATTTGGAAATACAAAAGGGCGTCCGCGCGTAATGGCGTTAAACGTTAGACTCGATATACTTGAGGTACATTGACACAAAAACAAATTTATCGTTTCTGTTCGTTTATAAACAACAGCACTGATCTCATAGCCTTGTAGTTAGAAAAGCTTCTTCATCTTCTATCTAAAATAATCACTAATATTTTTCCTTCGACCTGATTGAGTTTGAACTACCACGAAACTTAAGGCACTAAAAATATACTTTTTATAATTTCTATGCAAGTGCATGTCCATTATCCCACCTGACGTTAAGTTTACTCAAATTAAACTGGAAAATTGATGTCATTTTTCAACCGACTTAAAAAACGGAGGAGGTTCTCAATTCGTCTGTATGTTTTGTTTATCTTTTTTACCTCTTAAGTTTAGACTGGTTGGTCCGTTTTTGATGATTCTTTTTTTATTTGATAGCTGGTGTCATCCTGTATGGTCCCATGAGAAACCTATATAAGTCTTAAATTTGCATTACGTATGTGCGCGACAAATGGACGAAGAACCATTTGAGACAAACACTCAATTCAACTATAATGTTATATACCTTATATTTCGTAAGCCGCACCTAAGGCCAACCTATTGAAGCCTTACGCTTATAATCCTAACTACGATTAAACCAGTGGCAGTGGCAGTTATCATAAAAACTGCTAAACATTCTATACATAGCGTACTTCTTATCTTGTTTTACTCTAAATAGAAAAGCGATAGTTTGCTTTCGATTTATTAAGCAACCAACAAGTAAGTGCCACAGGCAATAAAGCCGGGAGGATACTGACGCGTGCGGGCCTAACAGTCACCATCATAGAGTTGCACAGATAAAAAAGCAACTATAAATCACGCTGACAGATGCGGAAGTCGCGTCGACTGCAGCGCCACTTGTTTCTGCGTCGAACGTAGCTTAGAAAACGGTAATGTTTATCATGATCGCAAGAAGAAATTACTTTAACAGTTTCTTTATTTTTAGATAAATTTCACTAGCTTGAAAGTGCCACTGCAATAGCTTGTGACGACCGAACATTATGAATTCGCACCACATCTAAGCTACATAGGCTATAATTCTGTTAAATCCAGAATTCGATTTAACTCTATATGGGAACAAAATATTTCACATGAATACTACCCAGCGACTACAATATAATCAAGCAATATCAGAGTCTTGATAGTCGATCAATCGTCGAGTTATTGGAGGACATGCCATAATTTAACAGACACAGAAACTTACTTAAAACGTATTTCCTTTGATAAAACGTTCACAATTAAAGAACTAACTAGCAAAATGAAAAATAATACAATTTAACTCCAAAAAAGCTTCGACAGTAGTAAAGTACCACCTAGCGCGTGCCCAGCTCGTGCCTCTTTCTCGTTTCGTCCTAATACAGAAAGGACAGGCTTTTAAATATTGGCTCCTTAATAACGAAGTTAGGAGACATCATAAAAATACAATCGAGAACATCCTTCTAGTATAGTTGCAAAATTTAATGTCGCAGAAAACATGTGTAAATAACACATTCATTTTCAGTACTATGTCTTATAACAATATGCTATAAAAATTTACGACTCGAGTCATTATGTAAACTTCGCACGTGTCGCTATCGTTCATTTAGAGAACACCATCGGAACTTCAACGACCATTTGTACTTACCATTACCATCCAATTAATTATCTATCTAGGAAATCCTAATAACCCGAAAGAAACAGACAGACACAAAAAATTTAAAATAAAAAAAAATATTATTTTGGTATTTGTTCAGTTTATAAATTCTTATGTATGTAGATATTACAAACGGACACTCCTATTATATTTATTTGTATAGATTTATAAAAAATAAATAAATAAGAGATTAGTTGCTGGACTTTCTTTGGCAACTTCTTTTCCCAGCGCCAACGCTTCCCGAAGTGGCACTCAAAGTTAGTTAAGCTTATGAATTTCCCTTAGATTATTCGTAACATAGTAACCGTCCAGGCCGAGGTTACCCCTTACTGGGAACCCTTGTGTCGAGTTACTAGTGATAGAGGTTCAGGCTAAGCGACCTATGAGCTATGCATCCTCTCAAACCGGTGAAGCAGTCAAGGCCAGCTTCTCGGCCGTTCTGTGTAGTTAGTCATAAAAAATACATTTTATTTATATATGAAGATTTGTTATATATCATTTCTTTTGGATGCGTTCATGAGGACATGCAATAAATAAATAGCTTCACTGATAAAAAATGGCGCCGTTGGCGGGAGGAAACGCGCCACGCGACGTCTCGCGCGCTTTTTACAACAAAAGCGCGCGGAAGTGGCGCTGCGACGTTACGCACGCATCATTAAACTACGCGCTCCTCCGCTCAAAGAACAACTATATTTATTGCTGTACGCTTTGACAATTCTGTCCTTCGTATTTGCAACGCCCTTATTGAGTGGATATCATTTTATTTTATACTCTAAAGTATTTGGTATAAAGCTTATATTGCTGGATATTTTGTAACTCATTCGGGGGTAATTACGTGGGAGAATGATCTGGCGGAAAGCTCCAGTGTCATTATTTTATGACGTCTTCATCGGGGACGCATCGGACACGGCACGCGGGATATTTGTCAAGTCATAGTAGAGTAGTTTCAAAAAGGGCAGAACGGATTTATTGCTCGTTTTATTTGTGTTGTGATGGTTTATTTTATTTGTGAGTTTGTTGTTATTAGTTTTTATGTACTCTCGCTTATATTACCTTTTGAATGCCTCATTTTGTACGAAATTAATGAGTCCTATCTTTTTAATTCACAATCCTGTCATATTTCCTGCTGCCGAAGTTTCTAGAATCCGTGTCTACTAACTTAAAAACGTTTCAATTTTTTCTGGTTGGGTTCGCGAACTCTTTTACCCGCATATCTCAAGCAAAAATATTGCCATCGACTCCAGACCAATATCAATTGGTGCATAATTGCATATTCAACACCTTTTATATTGAATAACTCTTGAATATAAATTATTCGCATGCATGTTGTAATTTGTAAGCGTCGCGGAAATTTCGACGACAAAATTTTATCGACTCTTGTTAGTTTGTGGAGTTTTATGCTTTTAAAACTCTTCCTATGTGAGATATGGCGGAATTCTTAGAACGCCAAGACCTTCCTACCTACTTCTTTGATTAATTTGAGTGTGCCTAACAAACAAAATAATGATGCTAATCAGTAGGTTCAAAAAATGTTTCTTCGGATTGCTAAAAATTCAATAGGTACTACTAGCATTATCGCCGCTTTCCTTATAATAAATGTTAGGAAGCGTCGCAACAATTTCTTCGGTCACTTCTACCTACGTCAACGCTTCCTGAAGCCCCCATTTCCCGAAAATGCTAACAATGTCTGGCCCTCAACACAGTTCGCAAACAGAAAAAATATTTTACAGTGCCATCTAGCGTTTAATTACAGAACTTTTAACTGCTTGTTGCATTAAAAATTAGACGTCCTCTACTTTACGAACAAACCGCACTTACCAATATACAATATTTTTAACAGATGGCGCTATTTCTAAATTAATACATTTTATTCCAATTAAGTTAGTATTAATACGGAAATAAGTTCAAATAAAGATAGTAATTAAAAAATCTGATTTTTTTCTATAAAACAGTTTTCTTTGAAACGTGCTTTCTTCTTTAAAGATTCATAGATGAAATTATATTTATTTCACTTTTACCTACTTACCGTATTTTTGTAGTGTATTTCTCAATTTTATAACAAATCATAATTACAAAATTATAAATTATCCACACAATAATGCATTTATTGACGTTAGAGTAGTAGTGAATCGTTTTGTGCAGTTTTGTGACAGGTAACCAAACAGGAAGCGATTGTTTACCGTTCACCATGGTAACAAGAGACACGAAAATAACAACAATAAAAAACAGTAAGAGCGCTTCAATAATTACTGCAATGTTACGTATTAGTGAATTATGAGTAAGGAGGATGGATAGTTATTCCATTTTAAACCGGTCCGTAAGTGACATACGTCACACGTCAGTGTGGACAGTGGTGTGAGTTCGAGTATTGTGCGCGTTTGGATCCCCCACCTGTTGAGATGAGCCTGACGATGCGCTCGGTGCTGGTGGAGGGCCCCCAGCATAAGCCGAAGGGTCCATTCACTTTCTCGAGCACTCCGCGGGCGCTGTACAACAACATGAAACTCAAACGCGATCCATCGTGGTAAGCGTATGTTGTTTATCAAAATATTATGCAAAACATTATTACTATTCAATGTTTAACTCTCTTAATCATTAACGTATTAAATCGTTAGTTTGTCCGGTTTTTTAATTAACAACAAAAAAAGGGTAGATGTTATTTTCAGCACGCACGTTTTCATGTTAATGCGAAATACAATCGTAGACAGTAGACTAGCTTATCAAATACCTTTTTTATCTTCTCTTGAAATAACCATTGTATTTAAAGGGTAAGACAGACCGAAATTAGTACCAATCAAAGAAGAAACGTTTCGTGGCATGGTAAAAGATGGATCTAAGAGTAAATATGATTGAATCAATCTGTTTATTCTTGAGTACAAACTCGCTTCTCAGTGTTTTACTAATTACATTTTGGATGGTGCTCCAAAAGGTACTAGACTACTAGGCTTGGAAGCGTTCAGCAATCATTTTCTCTTTCTGCCGCGCTACAAAACGGTGAAAAGATAGTAAGAGTTTATATAATAAAATCACTTATTATAATTTGTTCCTTGTGTGAGAGAGAGAGCTAACATTCAAAATTAAGGCAACGTAGGCCGTCTAGCCGCAAGGTGGTCTGGCGACCTTATAAATGCCGCTGAATGCAAGCCGCATACAACCAGCCCTTTGGAAATTTTAGGAAACCTATGTCTAGCAGTGGATGCCCTACGGCTGAAATCCGTTAAATGAATTATTCAAGTGTGTGAGCCCGACCAACCCCAGAATCATGACCTACGTAACCATTAAACGAACCCCTGAAATGCTGTAGTTGTACCACGTAATATGATTTTTATTATTTAATATTTATAACGACTTGATTTCGAATAAAGATAAACTTAGTATGTACTTTACTAGTACTTTAAAAGGAACCGACCTTGCGTCTACACGCGACTTATTTATACATAATACGTATATCTATACCAGTGATTCTCAACCACTGTGCCGCGGCACTTTTGTGTGCCGCCAAATTTCAATAGTGTGTCGCCAAATTTTGCAAATATATAATAATGTTAATATTATTAAATTATATCATTTAAAAAGAAAAGTATTTTTAACATGACTATATATTATTATCTCGTATATTTAAAATTTTTGTCATAAACTATTTATGCAGTGTGTTGTAGTAAGTAAATAATCTTTATCTTTTTCTTTGTGTGCCGCCAAATTTTAAATCGTTAAAAATGTGCCGCAACAAAAAAAAGGTTGAGAATCACTGATCTATACTAATAAATGAAGAGATTTTTTTAATTCCCTTTTCTGAAAAACTACAGTCCGGATAGCTTTTATAACATACACAAGTTGATATTTAATAACATCAGACGCATCGCGTTTCGGTAATATTTTTGGTATATCAAATAATATGTTCACTAAACTAAAATATTAAAGTGTGTGCTTAGTTTTATATATCAATTAATCGCGGGATGACAAGGTGGTAGCAGCCAGCCACCTTATTCATAAATTAAGATCAGCAACAGTTAGTAAGACTAACTATATGCTAATTTAGTTTTGGTGCATAAATAAATATTATAATCTGTAAAATATACGTATGAATTAGAATAAGATAATGGACTGACTAATATACTATAAAGTACTTTTTGCTAGTCAACTAAAGTACTTTTATCGGTCGTCGGCAACCAAGTCCATTTCCGGTTCCGTTTTTAAAAGAGATGCCTATACTAGAAATTTAGGATAAAAAGGAGAGTACTCTCTCAGTAGACAATCAGTACACAGTTTAGAATAAGTGAGTTATGCTGGAGGAAAAGCCCTCTAAGCTTATAAATTATGTTTGAGCGAGGAAGCTCACAGATGTATTTTTTTATATTTTAAAAGCTTCTTTCTTAAATATTTTTCTTCACACAACTAGCAATAAGCTGTTTTACGATGAAAACCTAAAATCCTTTTTCAATCAACTTTAAAAACCCGAGGAGATTCTCAATGCTTGTGTTTGTTTTAATGTTTGTTACTTCATAATTTTCGACTTGTTGAACCGATTTTGATTTTTCTTTTTTTATTTGAAAGCTGGTCCTTATCAAATGGTACATTTAATTTGTCCGATTCTGACAAGAGCATCCGTCAGAAAATCATATAAGTCTTAAATTTGCACTAAGTATGTGCACGACATTTGGACGAATAACACAATATCACGCCATCCTGTGATGCAATGCCCAGATTGCATTTTGGAGAGTGTGCTCAGGAACTACATGATCTAAATCCCCCATCCCCGTTCCACCATCGGACTTCTAGACGCACTGCGGGATTTCATCCTTTTGTTGTGAACATCCCTCGAACCCGAACGAAGCGATTTGCTTCGTCTTTCATTCTTCGTACAGCAAAGGACTGGAATAGTCTGCCCGCATCTATCTTTCCTTCCGATTACAATGTGGGTATTTTCAAGAGTAGAGTGAATAGGCATTAACTAAGCTAGTGCACCTTACCATCCAGGACTGCATTTCCACTTAACATCAGGTGGGATCGTAGTTAAGCACTTGCTTAGAAATCCCATTTCGATGAATCATGTTTTTATTAGAAAGGATGTACTTCAAGGGTAGTTTGTTGAGAGTTTGGTTAAGTTCTGATTAATTCTATTTCCTAATTCCTACGATAATTCGGAAATACAAAGAGGGCGTCCGCTCGTAACATTTAACGTTTGAATCGATTTCGATTGAAGTCGGTTTTTCTCGTAAATATATTGCTTACAGTAGAACTCAATGTTTTACAAAGATACTGGAAGAATTAGAAAAGCCCTGGACGTGTAGTCCAATATTTGAACTTGGAGGAATTGAAAAATTCATATGTGTTACAAATCAGGCGTCACATTTCAATTACATTGAAACCACACCATGACCCATTACATTCAATGCCCGTCAGCTCCTGCATTCCCCGTAATGACACGTCGCATGTCATCTGAAATTACATAACACGCGACGCAGTTTGATATGGTGTAGGATATGTTTGACGTCACAGTGGCATGAATGTATGACACATGACTTTTATGTTGCGGCTTTTGGATTCAATTCCCAGTCGCCATGTACATCTGACTAAATTTTATTTTTCTCACCAAGTTTGTTTTATATTATATCGTGTGCTTAGATTATGCATTGGATGCTTCATTTGATTTTATTAACAGAATTAAAAAAAGACAACTTCGACCGAAACGACTTCAAATCATCGACGAATTAAATTATCCGTGAAATAGCTACCGACCGAGTCGTGGTTCGGCCCTCTCGGGCGCCCTCGGATCGGAATGCTTAGGCGTAACATAGTAACCGTCCAAGCCGAGGTTACCCCTCACCGGGGGGACCCTTGTGTCGAGTTACTAGCCATAGAGGTTCAGGCTAAGCGACCTAAGAGCTATGCCACCTCTCAATCCGGTGAAGCAGTCAAGGCCAGCTTCTCTGGCCAATCTGTGTAGTTCGTCATAAAAAAAAAATCGACGAATTAAACGTTATTACGTTTGTAGATAATAATAAAATGAATTGAAAATAATTAAATTTTTGATAAATTATTTTTAATTATCATAATTATTATGACATTTTGACGTCCACATCCTCTTTCTTCTTATATACTCGTACTAATTGTCATTAAGTAACCTACCAATATGTCAACCGACAAATAATTTCTTTACGATTTTCCTGGTATATCTTTGAAACCCAAAACAAAGGACAACATTGACAAGTAAATAGTAAACCATTTCCAACAAGACCAATTACAAAATCGGGAAAACTTGCTCCTTTTTTTGAGTCGGTTCAAAATACAATAAAAATACAAAAGCTTAAGTCTGTGCTTTGTCCAATGTAATTATATTGCTTTTTCTTTGACCGCTCTGGAAGTTAGCGTGGTGATCTAAGATAAGCTATTACATGTTAGCTAGCATATTAATACCGCTACAGTCGAGAGGGCCAACGCCCTTAACCTTGGGTGTCCGTGGCAGCGCCCTGGTATTGGGAAACTATGGAACGGATGTGGACACCCCCACATCCGTTACATAGCCCCCCTTGCTTGCTGTTTAACATGTCTAGGAATCATTTTCACCTTCGACTAATAGAAATAAACTAGCATTCATTTTTAGGTTTTAGAAACTTTATTCTCACTAAAGACATTAAAGGTCACTTACATGAGAACAATAAAAAAATATTTTATAAAACAATAAGTTCGCTTGCATATGGAACAACACCTAACGCATTCATTTGCTTTGGGACGATTAACTGTCGTTAAGGAATTTAACAAGTTGCATTTTGAATGCGCTAAGTGTGTATACCCGCTTAACGTGTGCTGGTATTTTGTTATACAGCTGTGCTCCTTCAAAACAAATTGATCGTTTACCATAATTCGTTCTAACTTTTGGTATTACAAGAAAACTAGCGCGTCGGTTGCTGCGTTTTTTAGAATTTTTGGTAAAAGAGATGTTGGTATTAATCGTTTTATCTATAATTTTCCTAATGAGAATACATGTACTGTATTTATATAATTGCTTGATATTCATGATTTTAGTCGCTTTGTAGAGATCAGAAGTCGGTGTCAAGAAAGGGAATCGGTAAAGGATTTTTATAATTTTATTTTGCAATATTTGAAGTTCAGAAAGTTTTGTTTTTGAAGCAGCACCCCATATTTCCACAAGATATAGTAGGTGTGGTTTAATTAAGCTGTTATATATAGTACGCCTTAAATTTTCCGGAATACATCGATTTAAATTACGAATTGGGCCAAAAAGTGATATTATTTTACCTTTTATGTGATCAATATGAGTTTTCCATGTTAAATTACTGTCAAGTTGTAAACCTAGATATTTTTCATGTTGTTTTTGTTGCAAAGGGTATATTATTAATTATAAGGAGGCTATGCAAAGGTATTTTTGTTTTAGCTTTAAAATAACGTAACATGTTTTCGAAATGTTAATTGTTAGAAGATTATGTTGAAACCATGTGAATATAGAATTTAAGTCTTCTTGAGCTTCGGAGATAAGAGTATGAATCAAATATCCAAAATAGAATAAGCAAGTGTCATCTGCATATAGTGTAATGTGGCTGTGTAGACCAATTTCCTGAATATTATTGATATAAAAAGCAATGGACCTAAGATGGATCCTTGTGGAATTCCACATGTGATAGGTAATTCATTACTTTGGCAATTTTCACTTTGGCAGTTTTACTACTTGTGACCTGTTAGTGATACATGATTAAAACATTTTAAAGGCCTATTCATTCTAATTTTTTTAAAAACAGTTCATAGCTTACGGTATCAAATGCTTTTTGAGATCGATAAATATGCCTAGGACAATGTTTTAGAATCAATGTTTTGTTTTATTTTGGCCGACCCGATATTCATCGATATTCATCGACCAACTTGGCCAACGGGTTTACTTTCGTAGTGCTTTGTTACGAAAACAATAGATTTTTTAAAATCGGTAGCTAGCTTACAAGGTGCCTTCCTTGCAAAAATGAATTAAAACACAAAAAAATTAATACAGATCAGAGCATCAATAGCCTGATGGCATAGGGTATGGTCTTCGCTTCAAATCCACTTTTCGACTATTGAACCATCTCCTAGCACAAATGTAAGCTTAGTTGGTACAGTTAACAAGAATCGTTATAATATATCGGGAAAAAGTGTTAGCAATCTTTAAAAAAAATCACGCCCGTAAACTTCAGGAGCAGAAATCACTTCCACTTAGTACGATACTGACATACCACTTACGCGCGTACATATTCGAATAGGGATTTTCCTTACCTACCCCTATTATAGTATTCTAATTAGTAATCTAACCACATACAATTTTTTAGGGCTTCCTCTACTTGCCCTATTACTTATTTTGGACACATAATTGTGACAGAATTATATTTTTGGTAGTTATAACAGTTTAATAGTTATTCAAGAAATGCCACCAATTTCTCAGAAACCAAGAATTTTAGGCCAAATCTAGAACCTGTATTAGTCACAGGACGGAACAGACGCAATTTATTAAGCTGTTTCGAGCTACACGTATAATTTATTTAGTAGTTTTCGTTTAATGGCCGATCTGCGAAAATGCGATAAGCCGAAGCCGCCGGGCGGTTACTAAGTCGCTACAAGGCCTACAAGAGCCAGTAACGTTAATACCCAACAATAATGTGTATATTTTTGATGTTATTAAAAACAAATTAAAATTGAAAAACACACACATTCCTATAATTCATAAAGATGTTGTGACTCTTATGACGCTAGGCAAATATATTTCAAATATCGTTACATACCAAATTTGGACAATATAAACAGAGATGACGTTGGAAGTTTATATGATTTGTGAAGATGTTAAAGAAAATCTGTAATCTCTGCCCACCCCAGTGGTTGTTATTTATTTAATTGTTATACGTAATCATTACATTTTATTATATGTTTTTAAGTTGTGTTTTTAAGAGCCGTGGTAGCTCAGTGTCCAGGCGGTTGGCTCTTGTTGCATAGTACGCTAGCAACCCGAGTTCGATCCCCGGTGCCGGCACCAACAAATTTGCTGTTGCAATTTTATGTGCTGATTAACCACGCGCTCGGCGGTGAAGGAAAACATCGTGAGGAAACCAACATGTCTTAGAAAAATTTTCTAGGGCATGTGAAGTCTACCAATCCGCACTAGGGCCGCGTGGTGGACTATGCCCTTATACTCTCTTTACAGAGAAGGCCTGTGCCCAGCAGTGGGACATATATATTATATATATAAAGGCTGTAACTTTTATATGTTTTTAAGCATTAGTACTAAACTGAAATTTAAAAAATCTTTGAGCCGTAAAAATTGCCACTTCTTTTGCTATACTTTGGACTTCAAACGAAAATCGTTCAATATAACTAATTAATTATTTCCCGCAGTCATTGTATTTACTTACAATTTAATAAAGATCCTTATATGACTTTACTGGCTCCCTTACTATTCTAAATAGAAAACTGTGAATTCGTAGCTTTCATTATTCGTAGGACGTAGCCGACGCCGCTACGACCGCTATTATGAAGGCGGCGTAGCATGACGCACATCCTGACGGTGCGCCTTTACAAAACACTACAACGGACCCTCAAGGTCAAGTCAAAGATTTTATTCACGGCAAAAAATATTAGGCAATTTACCTATAAAGTTTTCCGTGCTTTGAACCAATGAAATATTTTTTTCTTAAGAAACAATGTTATCAAAAATTGATTACTGAAATTCTCGTAAATCATTTTTGGTTTGATCTTACGACTACGTTTCGCGTGATTTTTAAAAAATTACAACGATTGTTTATTTTTTTATGCCTTACTGGAATGCAAAATGAATGGCGGGAAATCATCGAGTTCATTCCGAGAATCCTGTGTAGGTCACTTCTGCGCTTTTAAAACGAACTGTTTAATTATATCGACAATTTTATTAAAATAGAATAATTGTTTGGGAATGTAGAGAAGATCGGCCGGGAAAGAGAAACGCAGAAGTGAGTGTCAGTGTTAATTGGCGACTTCCAAGGGGAATGTAGGTAATGTATATCGAACACATTCGTAATCATACATAATCTTGAATTGTCATAAACCTACAAATATTTTAACCAACCAATATCATTCCTCTATACGATTTTTAAGAATTTTCTGGTATATCTCCGGAATTCAAGGTTCCCTGCCAAAATGAAAGTCATTTATGGACCTAAATCACACACGCAGCACGCTGTATGATTTAGGTCTATAAATGTGTTATCTAGATGTCTTCCACCGTTACGGTAAATAACTTTTATAAAATCTAATGGTCTTTCCTCGAGTTGTATTTGTGTATACAATCGTCTTGTAACTCCCCTAGTCGCAACTGCCTCAGCCGGCTGGCGCCTGCGCGACCACGTGCCGCAGCAGTCGCCGTCACCACCAAAACGTTGCAACCGCCTTTTAATAGCGGACGGTAACGACGTTTCGTCGCCGCGGACAAGTGACCGTCGGCCGGCGCCCCGTGCCGCCGCCAGTGCCCGCTGGCCGCCACTACGGACTGCCGCACACGCTGGCTATATGACACGCGATGTCGGCTACACACGCGCCGTCCGACGACGGCTTGGCAGTCGTCGAAAATGGGAGCATAGAAACGGAGCGCGTAGTGAAACGCGTCCCCAGTAATGTGAACGTGGTACGACCCCTCGCCCGACCGGTAGACTCGCGCACCGCCCTCAACCCAAAATTCTCTCGCGCGCTGGACTTTAAGCTGCGCCGGTTACAAGAAAAAGAACTGTTAGAAGCGAACTTACGGCGTCCAGTCAGACCCAGATTCGGTATGGGAGTGTTGGCTGCTTCAGAATGTAACATTGCCCAACTCAATCAAGAACGGGCTTTACGAGATAAACCGAAGAATCGGTCCCACCCTCAAATAAACTCTATTTCTTCAATAGACAAAACAAAAATGTCTCCTCGAATGGAAGATAGCCCGTCGCCAGACCAGAAGAATCGCCACAAGTCAAATGACTCGGACAAGCCACGTTTCGTCACAACTGTGAAAACCGGACAGTTTCTTCCACCGCCACCAGAAATCGCTTATCTTCTGGGCTTGCATACACTATATCCTCCGCAAGAGAGAGAGAAGATGTTTTATTCGTATGCCAGTAAACCAAAGGCAGTAGCAACGCGTTCGAAACGGTCGGTAGTGGAGAAAAAAGAAAACAGGATACTCAATGGGGGGCCAAATGTTGACACCAGTGGTAAACGGATGAACCCTGGGGAAGCGTTTCGGGGAGTCCGTGCGTTAATCGCAAGCGTCGCCGGCATGAAGCATATGCTTGAGGAGAATGACCACGTGTATGTTTTATTTATTTTCTTACAAAAATTTATAAATGAAAGTCGATCTCACAACCTACTTTATAAAATTTGCCTTGGCTGTAAAGAACACAATCAATGATGATGAACATGAACCAATCTTATATTAACCGTTGGCAGGTTCAAAGACATTTAGCAACATTAACCTCATTTATAGCAATAGTTATTGGCTAAAGTTAAATGTACCAATTACCATTTGTAACTGAGAATTCCAGTCGGCTTGAATCAATGAGTTTCTATCTACCGGATTCTTATGTGCAAAAAATCTCTTTAAGTTTGAGACAAGAAAAAAAAGAGAGAAACTGGAAAAACAACTTACTCCTACCGTCGTTCAAGACGATGGAAATACAAATTCTATCTCGATTATATCTATGGCATTTCACATTCATCTTTTTTCTCGTATTATCTCGTCTACTATGTCTCGAGACCACGATACTAAATTACTACAATTCACTTTTCATAAAAAACTTACGCACTTGAAACCAAATAAGTGAAAGTGATACGCATCTAAGTGACAAAAATATTCTTTTTTTATTGCGATCACAAAACCAACTCAAAAATATTCTAAATAAATAAATAAAAAAAATTATTTGGACAAAAGAAAAAAAATATTACAATACAGAACGTTCGTAAACTGCTACAGTAGTTGGGAAGTGTGTCGCAGCAGTTTGCGCCCACCTCGAGACACAAACAATATTAATACAAATTAAACTTATAATTATGTACATATTAGTAAAAGACAAAAGATATAGATAAATTATTGTGTGTGTGCGTGTGTGAGTGAAAAATTCAAGTAAAGAAAATAAATATTGAAGATTAATATACGAATAGATGGAAGATTGAATTCAAGTTAAAAAAATATAGACTATTGTTATTAAAGTCAGAATGTCATAGTGCATAAATGGGGACTCTGAAATCTAAACTAGGCAGGTCCGTATATTATAGAACAGATCTCTCCACAAAATATGACCAATAATTTTAAAAACATTTTTGTAATTTTGTATTTGTTTATTAATCTATTATTTACAAAAATAAATGTCTGTTTGTCCTTTATAGAACCGTAAACTATGCATTTGATCATGTGATGATCTTCAACCAAGTGTTGTGCATGAGTCTACGAAGGTTTCTGAGTTGGTACTAACAAATGGCGCCACTAACATTGCAATGAATTTCATTTATTGCCGCGACAAATGATATGAAACGAAGAGCAAATGGACATGCGAATGAAATGTAATGTCTTTCCTTCAAATTTATTTTAGTTGGCGTAGCAACGCGCGCACTGTACAGCTGGTGACTTATAAATTATTCCTTATCTGATAATTGAGTTAGTTATAAACCCCCTCCCGTTCGTAGAGTCTATTAGGGTCCCATAAGTACCAAGAGGTCAGCTCCGCTTGATGTATGGTCATCATAAATCGGGGACATATTTGTATTTCAGAAACTGAAAAAAAGGATTATACACTGGTACGAACCTGAAGCAATTAGAACCATTGACCAATGAACCATAGATTTGAGTGGAATACTTACCTCACATATGTTATTTAATAATCTTGGCGGACCACATAGCTCTAGGTATAAGAAAGTCGTGAGAGCTTATTTTTTTCTTACTAGGTTAGTTAAATATCCTAAACACTTCTTCAAACCAAACTGTAGGTGGACGGTACAAATACAACATGTAAATGTGAATGAAACACTAAAGAGGGTTGGTATCGGGGTCACACTGTGTGTAATGACCGGCGCGACTGCATGGCCCACTTGCCCCCTCCCCCTTTTTCTCCCACGTTCCCCCCACAAGCCTGCGGTCAGTCAACTACCTTCCAACGATTTATTCCTCTTATCTAATGTTATCAATTACAAATCTACTTAAGCGGTCCCGAATTCCCAATGGCACGAAACCTTTTTTCCATTGTGTATATAATTCATTATTAACGTGAGCAAAAAATATTAGACGTCATTTGTTATTGTATTATATCTATGCAATATATATATTTTAAAAGAAAGCTAGCAATATTTCTTTTTTTTTCAGAAATATTACTAACATTCTTGTTAACCATTCCAAGCTTAAGCTTGTGCTTGGAGATGGTTCACGTCAATAGTCGAATGGTGTATTCGAACCTACGACCTAACGATTCGCAGACCGTACCCTAAACCATTGAAGTTGAGTACTAATTACCTATATTTTTTGTTTAAAATGGGTCCGGTCAAACTACAGCAATTTCCTACAACGGTATCCCTTTAAGACATTCTCTGCGACGGCGCAAGACGTGGATTTGCTCACATTGCGATTCGAGTCATATTCTTCCCGTATCGACTTTAGCAGATTTGCGTTACGGCTACTATTTTCCCGTATCGGGTCCTGAGTTTGAAGGTCCCTGGAGACGTGGAAACTCATAGTATGGTAAAAAAAAATAACTAATCATTAGATCATATATTTAGAGCTGGCATTCGTAGGCGATTAATCGATCTCACTAGGAATAATATTGACGTGACAACGTCTTATAAATTGATAAAAACTGAATGTCATTCGCGCAAAATGTCCCGTTACGCTCGAGCCAACAGTTCCCGAGAATTGTCGTGTGAAATGCCCGGTCGTTCAAATCGTATAAGCGACCAGAGCGCGATATGAGAGAGAAACGCAAATTTGTGCTCAGTGACGTAAAAAAAATGGTAAGTACAATAGGATATAATGAGGAAGACGAAAAAAATGTACGGTTAGATACAAAAAATATGATTTATATATATGACTATCATTTCTTAAATAAATACTTCAATTTTGTTGGAATAACGTATGCACCTAGGATACGTTGTCGCACCTAGGAATTTAATGTCCTAACGCAAAGCGCCCAGACACCTGGGATGTTTTTTTGAAAATTTTATTTTATCCGTGTTTTCAGGCGATGAAACCTCGGTTCGAGTCCAATTGTCTTAAGTTCGATTAATTGTTTCCTTTTTTCAAGTTCCTTTTGTAAGAAAAACTATTATCTGGAGCCTTGAGGATTCGAATGTGTGTGTGCTTATGTGTTTCCATTGTCAATAATATAGGTATTTTGTCCGTTGCAGTGATGAGGTGGGGCCGCGCAACATGATGCACGACCGGCGCGTGGTGCGCGGCAGCACGTTCGGCGCGAACGCTCCCCAGACTGCGCACGCGCACGCGGCCGTGAGTATCAATCACTAAAAAATACTAATGTTAAGGTTTGAGTAAGAAAAGTTTATAAAGAGAATGCTACACAATAAATTATACGTGATAAGAGGAAATTAAAAGAATCGCTTGATTTTGAAAATTTAGCTAAATGTACAAAAAAATAAGGTATGTTTCGACTTAAGGTTAAATTTTAAGATAAATTAACATATTACAGAGCAAGGTCTAAACCCAAAATGGGATATATATAGGCCTCGATAGAACATTTTTTAATAATTTCTAAGCAAGTGCTTGACTACGATCCCACCTGATGTTAAGTGGAAATGCAGTCCCGGATGGTAAGGCGCACTAGCTTAGTAAATGCCTATTCACTCTACTCTTGAAAATACCCACACTGTAATCGGAAGGAAAGACCGACGCGGGCAAACTATTCCAGTCCTTTGCTGTACGAAGAATGAAAGACGAAGCAAATCGCTTCGTTCGGGTTTGAGGGATGTTCACAACAAAAGGATGAAATCCCGCAGTGCGTCTAGAAGTCCGATGGTGGTAAGGGATGGGGGAATTAGATCATGTAGTTCCTGAGCACACTCTCCAAAATGCAATCTGTAGAAAACCGAAAGGCTAGCTACCTTACGCCTGTGCTCAAGACTGAGCAGATTGGTTTCAGCTGCGTCACCAAATAGCCTCTTAGCCCGCCTCTCCACCGAGTCCAAAGCTGCGAGATGGCATTTAGCTGCGCCTGCCCAAATGTGAAAGCAGTATTCTACACACGACCGGACTTGAGCTTAATAAAGTGTTAAAAGCTGTCCCGCAGAGAAGTACGGTTGCACTTTGACCAAGATCCCAAATTTTTTTGCAGCTATCTTAGCCTTAGACTTGATGAATCGTCCATAGTATATACATATATTTTTACTTTAAACTGTTTTAACGGTAATTTCACATAAACCTTACATATTGTTATGTTAATTCATATTTACTACAAAGCTTTTATGAAACTTAAAGTAAACATTGCACTTTATCAATCGTAACTTGTTTACTGAGCGCTTAGCCGCATGCCCGACGACGCGGTGACATGGACTTAATTAAGTAATACGGGTTACATTACTTAATACATAGTTTAGTTGTCCATTAGCGACACGCACTTTGATAAGTGGTGGGACAGTTGAACAATAAGTGGCTTGCAAAAAGGATGAGTACCCACTAAAGAGAAATAGTAAATACGGTTTCTTTGTTTCATTTGATATTGATAACATATAAGACTATATCTTCGGGTGATGTGATGATCATTATAGGGCAAAAATAAAAAGAATATGTTAAAATTGACAACGTAAGCTTGCTGTCGTATATGTTTGTGTACATATCAGAATTTAATAACTTTCGCCACAGATAGGGTTGCCAAAAGTATGTTTCAAAATTCTATTTATTCCCTCTCTCCCATATTTTTGTGTGCAGGAAGCAGACAGAAATGTCTTATGAAAAATTTTCACATTGAGAGTATTTCAATATCGTAACGTTTTTAAAATATGTCTCTAAATTCCCAGTAATCATTTTTAAATTAGAATTACCAATAATTTTTCAGTATTTACCGTGTTTCATTTTATTTATCTCAGTAACTGTAGTATTTTTAAATACATATAGTATATAGTCAATTAATTATAAAGTATATTTACCAAATTAAATTAACCATCATTTTTCCCAAAAAAATAATATATATTTTCATTATAATAGTTATTTGACTGACAACCCTAGCCACAGGTGCACTATTGTCGAAACTTTCATTCCTTGTATCAAATTACTGTAACAACTTCTAAACTGTATGAGATATAAAAAATTCATCTAGATTATTAACGAAGCCCGTCCGTCCATAGCCGTCTAGAACAATTTGGATAGATTGCTGCAAACGTTCCCTTGTTAGACGTAATTTGAACTCAGCGTCGATCGGTTTTAAAGGTTACATTTGATTGATTACATTTGGTAGAAATTAGCCACATGCAATTTGCACGTCGACCAGTTGAAGGCGAACGTGAAGCATTTGAAAAGACCTTTGTTCAACCGCGATATGGTGGAAATATGACTTTCTATGCTCTTTTTTAGGCTCAAGTATAGCGCGATAACATACACACAATACATTGTGGACACAACACGGAGAATTATAGATGGAACATTCTAGATTTATTTCTATCTATCTATCTATTTGATTTTCTTTATTTTAATGTAATAAAAGGCTTAGCTATCAGTACCTTCCTAAGAAATGTTACGACAATAATAGTTTTTTATTAAAAAAATTGTTTTAAATAAATAGATTTCACATTTGTGACAAATGTTAAATTTATTTTACATTAGAAATTCTATATTTTAAAATGAGTAAAAAAAGGATAAATTTGAGAAAAGCGAGCCTATATCGAATTATTTTCATACAGAAATAAAATCCTTAACGCTGTCGACGTAGAGGGGTAGGCAGAGATTACCGATTTATATTTCGCTCGGACATACCTCTCTCTATTCACATACATGTTCGCCTATCTCGGCCAAAAACCGGAACCGTTGTCATTAAAATTTGTACTACATCATCATTGTTTACATAATTTTGAATAATTGAGTGCTCTAAAAACTCGACCATATATCAACTCGGTGAAAATGATAAAGCCAACAAGCTGACAATGGCGATTGACTGTAAAAATATTGACGAATGAAGTTTGTGTTTGAGTGCCCTAAATATATACTCGCCCTTGTCGCAAAGTAACTCATAATGTAAGCTGGGACTGTCAGTCTAAAAGCTCGGTCACTTCTCTGGGTCGATTTGTGAAAGCTTTACAAGAATAAATAGACATAACTTTATTGTACCTCAAAATTAAACCAGAAGCAAATTATAATTCGCTGCACAAAAAGCGACTTTATCGCTAAGAATTATCTCTTCTAGGCAAGCGTTGTCTGGATATGGATGGAGGAAATATATGACCAAAGAGAACAATAATATTCAGATACAAATATTATAACTATACTATACATGTACTAAACTAAATAATCTATACTAAATATACCTGCATAAATAAGTTATCACTAATTATACTAATTTAAAAAACAACATATGTCATAGTTTCAATGATTTTGATTGATTATGTCGCGTTAACAGATTTTACAGAATTAGAGCATTCCACAGTTTGGTAGTCTGAGCTGCTTACAGCATATAGTTTATGTCCTAACACAGTAAGTCTCAGTTCTCCACTCAATCGTGCGTGTTCAATGGCTTGTCACGCGATGGCCGAAAAATATAACCAACGATTTAATTCCACAAATCTTTGTTCATGAGACGTATAACTTGAAATATGACCTACGAAATGTCTAACTATTAAAAGCGATTGCAGATTTTTGTTAGTGCCTTGATAGGGACCACGAAATAATTAGTATAACAGTATAATTAATAAATACTCTACACAGAAATTTAATAGTGTATATTGAAGGTGACTTGTTTTCCTTTGTTAGAAGTTTTCGTTATAAAAAACAATTAATTAGGTCAACAAATTTATTTTTATTTGTAATAAAAATAAATTTGAAATATGACCTACGAAATGTCTAACTATTAAAAGTGATTGCAGATTTTTGTTAGTGCCTTGATAGGGACCACGAAATAATTAGTATAACAGTATAATTAATAAATACTCTACACAGAAAATTAATAGTGTATATTGAAGGTGACTTGTTTTCCTTTGTTAGAAGTTTTCGTTATAAAAATAATTAATTAGGTCAACAAATTTATTTTATTTGTAATAAAATAAATTTGAAATATGACCTACGAAATGTCTAACTATTAAAAGTGATTGCAGATTTTTGTTAGTGCCTTGATAGGGACCACGAAATAATTAGTATAACAGTATAATTAATAAATACTCTACACAGAAAATTAATAGTGTATATTGAAGGTGACTTGTTTTCCTTTGTTAGAAGTTTTCGTTATAAAAATAATTAATTAGGTCAACAAATTTATTTTATTTGTAATAAAATAAATTTGAAATATGACCTACGAAATGTCTAACTATTAAAAGTGATTGCAGATTTTTGTTAGTGCCTTGATAGGGACCACGAAATAATTAGTATAACAGTATAATTAATAAATACTCTACACAGAAAATTAATAGTGTATATTGAAGGTGACTTGTTTTCCTTTGTTAGAAGTTTTCGTTATAAAAATAATTAATTAGGTCAACAAATTTATTTTATTTGTAATAAAATAAATTTGAAATATGACCTACGAAATGTCTAACTATTAAAAGTGATTGCAGATTTTTGTTAGTGCCTTGATAGGGACCACGAAATAATTAGTATAACAGTATAATTAATAAATACTCTACACAGAAAATTAATAGTGTATATTGAAGGTGACTTGTTTTCCTTTGTTAGAAGTTTTCGTTATAAAAATAATTAATTAGGTCAACAAATTTATTTTATTTGTAATAAAATAAATTTGAAATATGACCTACGAAATGTCTAACTATTAAAAGTGATTGCAGATTTTTGTTAGTGCCTTGATAGGGACCACGAAATAATTAGTATAACAGTATAATTAATAAATACTCTACACAGAAAATTAATAGTGTATATTGAAGGTGACTTGTTTTCCTTTGTTAGAAGTTTTCGTTATAAAAATAATTAATTAGGTCAACAAATTTATTTTATTTGTAATAAAATAAATTTGAAATATGACCTACGAAATGTCTAACTATTAAAAGCGATTGCAGATTTTTGTTAGTGCCTTGATAGGGACCACGAAATAATTAGTATAACAGTATAATTAATAAATACTCTACACAGAAATTTAATAGTGTATATTGAAGGTGACTTGTTTTCCTTTGTTAGAAGTTTTCGTTATAAAAAATAATTAATTAGGTCAACTAGGAAATATGTAACTTAGCACCGAATTTTAAGTTACAGTTTTAGCGACCTTGAATTCATTTTTAGCTGATATGAGTTACGTAAGGCTATAAAATAGTATATAATAAAACATTTTCTTTCCAACCAACTTCAATAAAGGACTACGTTCTGAATTCGTCTGTATTTTTTTATGTTAGTTACTTCAAAGCTTTCGCCTGGTAGATCCGATTTGAATGATTCTCTGTTTATTTCAAAGTGGTTCCAGTATGGTCCTATTTGGTCTAATTTTGACAATGGCGCCCATGAGAAAACCAAATAATTCTTAAATTTGCATTAAGTATGTGCGCTGCAAATGGACGAATACTCAATACCACACCAACCGATTTCGATGATTAATTTTTTATTTAAAACGTTATACTTCAAAGGTAGTTTGAAGGCGTGAGGGTTTAGTTAAGTTAATTTATTTCTATTCCGTAATATTACCACGATAATTCGCAAGTACAAAGGGCGTCCGCGCGTAATAACGTTTAACGTTTGATTCGATTTGAAGACCGTTTTGTTTTTACTTGTACGTGTACTTCTAACATATAATTTTCTTTTATTAAAATCAAATTTCAATATTCAATTTAAAATCCACTTTGCAGGGCGATGGTGCAAGTAAGTCTCGGAGGCGCGCGCTGGCGAGACGCGCTGCGCTGGCGCGATTGCGCCCTGGCACTCCGCCCCCTGCTCCCGGGCGCCGCCACCTGCCCATCCAAACTGAACACTACCTACAGGAGGTGAGATTTATTCTGGAATCTAGCATTTACAATCATATAATTTAAGAAGGAAATATCTGCTAGAGCTGTGTCATGAAACAAGCTTGCGGGAAATAAATCTTTAAATACACATATGTGTAAAATCAAAACGCTATCTTTACATATGCGGTCATTTGGCTCGCAGTTAATTTGGCGCCTATTAAGTGGAGAATTTATAAATTAAGATTCTAAGAAAGATTAAATCCGTAGAAGTAGTTTTATAAAATTATTAATATTTGCGTGAATATAAGAACTTCGTATTCAATCGCATTTAGTGAATTCAGAGCGTTTCCTTTCTGTGGTGTTTTGATGCCAGTAAAGATTTAACACTAATTTCATTTTTCATATTCAAACCGCCCTCAGATACCGTAGTAGTCTACGAAATCATGTAGCTTTACCGTAGCTTGCTACGAAGACATAGTACGATTCCGTAGCAATCTACGCAATCGTAGAGCAATCTCGGTTTAGTCGTACGAACCACTCAATTTCCAATAAAAAGTTTTTGACAGTTTGTAACGCTTAATGTACGTGTGTAGCTGTTTGATAAAGGCGTGGAGATGGAGGTTGGCGTGCAGACGGACTTGTTCACGGACCGGCCCGCTACACCGATCTACGTGCCAGCGAAGACCGGCGCCGATGCGCACACACAGATATATCCGGGCGATGTAAGTACATTCACATCCTTGAATACATAGCACACACACACACAATACCCGAATTAATAATTTTCGATATCATTTTTATGCCACTGATCAACGCCTATGCTTTTTTTTCCATTCCCCAACATGTTTGGTTAGGGACCTTATTATCGACATGTTACAAACTATTACATTTATGTGCTTATATTATTCCTATTTATATATCTATTTTAAACTATTCCATTTTTAACAATGCTTATGTATCTCTCAACTTTATTTTTTGTGGCAGCTGTTCGACTTTGACCTGGAGGTACAGCCTATCCTGGAAACGCTCGTCGGCAAGACGGTAGAGCAGGCGCTAGCGGAAGTGGCACAGGAGGAGGAGTTGGCAACCCTTCGGGAACAACAACGCCGGTACCTGGAGCTGCGAGACGCCGAGCGCGCAGAGCGACAACGACTCCTCGCTCAAGATTTACGCTTGAAGGCAGAGAAGGTACATAACCTATCTCTCCTTTAGTTGACGTAACATGTAAGAAGCAGCTTTTCACGCTGGCCGGTCCATTGACTTTAACTTCGGCACATTTTATTTATCCGGTCTGGGACACTACCATACGTCAAATGCTTTAACTGCACAATGATTGGTGACAGAATTATTATAGCTCTTATACTGAACACTACTTTACTGTGTAGAAACGGACTCCCCGATTCTAGTCTGACGTTGAGATTTATCAAGCTTAATTTGACCTTGCTTACTAGTTAAGTCTGCATTGAAATTTATAATCATTTGCTGAGCGTAAAGCTATACCGAACTTATATAATTCTAGGAATATTATGTTTTTAAAATACCAAAAATTACCAAGAATATATTATACGAACAGAAATGTTTTCAAGATATCTTAAAGTCTAGCTTATAGTATGCACTTAATGTTATCTTAGCGTGAAGGACTATAAGTCCGAATGTTGAGATTTCACTCAGCAGGAACTCGCCCAAGTTTAGCCTAAGCTACGCCTGAGCAAAGTTAAAGAACGCTGTATAAATTTAACGCTTTATAAATTTCAGCCTTAAATTGTCACAAACCTAGAAAGACCAATCAATACATTTTTTGAGTACTCTGGTATATCTTCGAAAACCGGTGAAGAAATAACTCTGAAATACCTTTACAGTATACCGAACATTTTCTTTCACCACATATTACACTACTAATTTTCTACACATTCACTATATAAATCTCTCCTTAGGAGCGTCGTGTGGGCGAAGCGAGAGCGGCGCAGACAGCGGCGACGGAAGCTAGAGCCCGTGCCGCGGCTGCTGCGCTGGTACAGGGCTACGTCGCGGATCTGCTGCCCAGCGTGCTCGCCGGCCTACGCAGCCACGGCTACCTCCTCGAGAGGGTACAAGCTGGTAATTAAAGCCAATACCTATACTTTTTAACACAATGGAGCAATTATAGTAGTGAGATTGTATCAGAAATTAGGACATTCATAGACAAACGAAGGTAGGATTATATTCTATTAACGTTCTTTTGAAGTTTCATTTAGATTTTAAGTTTTTGATTTTCATTTCACTCGTAAATATACTTGTTAAACAATTTGCAAATACAGCACTAGTCTACAAAATTAGTCTAATACTTTCCAGGCGTGAATGAGGAGATGATGCCGTGGCTCGTGCAAGAAGTATCGCGTGAGATTGAATCGATCATCACCAGCCGTGACGTCATCACAGGTACGCATTATAACTTCTGGTGGCCCTTCGACTTTTGTACCCTTGAGCACGTCCCTGGGAGGATAATCTCTCTCGCACCACCCTCGCTGTGCAAGGCGACAAGGACGATGTCGCCTTCTTCCCGGGTCCACTGTAGCAGACGACAAAGTCCTCCACACTTATCGCCCGTGAACCCGATGCCCCTTTAAGTCGCCTTCTACGACAAGCAGGTGATACCGTAGCCTTAGTCTACGAGTCCAGGACTACGGGGCTGCAGTCTTAGTTTACTTAGTGTTAAAATAAATATAAATAAACAAATTAGTTGAAGTGAATCGCCTTAAACGTTTCACGGCAGAAATCGTGCGTGACGTGGTGGAGGCACGCTCGCAGGCGCCTATGTTGCTGGAACCACCGCTTTCCACGCCCTCGCTGCCCTCGACACCTTCCAGCATGATGCTAGAAGGTCAGTTTACACAAAGCACATATATACACACCCATTAACGTGCGTCATTTCCGCTTTGATATGACAAACCAAATCAATACTTGCTTAGTAATACTTTTTAAACAACTTAAAAAAGCTACGGACGGACCCGACTTTGGCCTGGAATAATGTTGTATGATATTGGCGAAATCTATCATCATGCCAGCCGGATCCGACCTCGAATAATCTTGGACTATATTGGCAAAGACTATCGCCATGCTAGTATATACAGCCGGTGCACGCGGGCTGGGGCCACACCGGCGTAATTCGGCGCGCGCCACGTGCGCTGATTCGCCACGCCGCGACCCACTATACCATCCCCATTAGAGGACTATTCAACTCCGAGCAGACCTTACTGCACTTGCTACAATATTACACTTTTAGTTTTGAGATACAATGCAATTTCAACTTTATATCTTTTTAAAAGTCATTTTTATAATCTCTGAAATGCATCTTAAATTCATATATTAAGGTCAAATTTACACTAGCTTACGTAGACGTAGGGGATAGATTCATCCAGTCGAATCTAGTCTTTATTTCTCTTAGCTTAGTTTGTTTTTGCTATACAGACGCTCATTATGCGTTGAGGATTGCATGCGGCCTGTATAAGCGAATTTCGTGTGGCGCGTTAGTGATAAGGGTGGGTATTGCGGCCGGTGCTGCGGTCACGGACGATTAGGGCTGACACGGTGTAACGTCACAGTAACGTCACGACGCCGCACGTGCGTCGCCCGCTAATCTGTCGCGACACTAAAGCGTCCCGCTAATACACCACTTGTAAACTACAATACGCATAATAATGCTATTAAAAATATATTTTTGCTCCATTATTGTTGACGTGGGGCGTTGAGTGCACTTTTTAACGGTTAATACAATTGAAAAATTCAGAAGGAAAATTGAATAATTATGTAGAGGTCCGAAGTTTTGGGACCATGTGCCAGTATTGGGTACATGCCTTCTTTCTAAAGCCTATGCTTATATAGTATAAGCTTATACCCTTATGGAGTATTTACCGTTATGCTTATATAAATAGGTTGTTTTACGATGTTCCTTTACCGCCCAGCGCGTGGTCAATGAGCACTATTGCAACAAACAAAGTCATACCAAATGCGGCCGGTACTGGAGATCGAATTAAGGTTGCTATCGTACTATGCAACTTGAGGTAACCGCCCGAACACAGAACTACAACTAAACTTTGTTAAATTTTAAATTCGTTTCATTTAAAATAAAAATAACCTAAGCCCTACCACCTGGCTCGCTAACCACCCTGGAGGTACTTCTGTTTGTATGCACAGAGCATTTAATTCACATCATGCATTCATAAATAACACACACACAGACCTCGTCGGTCAACTCCCGTAGAGTTTCAATTACATTTGATTTGCGGAGCGGGATGCTGATCAGATGAGATTGGAATTAAGATAAGGTGCACCGCGGTACGCACGTGGTCGCGGCGATAACGTACCCCTAAAACTCTTGACCGAGTAATTTTTGCAGAGTTAATAATATAAGTGTTTTTGTATTTTGAATAATGTAATCAAGGCCCCAACCCTCAAGTTGCACTATCATCTGTTCATTTACGAGCTGTGTAAAGTCATGTACTTCTCTCTACTGTTTTGATATAAGTACTATGAAAAGAAAAGAACTTTGTAACATTGAAGAACTTTATTGAAGCTTGGATCCTCTTCGTATTAGAACGCTTCTTATAGTAATGTAACAATCCGAGTTTTCCATTAATCCGTGAACAATACCCATTGGTTCAAGCCATCTGAGATTCCATTACCCGTATAGAGTCACTGAGTAATACTTGTAATGTTTTATTTAATGTTTTATGTATTAATTAAAATAATAAAAATTCACACTAGACACATAGGAGTCCACAAATTTGTTACATAACGAACGTGCTTTGAGTGCAATAATCCTATATATATATATATATTAGTCAATAGTCATTGTAAAATATATATATTATAATAGAAAATTAACAACAAATCCAGAAATCTATGGCAGAAAGTGCGACAAATCTATTCGCGTTATCGTCGATTTACAGGCGATGTCCTCCATTATCAATATTATAAGCGTTACTTGCAGTTTTTTCGACCATTTAGTTTCCCAGCGCCAACGGCTTTCAAAGTCGCATTTAAAAGAAAAATAGTTGGTTATTTGAGTGTGGAAGTCACTCACGGACGCCCTCTGGGTGGTTAGCGTACTTGATTACTGTAAACTTTTGGAGGCCCTTGCACCGACTTACGCCCAAAAGAAATAAAAGGCTACAGGTGAAACTGTAGCGAATAGCTAGCCCGACTACAGCATACATCGTTCTAGAAGAAATTTTAGAGTTCAATTTGTGAAAGTCTCGTCTGTGTGACCTATGCGTGGAGCCCAAGTCTGCTAAACCTATGTATAAAACGAACGTTCATTGGCATCACAATAGCAATACCGTATTGCTATTGTGATGCCAATGAAGCCGTATGAACCGTATTGCTATTTTTAGTAGTATTTTAGTTAATTGATACCACAATGGGTTACCGATAGCATACCACTGGCATACCCATCGGATATGTGTATTTGACGTATTTGCTGATGATGGAATGATAATTGACATGACTGTAATAGATTGGTTTCATAATGAAACGTCACTGGCAAATAGCGCACTCTTGCCCCATGAGTATGACTGTTGAATGAACTTCCAATTTTATAAGGGTGGCGTTACACTACCGACGAGTCGCACTTGCTGCAGCCGCCTCAACACACCCTAATGCACATCTCGGACATTGAGAGCTTTTCGTCGTACCATTGAAACGTGAACCTTATGTCACCGGAAGTAGATTTATTTTACCTTATCGAATTACCTGTTTGTGCAGCTGCATGGACCGCGATCTCGCGTCGCCTCCACACAATGCAGTAATGATTTAAAGAGCTTAAATGTTACAATTTGGATCACTCAATTAAAATGAGCATAGACTCGTCGCTTATGACATTTCGTGTCAAGTAAAATGTCATATATTTTTTTACGAGACAAGAGTATAGTTAGTTATACACTAGAAAGCGAAACACACAAACAGAATAGTATTTGTTTGTTTGTCATATATACGGAATTAATAACACTCTACGTGATTTCAGTATTAATGCATACTAAAAACGACTATTGAAAAAAGTGTTCCTGATTACGGTTTTATCCTCCTCCTCCTTGCAACGTTTTCTTCATTGTCTGAGGGTCGTGACCTCCACGAATTATATGGCGGACGATCGCTTTCCACCTGTTGCGGTCTTTGGCGGTGTGAAATGCCTCGTGGACTCTCCTGTTGGTGTTGTTGTAATTTGGTCTGTCCAACGCATAGGGCTCCTCCCTCTGTATTTATATCCAATTACAAATTACACGTTAAAAACTATTTTATTCCAATTTTTCTAAAATAAAAGTAGCCAAAGTTACCCCTTATTACATCAGCTGTTGTGCAAGTGAAAGTCCCGTCGAAATCTAGCCGTTTCAGAGATTAGCCCAGACACAACAACAGAACAGGCATGTTAGGAACAAATATACAGACAGACATAAATTGTGTATATTATACAGGCCAATTTTATTTATTTGTATAGATCAAATTGTTTGTAGCAATTTTAAGTGTTGATTTACCACGTGCCCGGTAGTGGAGGAAAACACCGTGAAGTCATGTGTTAGAAAATTTTCTACGGCATGTGCCGGCCATTCCGCACTACGCCCGCTTGGCGGACTATTACTTAATGCTCTCTGTACAAAGAAACCCTGTGCCCAGCGGTGGGACATAAAATATAGGCTGTAACTTTAATTTTTTTTATTACTATTTAAATATTAACTAAAAAATTGTAATAACATTCACTGCAAGGAGGTACGATAACATTACCATAGCTTACGGATCGCACCGGGCCTGTGGACCGCAGTTTGGACACCCCTGCATTAAACAATTAGAATAATGCAAAATCAAAATAACAGAGGGCGCGTCGCTGCACCGGCTCATGTCGCTGCCTTTTTTTATCTAATAACAGATTAACCGAGCCGCCAAATCTCTACATCGTTTGTACAAACATACGGACAAGGTTACCACGTCTCTCAAATAGTTATGTGCTTATATTTAAATCTTTAATTTTAAATAATATTTTAAAACTATATACTATAATCACAATATAGTATTCCTTAAATATCTATAGTGTGCTGGCAGTTAGTTTTTAACCGACTTCAAAAAAGGAGAAAGTTCTCAATCGACAAAAAAACTTTAGTATTGGTATAACGTCGTTGTATATGGTTCATTAATTTGATTTTGTTTTGTTTCAATGGATTCAGTTTCAATTAGGAAATTTGTTGACATAGACATTGGATTCCAATGATATGTGTGGGAACTCCTAAAAATCATATATTATGGAGGAATGATTGTTGATTGTAATATAGGTAGATTTATGATAATCTAAGACTAGGTAAGTACTCCTTAACGACAATGAGCATGAATGTGGTAGAAATAGTATATAAGGACTATCAGTTCATGATATAACTGTGAATGGAAGTAGGAAGTAGTTAGAGGACGTCCGCGCGTAATGACGTTTAACGATTGATTCGTTTTGAAGTAGGTTTTTGTTTTCACTTGTTTTCGATAATAACACTAAATAATTTAAAATGTTCTAGCTTTTTAATGTATATGTATCCAATACTTCGGCCGGTAACATTTTCAGTCATGATTATTACGTGTCCGTGAAAATTCTAACGTGTGTGCATCTTCAGCGCACCTTGTGCTCTCAACGAGGCCCTGTACAGCACGTGCCCGGCGCGGCATGTCGCAATACGGGGCGACATTAATGCGACATTTATTGTTGTTCAATGGGCATGCAAACCAACACGACACTTGAACTCGACACATTGCCTCATATTTAATCGACCATTACTTCAGTCGTTACATAATACCCAATGCACTATTTGCAAAAACAAAATAAAAATCTCATTTTAAAATTATACAAACCTCCTCTAAAGTTATCACTACTAACAAAAAATATTTATAATGCTCATAAATATTTTAAACGAGTTGGCAGATACTTTTACAGAAATTATCAATAGATAGATATTTATTGTAAAGATCAAACAATAAAAATAACAGAACTAAGACACAGTTCACAAGTCGTTGTACTAATGGGCGACCGTATCGCTCAGAGCGATCTCTTCGAACGAACCTTTGTATGGACAAGAAATATATGAACAAAACAGGACGATGGCATACAGATATCATAACTAATGTGTACGTACATTAAATAATCTACACTAAACATACCTATATAAATAAATACATCAATAACGTACTAATACATAAAATATACGTATATCATAGTTTCGACGATATCTATTGATAATTCCGCGTTAACTAGTTTTTAAAAGCTGGTAGGAGTTTAGCAAGTTGAACGGAAATACGATACTAAAAAAATAAAAACATTCCACAGTCTACCAGCCTGCAACGTGAATCAACTTCCCATAAAAGTTTGAAGAATGAGTTGGAGTTACTTGAATAAATAAATGATTATTATCAATATCTTAGTTTCAGAGGGTCGTAAAAGTAGACAATCGGAAAGATGCAGAAATTAAAATCGTTCTTTAAGATTATTTGGTAGAATTGTCTTTATAGATAGCAAAAAAATATTTTACTTCAGGAAAAGAGAAAAAGTATTTTCTAATCTAATTAGATAGATAGATAGATAAATCCTTTATTGCACTAAATAAAATGTACAAAGGCGAACTTAATGCTAATTAGCATTTTCTTCCAGCTAACCTTTAGTGGTGAAGAGCAGGCTAAGGGTAGTGCCGCTAAAAATAGCGTTTTAAAACTATTGTATAGATTAATAAATATAGATTTACATATACATAAATAGATAGATATTTATTGTAAAGATCAAACAATAAAAATAACAGAACTAAGACACAGTTCACAAGTCGTTGTACTAATGGGCGACCGTATCGCTCAGAGCGATCTCTTCGAACGAACCTTTGTATGGACAAGAAATATATGAACAAAACTGGACGATGGCATACAGATATCATAACTAATGTGTACGTACATTAAATAATCTACACTAAACATACCTATATAAATAAATACATCAATAACGTACTAATACATAAAATATACGTTTATCATAGTTTCGACAATATCTTTTGATAATTCCGCGTTAACTAGTTTTTAAAAGCTGGTAGGAATTTAGCAAGTTGAACGGAAATACGATACTAAAAAAACAAAAACATTTCACAGTCTACCAGCCTGCAACGTGAATCAACTTCCCATAAAAGTTTGAGGAATGAGTAGGAGTTACTTGAATAAATAAATGATTTTTATTAATATCTTAGTTTCAGAGGGTCGTAAAAGTAGACGATCGGAAAGATGCGGAAATTAAAATCGTTCTTTAAGATTATTTGGTAGAATTGTCTTTATAGATAGCAAAAAAATATTTTACTTCAGAAAAAGAGAAAGAGTTTTTTCTAATCTAATTAGATAGATAGATAAATTCTTTATTGCACCAAATAAAATGTACAAAGGCGAACTTAATGCTAATTAGCATTTTCTTCCAGCTAACCTTTAGTGGTTAAGAGCAGGCTTAGGGTAGTGCCGCTAAAAATAGCGGTTTAAAACTATTATATAGATAAATATACATTCACATAAATAGATAGATATTGCATATTATTCAGAATTAAGCGTTTTCAATAAGCCCTTCTAATTAAATCGCTATACTTCACAGTAATTTGTATATTCACAGCAATTAAATCACTCCCATTACTAAAGTATACTATAGTATTTATGACATTAATGCTATCTTTCCAGGGTTAGAGGAATAGCCTATCAGCTAGGCTGTGGCGGTATTCACTACGATCTGAAGAGGAAATTCAGGGACGGTCGATGTATTAATAAATCCAAATTGTATATAAATATTCAATATTGCTGTTTGTATATACTATATATTGGTCGATTTTGTTATTATGTTATAGAATTTTATGGATCATCAATAACTGATTTCCATGTTCGAAAAATTAGGACTCTTAACTGACCTTATTGTTACAATATGCATTGTTCGAATAACTTTATGTTTTTATAAAATATTTACTAAAGATTTTTTTATTGACCTTTTAACAATTAAATTCAGTTTATCCTAAAGATATATCACACAATACAATTCATTAGGATAAAGTAGTGTAAAAATAGATATTTTGTAATACACTATTTACTTTAGTAGCAAACAATACACAAGCTCCTCACGATGCTATTTTGCCTATTTTTTGGAGGACGATGATTAATATTATAATTAGAAGCACTGCTATTAGGGCACCTACAGGGAATTTTGTTAATTTTCAAGAAAATTTATTTACTACTAAAATTATTTTTCATTGTGTATTCATAGATTATTTATTATTCATAAATCTTCTATATGATTAAGTAGGGATAAATTAGCAGTTTAGAAGCAATTTTTAATTTGTTATAATGGTTTGTTGCTTAAAAATAACAAATAATAATTTTATTATTAAAAATAATAAAATGCTAGCATTTTACATAAACAAGGGATATAATTTTGAAGCGAGTAAGATATTCGCACATACTTTTTGGCATGACTTAATCACAAGATCAACACTTTTTAAATACCATAAATAATAACTGATGCAGTATTTGTTATGGTCTTCAAAACAGCTGCGCTCTACTGCTAATTTCAAGGTGTTATACCGAAGCGAATAACTTGGCTTAAAAGTTTTGTTAGAAGGCCATAAAATCTTAAAAAAAGAAACACATAACATTGGCCACAGAGAAAATACTAACTTTTTTACGCGCCAAAACAAGTTTAACTTCAACGAAGCGTTAAGCCAGAATAAAAAGAAACTCCAATAAAAGATTAATCTTAATTATCTTTTTATTATAATTATACAAACAATGATCTCGTAGATAGTTCAAGATCACTTATTGAGGAATCGTTGTTACCTATCAAAAAATGTATATAGATTTTGATTAATGATTGTTATTCCGTTTTTACTGACTGTAAATCGAAAATATTTAATAAATTTGTTCAGAAATTTATCGCATTTTCCATTTGTTGGAAAACGGCGCAAATAAAATTTTGTTTTGGTGAAATTTAAAGTGCTGTTTTACCACGTGCTAAGCGGTGAAGAAATCGTGAGGAAGGTAGCATATCTGTAATAATTGTTCCGCAAAATTGGGCAGCATTCCAGTCTATACCCTAGCACACTCTTTAGAGAGAAGGTTGCTTTGTGCAACAGTGGGATATATATACTGATACCTTATGTAAATAACACCATAATACCGACTCCGACTTCTTCCTTCTATTTGATTTTATCGACACAAATCATCAACTTTAAAGAATATCAAATCTCTTTCCGATAGACTTCATTCTCTGGATTTGTAAAGTGATTTTGGGTGTCTGCGTTTTCTACGGCATTAACGATCGCGAGAATTATTCACACACGTCAGATTCTTTGTTCGAAATAGAGTAGTATTAAACATAATATACAATTTTTTTGTGTATTTCAAATGACAAAACGACTGTCGTTTGTATATTTACACTAATATGCAAGTATATACAGTAATGTATAACCCACACATACATAGATGAATTCTTTATTGCATGAGAATACACGTACAAAAGCGTACTTAATGCTATCGAATGCGTTTCTTCCAGCTAACCTTTGGTGGTTAAGAGCGAGCTAAGGGCCGCTAAAATTAACGTTCTAAAAATCTTATACAGTTAACTATACATTTACATAGGGCTGCACAGATAACGTCTATATAAATGTAATTATTTTTATATACATGGTGTAAATAAACATAGACATACTTGTCTTACGTTGTGTATTATTCTATAGACATGAGGAAGTTTGACTGAATGAAGCCGGTTTATAAGCCACAGGGTATTTATTTTTGGAACACTTGGTACGAAATGTTAAAAGGTTTATAAATGAAGGATTTTAACACTTGGATAAATAATTTTGATGATGTTATTAGAGGGTGATATTTTTTTTCACGGATATTTTGATTGCGGGGTCGAAAACAATATGTGTCGGAGTGTTAGGGGCGGTGAGAGGGCGGAGTGCCGTGCAGAGGGTTGCTACCCTCCGCCACGTAAATACTTGGCGCAGGCGGCGCACGCGCCACTTGCATTCCACCTGCAGCCTGGCAGTTGTTGCTGAAATTTACTAAAAATTTATATTGGCAAGTTAGCTAAGAGAAATCACTGATCGTAACTGGGAAATACACTACAGAAGGCTAGTGTATTCTACGATAAGGTGAAGACTTGAACAATAATCATCATGCGAACGCTGGCACGGCGTGGACTGTCTCCCGGTGCCTATTCTGCTGCATTCGGAACGAGGGAACTGCGCGCCGCACTTCATCACGCGCTCTTTACACCACACAACGTAAGTTACTTCTGTTGTAGTCTATGCTTTGCTGTAGTTGTTAACAAAACAAAATAAGTTTTCACATCCTTTTAACGTCAGCGGGGTAGACAGTGATCACTTTCATTAGTACAAGTAAAGCCGCTTAGCCACTAGGTTATCACTGCTTAAAATAGTTCTTAATCTCAGTACTTAATAGTTGGTTAAATTTTCACATGTATTAAAAGCCACAACAAGACAGAAGCTTTTTTAACTTTCACAAAAATGTAAATACGGTGTTATGGTTAACATGATTAATACTATTGTAGGCGAAGACTGCTTGCACACCTTTGAAAAAAGCTACTAAACAAAACTAATAGGAACTTTTTAAACTTGCAAATGTTTGTATAATGAGATCAAGCTGCTTAGACATGATACGCCTAGATATTTATTAAATTCACTAATTTTTATGTGTTTTTGTTTTCTAATATGATCTGATGTGATTGTACACAGGTGTACGTAGACCTGGACGTGAGCGGGAGACTGAGCGCGCGGGGCGGGGCAGCTGGGGCTGCGGTGTGCGCCAGTCTGGCGCCTGCCTCGCCGTCCGCCACGCTGCTACTTTGTGCCACGCCGTCTGCGCCGCTACCTCAACTACGTTCCCCACTCGAACCTGCATCAGAGACTAGTGGCTCCCTGAGACTGCGCCTGCAGATCGACGCGGCACCACTACAAGAGCTACAGTTGTGGTTCGACGACGCAACACTCGCTCTGTTAGACATGCCTGTCCTGTCCTTGAAGAATATTCAAGGTTGGTTGCTTTTCATCATGCTCTTCGCTTATTACTAATTGATTTGAAATAAAAGTAGGTCAATGTTTTAAGTAGATAATCGTTTGTCAAATCCGTTATTTATGAACCAATTATAATTTGTTTTTATAAATATCTTCGAATTATTTTTATATCAAAACAACTAAAATCATACGCTAAAATACGTATATCTTACTTTTAGACTAAATCTGTAATCGTTTCTTGACCTAGGAAAGAAAAATTACGTGTGTCACGACTGCGCAGTGGAATTCGAACAGCCGAATCCGTTGAAGGTACACCTGTTTCTCGCATGCAGAGAGTATTCACTGGCCGCCTTTTGGGAGACATGCCTCGATCGTCTGGAAAATTCTACAGCGCGACGCAGCTCCGCATTCCGACCATATAGCACCCCGATGCCACCATGGCCACTCCTGCCGTTACCGGTGGACGACGCAGCGAGTGCGGCGGTGGAGGCCTTGGCTGCCGCATGGGGTCGGTCTCGTGGCGGTCACGCCTGCGTATACTGCGGGAAACTATACTCCCGCAAGTACGGTCTGAAAATCCACATCCGCACGCACACTGGCTACAAGCCGTTGCGCTGTCGGCATTGTTTGCGCGCTTTCGGTGACCCATCCAATCTGAACAAACACGTGCGGCTTCATGCAGCGAGGTCGCCGCAGACCAGCCAGGACACTCCCGCGCCGCACACGTGTCCTCGGTGCGGCAAGCCACTGGCGCGGCGCCGTGACCTCGAGCGACACTTGCGGGCACGACACGCTCACTCCCCAACATCCATCAGCTCAACGCCCTCCACGCTTTCGTCCTGACTGATCAAATGTCACAAAATGGCCGACTTCACGTCTTGACTAACACATGTAGTTTCTCATCACCGCCGAGCGCGTGGTAAATCAGGACTTAAAATTGCAACAAACAAATTCATTGGTGCCGGCATTGATGATCAACTTCGGGTGCAACTTCAGGCAACCGCCCTGATACTGAGCCACCAGGGCTCTTCATATACTTAAGTAATATACTTTACTGCACAACAATTAATATGATACAATAAAGAAGACATTCGACATTGTTACTGTGTTGCGAAATCATTGCATGCGCAATGGGCGATCTCTTCCGGATGGCCTTTGGACAGTAATTTGTGCCAAGTTTTTTCGGTTCTGTGATTAAATTCGATTTGATCACAGATCCACCATTCATATCAAATTAATGTTTCTCAGCTTACGAGTACAAATCACCCAATTGCTGTGAGCGTTACACGCTTCCCTGATATTAATGTAATTTTTAAAAATTAAAGGTTTTATATTTAAAGCATATTATGGTTAAGATTGTTTATATGTAAATATATGAAATACTAATATTGTTTTATATACAAGCATTATTTATTTACTCCAATTTATATGTAGCTCTGTTATTTCTATTTTATAAGTGACGATTTCTGCACAGCAGGTACAAAATCGATAAAAGATTTGATGTTTCAAACGGCAATTTTAGATAAACTTGAGATTAATTTGAGCAAAGTTTATTTAGATTTTTTAATAGATTTGATAATAGAACTGTTGAGAGGCTTCATGTTAGTGTTAAGTATCCCATCAGTTATAAATACTTAAGCGACAAAATTTAAAAATGGCGATATTTGCAATCAACATTTTTAGTGAATATACCAACAGTTCCATAGAACTACAGGTATGGGGTTGTAGTCTACCAGGATGCACCCGCGGATCTGGATGATCGTGTACCAATGAAATGCCGTATTTTACGGTCTTTTTCTTTAACTAGAAAGTTTTAAGTGTAAAAAAACAGCTCGAACTGGCATTCTAGGTTTACAATGTTAAGTATTGCTTGTCTTGTCATGTATCGCTAATAGCATAGGACACAAAGGGTAGAAAATAAAACACTCAGGATATGGTCTTATTTTAATCATGGTTGTCACTGTGCAGCGACCTTCGCGGCGATGCGCTTGTCGCGCTCCTCCGCGATGGTAAGACGCACGCCCTTGCCGCGCGGCAGCGAGATGTACGCCTTGGTGCCCTTCCCGATGATGAACACATTGTTCATCCTGCACATACAATAATCAAAAAATTAAAAAGTGCTTGTAATATACAGTGCTCGTCTCTCGTCACGCCCGCTCTGGCTAGCCATATGATAGGACAGTTATATGATTGTAGGAATTCTTGATGAAGTTTGTCTTGTAAATTTTTTTTAAGTTAAACAACTAAATACGGCAATGCGCTATTACTATTGCAATCTGTATTCAGTATACTTAACGCGGCGAATGGCTCAAACCAATTTACCGGCAAACGTATTAACACTATACTAACGCCATCTGTCATTAAACGTGTTTAACTGCACGAGACATATGGATATATTGATCACCAAAGACAAAAGACGGTAAATGTACCCAGTATTGAGTGCCTTTAAAGTGCATTCACTCATTAATAACAAAAACGGTGGGAGGCAGTAATGCAGTGTACAGTCTACTCCGCACGACATATGACTGGATTCAATAATGGAGGCAACACATACATGGTCACAATCCGGTAATCTTGGTGGTGAGGGGACAAAGAAGAATGCTCTGCTCTGATTAGGCTGGGAAAGTACACAACACAGCCTCTTCCAATCTACTTCTACAATGAATCCTACACATAGTGATATCTGGCACCAAAATACGCAGAAGGATCCAAATATAAAATAATTCAACATGCTATTTAATGTACAGGGTAATATGCTCCGAATATCTCTTATTTAAGAGTTTTAATAAAAAAAATACGTCCACATTCTTTTAACCTTAGTGGAGTGGATAGTGACAGTCTTTCACCAAGCCTATTAGATTTGATAGATCCGTCGATTTGCCAGCGACATTTAATTATGAAACCGATATATTACAGTCATATTAATTATCGTTTCATCATTACCAAATACATGCCAGTGATACGCCATCAGTACACCATAGTAGCACCAAAGATCTAAAAGACTACAACAAATATCTACCACTCTATTGTCAAAGAACATTCATTTTGTGCATAATTGTTTTAGCAGACTCTGGGCCCAGAAGTTATTTTATGGATATTCATTTTAGTAGATAATTGACACTGCAACAAGAACAAGTCTTGGTCGACGTGACGTCAGTGTTGTATAGACCTCTATCTCCGACAGTGGCTGATATGGAGAGAGTTTACTTTTCACATATACACATAACACAAGCAATTTATTTGGATTGTTACGTTACCTAGTAGCGAATGTGTGACCAGTAGAGTCCCGAATGTGCACGATGTCGAAGGACCCGGGATGCCGTTCGCGGGACACGATTGTGCCCACTCGCCCCAAGTTACGTCCGCCCGTGATCATGCAAAGGTTACCTAATCAACATACCCAATATATATTATTCAACATTAATCGATTTTTATGTTTACAAAACAATATCTAAAGTTTTCTCAAGAATATTTAAATCCCCTATTTACTGTATTTAAATACGGTATTTTCTTTGCAAAAGAAAGTATATGATTATGCTATTATTCTATGGTATCTTTCTGAATCTTGCAGATATCTGTTGATTACTCTATTGATACATACATACAATTTCACAATAAAACTTTGTCCTCATGAATGACAATATAAATACCTAAGAAAAGGGGTGAGAAAAGATTTACTAACACTAAAAAATTGAAACTACTGACTTCCCATACATTCAAGTTAATCCACTGGCCTTTTTGCAAACAAATATTGTCATTTTTGCATTTTCTTACCAGTGGTTTTTAGAATATTAACAAGGTAATAAAGTAATTAAATCAGCTAAGTAATTACAATTAAAATTTTATATTATATTATAATTGTAATAAGTAATCTTATTGGTTGAAGAAAGCATTTGGCAAACCCTACTTACAATAATGTGAGACAAGTTGTAATTATAGTACAGAATTTCTTTGTTTACACTAAAATTTTGCAGTGGCGAGACAGGAAGATAGAGTTGGCCATTTGTATAACATAGAAGTGATGCTAACCTACACTACTAGTGGCATATTAAGTTGCTATGTTCATATACACATTCAGAACAATCAAAACAATAAAATTAACTACCAAGGGATATATCATATTTGGAACATACCAGACTCAAACTTGATAAAGTCCATAATCTTGGAGGTGGCAATGTCCAGTTGGATAGAGTCATTGACCTTGATGAGCGGGTCGGGGTAGCGCACCGTGCGCCCATCATGTGTCACCAGATATGGCACACTCTTGGGGCCTGTGCCAACTGCACGGACTTTGCACAACTTGTACTGCAAGAATAATTTATTATAGTGTTTAATCAACATTTTATTAACAAATAAAGGTAATTGTGAAACATTACTTTTAAAGAATGTACCTTTCAAGCTTTAAATATACATACAACAATATGGCATAACTCTGCAGAAATCTAAACAGATTATTGCCATGCCCTGAATGGATATAATAAAACTAAGAACAACTTTAATGAGAATTGATTTGAAATGATAATTAATTCTATTCTAGAAAAGCTGGTTTCATCAATTTTTTAGTGATTTGTTGGGGAAAAAAGTCTGTATTTACATAATTGTTACAATTGGCCCTTCATTCCTCTACATTAATATCCTTTCATTTTTTTCATGTTTAATTGAAGCTAACTTTGGTATTTCATAGGAAGGTTCTTGTTAATAATCCTGGCATATCTTTCTCACAACATCATATGTGTAACAACCCAAAGAAGTTGTATATTACCAAAGCAAGTAATATACTTAGTAGTGAACATTGGCCATAAATATATTTAAAAAATACAGTAAACAAGAGTACATATTAAGATAGCCCATATTCAAATTATTAGTAAGTAATAAACCAACAAACCTTAGCCTCTTCAGGAGTGATACGGTGAATTGTAAAACGGCCTTTAACATCATAGATTAACCTAAAAAGTTCATTAGTCTTCTCAATGGACACAACATCTGAAATTAGAAAATTACGATAAAATTATTCATAAGAATAGAGATTGAATACAAATTATTTTATAAATAAAAACAATAACCAATTTTACCTAACTAACCAAACCGAACAATGATAGATAAGGATAACAATCATTTTTCACCAAGCTGTACATTGTAGAGATGAGCCAAACACTATACCACTGCTATTTAATAGTATGATTTTAAAATCATAAGGGTTCGAATCTATCATTCCACTATTGACGTGAACCATTACCTAACACAAGCCTAAACTTATTTGGAATGATTAACAATAATCCTAATAACAAGTGTGAAAAAAAAATATTGTTATTCATAAATCTTCATGGGTTTCAAATACTTTGACATTTTTGAGTAGTGGAAATATGTTATCGAGACTATGTTTCCACCATGGATTTAAATTAATGAAAATGTGATCCTAATGAAAATGCTGTATATAGAACAGCATAATACAAGTTAATAGTCATAAAACTGGAAAATGAATACATGTTTTCCTTTCGAAATATATGGAATTCGAATTTTGAAATTCTGTGTTTTGGCGGTACCTTAGTGAGACGTACCTAATCACCATGACATATATATATGTATAAATTAACATTATTGCAATTTGCATGATACATTGTATTGAATCAACATTTAGTATTTATAGTGATTTTTAAATGCTTACCCATAAATCCGGCTGGGTAGGTGGGATCTGTTCGCACCTTGCCGTCTACTTTGATCAGACGCTGCTTAACGATCTTCAGCACTTCGTTACCGGTGAGGGCATACTTAAGCCTGTTACGCAGGAAGATGACTAGCGGCAAACATTCACGTAACTTGTGAGGACCAGTCGATGGTCGAGGCGCGTACACGCCACCCAGTTTGTTCAACATCCATGCTTTTGGCGCGTTAAGACGCTTTAAGTGTTTCTTCGGACCACGAGCCTGGACACGATCGCAAAATTATATTGAAAGTTAAAAAATATATAAAGCAAGACGTGTAAAAATTATTACAGAAAAATGACGCTATCAACGCACATATTTATAACATTGCCTTTCTAGCTATCAATATGAATTATGTAGACTTATAGCTAAGTTTTAACAAGTTCGGTTTATTTGAAAACTATATCAAACTTTTAGACAGGATATCATAAATACAATTTTCTACGCTTTCCAGGTTTAACCTAAATACGTTTCACAGAAAAAAATGTATTCTTTAATCAGCATATCTTCGGATTTTATTTGATATTCCACAATATGAACACAAACTCACCATGTTGGACTACAATATTCACAAGAAAGGCATAAGAACTGTCAAACAATCTAAACGTCAACTAGTGTTGACGCGTTCAAATTAAAACTGCCATAAGTGAAAGAAAAGTAAGTATTCAATCTCAATTTTGAGGACTTAATTTGGTATATAATATAATTATACAATATTAAAGTATATTATAAAAATAATTTCGTCATGGTAAATTAGTAAAGTATTATTAAATCTATTTACTACCCCTATAAAAGTTTTTAATTATGTTTATTTTATATATAATATTAGCGATTACAATAAAGTAGATAAAAGAAATGAAATACATCTGATTTGAAATTTTTATTCTAAATTACTTATTAGAAAAGTACAACTTTTAGAGAAAATTTGTGTAATACTTACCAGTACAATTAAATAGTGGCAATTATTTTTTGCAATACAGAATACAATAGCAATTATGATCGATTTCAAAAAACTAACATATTGTAGGAAATCTCAAATTAAATTCCCTTGAACTTGCGACGCATGGTATATACAAATGAACGGTCAGTAAGTTTCGGCATTGTACTCGTTCAATTATGACGACCAAAGATGACGACTTTCCAACAGAGGACTAGTGTCATACATGTCAAAATAATTGTATACTCTTTGATACATGTGCCTTAAAGTTGTAAGGTTATAATATTCAAATGTTGAGTTATTATTTTATTGAATAAAGTTTATATGGATTCCACGAACGATTCAGACGAAAGTTTTGGTTGGACAGATGCTTCAGATGACTCGATGTAAGCTAGGCATTATTATAAATTGATCACAATTGGCATTGTGGTAATTTCACGAAATGAACGTTTTATATTAATATTTATGTCCTTTAAAATATCTCAAAATTTTATATAACACTTACAGAATTATGAAAGTATCAAAAGAATATGGTGATGATGGTTCAGACTCGGGGTACAGTTATAAGAAAAAAATTCAAAAAGAGCTATTCAAAAATAAGGAACAAATGTCCAGTGTGAACACTACTAACAAGAAAAAATCAAAAAAGAGAAATCGCAGTGATTTAGACACCAGTGACATAGAAGACCCCACACCAAAACATATAAAAACTGAATCAGAAAGTGATTTGGATATACAATCGAAAAAGAAGTCTAAAACTTCAATTTGTAGCAGTGATTTGAATGATGAAAAATTCTTAAATATGCAGGTCAAAGAAGAACAAATGTCTATAAAAAAGAAGAAAAAGAAAAGACGCAGAGAAGATTCGCAAGAGAGCTTACATAATAGTAGCCTTGGTGAGTCTCAATCATTTGCAATTGATAATTCTCAAAGTGATAGTTTTGCTAATATATCAGAAATTAGTCAAGACGATAACCATGTAAATCTTAAAGAAGAGCCAAGAGATACAGAAAATTATAAGACTAAAAAAAAGATATTAAAAAAGAAAAAAGAAGTTTTAGACAATATAAGCATTGAAGATAAGTTTAGTGCAGACGAAACTATGGTAGAAGAAAGAATACCAAATTACCATAATTCATATAGTGTTATTGTAGATAAATCCAATGGAGATTCAGAACATATTAATTCAGATGGAATCAATGAACATTTACTTACAGATACTGAGCAAAATTGTGATCTTGAAAATAGTAGCAATTCAACATCAAATCAAGTAAACAAAAGTAAAAAGAAAAAAAAGAAAAATGAAATACCACATAGTGAAGCCAATAATGATGAAATACCACATAGTGAAGCCAATAATGATGAAATACCACATAGTGAAGCCAATAATGATGAAATACTTAGTTCAAGCAATAATCTATCTCAGAGGGTGCCAAAATTGCCGCCAGGATAAAATTTGAAGAAGATAGTTTTGATTTAAGTCAAGTTGAGGCTGAAAAGAATAGTTTAAAAGACTCAGTACAGCTAAAGAACTATTTAAAAATTAATACACATTTAAGTCCAATTTCCCCAACTCAACTTAGTGGAAATGTTATTACGGAAGATGATGAGGTTTGGATACTTAAGTGTCCTAGTGAAATTGACATCAAAAATCTTAAAGATACAAGTTTAGTGATAGATAACAAGTGCAAACTTAAATCAGGCAGTCAAACTTATGTTGGTGTTATTGATAACAGTGCCAATAGAGTGGATGTTGCGACTATAAATCATGATATGCCAGTTGTAAAAAATATACCACTTCTTGGTACAGTACATTTTCGGAAAAGAATCCCAAAGGCTCATTATGTTGAACATAATAATATAGTTAATAATCAAACTAATTTTATACCTCTACCTGACACAAAGTACCGTCATCCGCTTTTTGGTGTTAATTATAAAAGTGCTATAAAAATACCAAAACATATAGAGAAGCGTCTGAATGGTATAGAGCCTGAATCAATACCTGATGATAATGGAAAGAGGAAAAAGAAAAAGCACAAAAAGGAGAAGAATTTGTCTGAAAATGAACAAGAAATAAAATCTGAAACATCAGTTCGTAAGAATAGAAAACGTAAACACTCTTATTACGGTGAGACGGCTCCAAAATCAGCTAAAAAATCAAAACATGATCCAGACTCCGCTGAAACTTGGGAATCGGAAAAGGGAATTGAACAGCAACTTTTTAGTTTTTAAGATTTTACTGAAATGTATTTTTTAAATATAATCATGTATATATATGTCTTATATCTCATTTCAACATCTACATGTCAAGGTCCTCCATGCGTACAACTAACAATTTTAAATTGTGAATAGCATTTTTTCACAAAACAAGCTAGACAGTAATACTAATTACTATCTAGTATGATGCACAATAAGAATAATAATAAGATATATCCTTTGGTTATTTATAATTTATATAACATATATATAGAACACCAATATTATTTATATAAAATATGAATTATAAACTAATTTAAGAAATATTCTTAGCTTCTTCTTCAATAAATATACGAATGATCTCGACGAAATCATGGTCTGCAATAAATCCATGGCCCATTGCGCGATTTGTGTCGATTTCATGGGGGAAACTGGCTACCATGTGAGCCACAAAATCATCGCGGATAAACTGCACACGATCAGCAACTTCATCACCGGCCACCTCACGCAATGCACGAACCATGTCCCCCACGGCAACGGTTAGACCCGGCAAGTTGATGACACGCCATGGTCCTAGCTCAACGCCGTCTATGGTTCCCGCATGCAGTATATTACGTACTGCCACACGCGGACTGCACAGCCATAAACGCTGTGCTCGATCCACTGGGCACACGGCACATGTGCCCCTCAATGGTTCGCGCACTATTCCACTCGCAAATGACGTAACCGCCCGATTAGCAGCCCCTCCGCGCACGGAGACAGTCGGCAACCGCACAACACGCCCGTCAACGAAACCTCGTCGTGAATATTCGTTAACGAGCAATTCGCTCATTGCTTTCCCCACGCCGTAGGTATTCTGTGGCGTGACAGCAGTATAGTCTCCTATTACTGGAGGGAGATCTCCGCCGAAAACACCAACTGTACTCGCGAAGATGAGGCGCAATTTGTTGGCGTGCTTTCGTGCCGCCTCTAGCAGAGCACGTGTTACGTCAAAGTTGATGGCGAGACCTAAATCGAAGTCAGCTTCAGCATGGCCACTAACGACAGCCGCGAGGTGAAACAAAACGTGTCGATCCGGGACGATGATTACGTCTGCTGCCTCAGGCGTTGATATGTCCAGTGCTAGCGAGGTCACACGCGGGTCGCATCGCGCGCGTGGTGCAATAGTGTCTACCAGCAAAAGACTGGCCACCTGCAATGGAGAATCCTTTGCCAGCAGAGCGTCAGCCAACCGATCCCCTAAGAATCCTGCAGCTCCTGTCACAGCGATATTCATTTCCAAATATTATATGATTTAATTCGTAGTAATATTTATTATTTATCGCTTATATAATTTTATTCCCTATCGAATTGCGCTGTATAACTGACTCTGTATTACTGAGATTTGTTACAAATTACTTAATAATATATAACATTTATGATGTGAAAATATTTTGTTAAAAGATAATTAAATATAAACATCTTTTGAAAAAACACCAATAAGTATTAAGTATTCTTTAGATAGTCTCTGACCTGTTAACAAGTTTGTAATTTTGATAAGCAAATAGTAGGTACAAATAATTGAGATCGCGGGATCTAGTTAGTGGGTCGATTCATAAATTTTCGTTTAAGCTTCGGTGTGTATATTACAGTAGTATCTTTGAAATTTTACTCCTGTTCTAATTTCAATGTCGTTAAGATTATAATCAGGTCTGAGAAAATGACGTGAAGCGAGAACCTCTACTATACTCAATTCCTATTTTAGGTCGTCTCACTCTTGTCAGAAATGTTGTGATTATCTTTGACGTTGCTCGCATGACAAGTCTATAGAGTAGTTTCCATGTTGACTAACACATGTAAAGAATTTCAGGACCCCGAGTCTGGTAAACCAATATGGCAAAATGATCGGTCAGTGACATCATAGTTGTCGATTTTTGCTACTTTGGTAATCTACTGGTTCACTATAGTTTTCCAATGGCCTATCACTGTTACTCCAATATTATTTTAATTGTTGCTATCTGATTATCTCTTACATAATGTTGTCTTACAAATAATTGAAAAGTTACATGTTAAAAATTCAATTGGTACATTACAGTTTTTGGAACAATGACAATTGAATTGCAATAGGTTGGTTTAAGACTCGGAGCCCAGTATTCGCCTGAGCACTTGTTGGCTGATATGGGGATAGGCGCTCATTGATGTGAAGCTCTTCGAGGATGACGCTATTCGTTCGGAACTTTATACATAATACAACACGTGATAAAACAATACAGGCACACCTTTTATATGACAATATTGTTACTTGGCTGAAATTTATTAAACGTACTTTGGGCTTAGGCCAAAACCTTGCCCGACATCCTGCTTAGTGAAATCTCAGCATTCAGATTTTTATAGTCCTTCACGCAAAGATTAAGCTGAGCGCATACTAATCTAGAGCTTCGTAAAACGTTCCTATTCGCATAATATGTTCTTTACAGTTCTTTCAATTATAGTTTTAAGTGTAATTACGTTAATTATTTTCAAAATTTAAACATTTAATTGAAATTTATAAGATTTCAAAATATTCCTAGAAATATGTTCGGAATGTGAAATTCGGTATGTCAATGATTTTCGTGACCGAAGACCGGGTCAAAGTACGCTTTAAAAATTTTAACCTTAGTTCAGCAGGTCAGTTAGTGTGTCTCTGGACGTTTTTAGTCTTTAAAATTATAAATTTATTTATATTTGTGTTTATATAGATAAATTCTTTATTGCAATAAAATGTGTGTACAAAGGCGAATATAATTGTATGTGGCATTTTCTTCTAGCTAAGCTTTGAAGAATAGTGTACCTAATTAAGTCCACACAGTTTGGGATAATGTGGCATTAGAGCGGAATGCCTTCTTATTTTTATACGTGTTCTTGGTCTTCCAGTTTGCCGCCGGTAAATGAAATTATCACAGAATCATGGAGAATAATGAAATTATATTATTATAAATTAATAGATATTATAAATTTGTTACATTAAAAATATATCAATAAATTTGGAAAATGTCTAGACAAAAAAGTGATCAAAAAGTAAGTGAAAAGAGAAACCTTGACATGTGTCTTTTATAATAGATTTTCTTATTCCAAATATAATATAAATAATTTTATCGTCTAAAATACTTTTCGGTGATTGGCGAATACACGTCGCCACAACGGCACAATATTGTAAAATATTTAAAAGGCATCGATTAAATGAAAACAATTAGTAAATTTCAATTCTTTATTCACGTAAACAATACAATGATAATGGCTATATTTTAAACAATTTATATAATCTACATTCCCTCGCTACTCTATGGTAATATAAAATTATACATCTTTATTAACAAAAATAACATATATATTTTCTTACAAATGTACCCTTTTTACATTATTGGTTTTTCTTGTATTTATCTATGGCGTAACGAAATTTTTCAAATTATTTTTTATCCATTTGGATCGGATTGGAATATTTTGACATTTATGTGTAAACGTGTAAAATGTTTTGATTAAGATAATTTTGATAAAATGCATAGTTTAATAGGTTAGTTAGGCATATTTATAAATGTGTATAAAAATATGTTGACTGTTTGGTACGAATGGAACTATGTTTTCTTTTTCAGTTTTTGGGTCTTTTTAAATAGATTTTATGAGAATTTCTCTATAATCTTTCCTCATTGACAAGAAAGCACATTTAGATAGACAACAATGCTCGTAGCTGCCCTATAGCATAAATTATATCTACTCATTTATACTAAAATATACTAAATTCAGTGACACCATATATTAAAAGATATTTAAATAAAATCAATAAAACGAAATATGTATTCACAACAATCGACTGGACTGATAAGTCCAAATTTAATTATAAAATTTTATATAAGCTCTCACGTCCTTTTTACGCTAGGCACATTTATTAGGCTTAGGCATAAGGCTATCACTGTATTTCAAGTTCAACATATCTAAAATAAAGTTATACCTATAAATCCCGTCCAAAGGACTACTAAATGCCAAGCACTTGTTATTGCACTACGTACATTAAAAAAACTTACAATTGTTTATGGGAGTGTAGTCATCGAGCTTTTGGATGTATGGTTAGGGTTTAAAGGACGTGGAGCATATTTTAATATATATTCGGATAGAGGTGTCCTGTAATTCAACGTCCTACGGTAAATGGCCGCAGTAGATGACAGCAGACCTTGTACGTTATTTTTAAGTACCATGGCGACAAATAGGGTAGTTTTGGTGACGAATATTTTTAATTGGTAGAGCAGATCACTGTGTGTCTTTTTTTCACACTTTTCAGTTAAATGCTCATATAAAAAATGAGAAAAGAGCTCTCATACAGTTACCATTTACCGTTGGACGTTGAAATATGGGACAGCCTGTATATCTATTTAATATATAATGTGCGTAGCTTGCAGACAACCATATGACGTTTATATTAATTGATGCAAAAGCTTTTAATTAACTAATGTGCGACAGGGCTCGTGCATTATTTTTATACTTATAAAGGAATCACATTGAATAAACCATTATCAATATATCGCACAAAGATATTGCGACTAGAATTCATAGCTGCGAATTGAAATAATTCTTATAAACTCTCAAGTGTTTAATAAATTTTGCAGCTTATGGACCAGTGTAAAATAACGAATTATGTTTAATCATAACACGTGCGGACAATGTTACTGATACACAAATGTAAATCACTATAAAAGTTGCTGGACAAACGTCAAGCTAGAGAGTATTCTTTATCACTAATAAAATATGGCACTGTGGCCGGATCAGGCCAAGCTGAGGAAATAGAAGGCGAGGAAGACCAGTGCGTAGAAAGCGCCGCTGAATGTCAGTAGGACGCGTATGGCCGCACGTTGTCGCGCCGCGTGCTTGCCGCGCGCCCCCCGCTTCCGGCGTGCCGTCGCGCCGTTGTTGTACCTCGGTGCGGTGTAGCGCTCAGTGTTGAGCACCTTGCGGCGCAGCGCCTTCCCGCCAGTTTTGTCACCGCCTTCACGAGCCACATTGGCGCCTAACGGTGCTACCTCCTTTGCTAACGCCCCGTACGTTCGCTCGTCGTTCGAGTCCGCTGCACTGGCCCGTTGTAACTCCGCTTCCTCGTCGGGCAGCGCGAATTCAGGTCGCGGGGCATCCTCTGATGATGTAGATCTTGCGGGCGACGGGGCGCGCGCACGTGATTCCGAGTCGCGCCGCAGTTGCAGCGCCGCACTGCCCGCTAACGGGCCCACAACACCGCTGGCAGTTTGTCGGTAATCCGGGGAGAGCTGACGGCCGCGGTACTCGCTCGGCATCGTCTCACCGAATCTTGGCGTCAGTGAGATTATAAGCACGCGAGGTATGTCGCGTCGACAACGCTTCAGTGGCGCGTATCGTGGGCTTGGTGTTATAATACGTGCGCCGGCGTCGTGAAGTAGTCCGGCGCCCGGTGCGATTCTCAAACCGGTAGGTAATAACGGTACAAAGTGATGAGGACGTATGGTACGAATGTGAGCTATGGGGTCCGGGACGCGAGCGTGTAACGGCAATCCGTAGCGAAAGTAACGGTCGCTATAGACGACCGTAGCGAGTGCACCGGTGCGACCTAAAAGGTTGTATACTGCGCGAGACAGTCTACGTGGGTTATCACGGCGTAGTAGACGACGAAGAGCGGACGGGCGCCCTGGAGCCGGTTCGTAGGGCGTGGCGTAGAGCCGGCGCGGGGAAGCGGCGCGTACTGCGTGGCGCAGGCGACGCGCCCGCGCCCCGCCGCGTCAGTCCGTCAGTGTCCGCACTTGACGCGACGCCTCCGCCTCGCGCAACGCCTCTAACACCGTGGCCGCGCTCCACGCTTGCGAGCGGCACGAGTCCGCACAATATGCACCGCCCGTATTCGTTAGCTCGGGTAGTCCACGCCAAGGCGAAGAACGCAACTCTGCCACTAACGGCGCAAGCGCTGCGTATGTAGCTGCGACCGTTTTTGCGTATTTCCCATTCTCCTGTGCGAAGGCAAGTCTCGCCCTTAGATAGTAACCGATGGGCCACACCCACTCAGGGCCTTGATGGTAGTTGAAGCCGTGCGCAACGTTCGGATCGTCGCTGTTATTGGAATTATCATAGTCCCCGCGGTACGCCCAGTCGGCCGGGTCTAATGTCTTAACTCCGAGCGGCCCGAGTAAAAGCCGCTCGACATTATCCAGCGCGAGCCAAGCGTGCTTCGGGTCGAAGATTTCTGGCGCAATAGCCATGGCGACGGGGAAGTTGCAGCGCAGCTGATAGTCGGCCCACGGCCGCGTAGCACCGTGGGTGTCCTTGTATATAGCGCGACGATGAACTAAATCGGGGCGTAGATCGGCAGCACTCGGCGCGGCCGGTACCCAAAAGTAGCGCTCGAAGTTCTGTCGAATGCGATCGGCCCACTGCGCATACGTCCACGCGGTGAGGGAGCCGTCGCGATGACGACGCGCGACACCTGGGTAAGGGAATCGAGCAGCACGGTGCTCAGCGGCGAGCCAGGAAGCGACGCTGTACGCTAACGCTACCAGCTCCACGGCACTACCGTCTCGCGGTGTAGCTGGCTTGCCCCTGGTTCCGGCCACTTCCGAGGAACCCATTTTATCCATCCAAGTGCCGCAGTTTGCGTCATTGCCGCCAAACGGAAAACCTGTCTCCGGGTCGATGCCAATCTGCACATTGAAGCCTTTGTCCGACATGTGGGCGTCGATCGTACGGCCGGCGTTGCGCTCGCGGAACACGAGGCCCTGAATCACATCAGAAATAAAGGTCAAGTTTACTATGAATTTTAACTGTTTGTTTAGGATAGAACAGTTGTCATCCAGCTGCGTCGCGGTATTATACAAATAATTTTACTAGTATTACTTCTAACCCGGGTGGTTTATTGTTGGATTACCTGGAAGTGCACGTCGAGTGCTTCCTGCATGACGTCATGTAGCGGCTGATCGGCGGTGCCGGGGGGCGCGGGCTCGCTGTCATCCCGCGGGAACAGGCGCGCCACCGGCTCCCTCAGTAGCGCAGCACCTTGCAGCGCCTCGCTGCAGTACTGTGCGACATCAATACATCGTATTACTTCATTTATAAACCCAATATATATGCTACCGTAATATCGTCTATCTAAAATAAAATCACAAAGAGTGATACCGACAAATTTCCCTTTCCGCGTATAATCAAAAGAAGAACAAAGCTTTCTTGCCTCACACGTTCAACGAAGGAATAGTCTACAAAGGAGCAGTTATTGCGAGAGGGAGCGGTAGCGTCTTAGGTGTTAAATGTAGAGGACAATAAAGAAGGCGAGCGTGTTACCTGTTTAATGCTCTGCAGCCACCACCAGACCGCGTCGCGACAGTTGTAACGCGCATTGCGTCCGCCGTCTAGAAGGTTCGGCACGAGACCGTGGCGCAGGCATGCGCCAAATGCGATGATGTGTGCTCGGGCATCCTTAAATCAACAATAACGCACCACGTATAATAAATAAATATTTATACGATATTTAATATAATCGTCCTCCAAGTACTCCCTAAAAACCTTACATGTCCAAAAAAACACGACTTAGACACGATCAAGATCTTTAAAATTTAATAAAGACAAAATGTTGATATTACAAAAAGTTTCAGCGTTGAGTACCTGGTAACGTCCAGTAAGGATAAACAATCCTCGTAGAGCGATGAACGTATCCCGTCCCCAGCAGCGCATGTAGCCCACCACGAAGTGCGGCAGGCCCGCCGACAGGGACGACCTCTCGCGGACGCACGGTAGGGGCGCTGAGCGCACCGGGCCGCACAGCTGTACGCCGCTTAGTGCCAGCTCGCGAACCACCCTGCCGCCCCGCGCCCACGCGTTCAAACGTGACAACGCACCGCGCACCACACCCGCGTACAGTGCCCGTATCACTCGCTCAAAGTAAGCCGGCACCAGGAACCGGGGCAGCTCGGTCAAGGGTCGCAATGCTTCTCGATACCTGGACGAGACGGCAGCCAATCGTGGCTCAGCTTCTATACGCCGCCATTGATACTCAATAAGCCAGTCACCAGCACGTAGGTTGTCGCATAACGGGTGACCCAAGTCATCATTGGGGCTCACAATATCGAGCAAGGAAGTGATACCCTGCAAGCCGGCATACACCAGGGGACCGTGGCCGGGCACGTCGTACACTCCACCGCTGCCGCGGTCGCGTTCCTCGGCATCGCAGCAGTAGAGGAGAGTGTTGAAATCGGCAAGGTCGAGGTCTGCGAGTGCCGGTGCGATGTCGACCGTGCGGCGCAGGGCGGCGAGCGCAGTTGCGTGCGGTGTACGTGGCGACACACGCACCGCCACCACGGTGCCGGGGGACAGCGCGCGGAACTCTAGCACGGTGTAGGAGCCCTCTCGGCGCTCACCCGTGAACACACCCGACTGCGTTAGCGAAACCTTTTGTTCTACGGATACCTCGTACTCTGTCAGTCCGTTTATGTACTGAGCGTTCTTCGTAAAAGTGCCCGGAGGTTGGAACGGGCGGCCCGTTGATCTACAACAACCAAGATGTGTCCATTTTCAGGTATTTAAGAACAAAAACATAAGAAACAAAGACTTATCCAAAGCCAGATATCTGCCTGTCGAGAAGCGACCACGTATCTCCATTATGTACGAATGTGGCACGCCTTGAAGACACAATATTTTTTGTTATAACAACATTCAAAATCAACAACAGTATAAGCAGGAATTAACGTGTTCACACAATGGGAAAGAAAATGTCGCGATACTGACCACTTCCGTACTACAAATCACATATCGACATCCGTTTCTGATATTGCGTGATAAGGACAGACATAGTTCTCTATTGCATGGTAACAGCAATAGTCAATTCGTTAAATTTTTTATCTCGTCTCTTTGACCTATAAAAACTATATCGGTATCCGTGTTATCGGTTGACCGTTCTGACCGTTTAATCGCTTTATATTATTAAACAAAACGCCACCTGTAATCCACATGTCGTATATTTGCTTCGAGGATGATCTCGTCTAACTGGCCCTCGAACCGCAGGGGCTTGACATAACGACCACCAAAGGCGGGGTCGGGGGAGTTAAACGCCGTGAACGCCACCAAAATTACAGACTGCAAACAAACAAACAAATATTTACAAAGTCATCGTGTACAATTCAGTCTAAATGAGTCTACATTCTAATTATTGAAAAAAAGGCACACACACTGCCTTCAGATATCGCTGCGCCATGTTTTTGATTTATTTTAATTAAATAAAGGATATCACATATATATATCACACATACACATATATATCATAAATATGAGATAGAGCCCTGGTAGCTCAGTGTCCGGGCGGTTGTCTCAAATTGCATAGTACGCTAGCAACCCGAGTTCGATCCCCGGTGCCGGCACCAATAAATTTGCTGTTGCAATTTTATGTGCTGATTTACCACGTACTCGGCGGTGAAGGGAAACATCGCAAGGAAACCTACATGTCTTAGAAAAATTTTCTAAGACGTGTGAAGTCTGCCAATCTGCACTGGAGGCGCCTGGTGGACTATGCCCTAATTCTCTCTTTACAGAGATCTGCGTCCGACAGTGGGACATATATATTATATATATAAAAAAGGTTAAACATTAACTAACTTTTAAAGTATAAGGGCAAAGGGCAATGGCCAAGTCAAATCAGGATTTTTTACTTCCAATAGCGACATGATCAAGCGTCGGCAGAAATGGATGATCCATTACGATGATTCGTGTTTAATCTGATGTGACGGCAAGGGTTATCTAAATAAAAGCTTCGATGTTTCATACAATACTACCGAGGTTCAGGCTAAGCGAACTAATGGCGACTTTGTCAATCCGGTGAAACGGTCAAAGTCAGCTTCCCTGACTAATCTTTGTAAGTTCGTCATAAAAACCAATACTAGGGTAAATTGTTGCAGTCACAAGTTATTCCAAGATAATATAGCGTTTGAATACTGTTACCTTTCTAGAGCGAGGTTCGTGTCTGGTCACCGCAACGACGTCCGCGTCCATTTGATCAACGTAAACCTTAATAAAAATATTATTTTTTTCTATAAATTTGTTGCAAAGGGGGGAACTAGGCACTATTTAAGTAAATACGATTTTTATTAGAAAAATATAAAATCATCAAAGTAAACGACAATTACTATCAAGTCCCGACTGTGGCCAAACGTCCCCTCTGCAGTAATTCCACGCAACAAAGTTGTTAAAACTCATATGACCCCTGTATCACGGACATATCATGGTGGGGACCGTAAGGTTTATACAATTATATTATACTAGGGTACCCAGCCCGCTTCGTCGGGCTAGATTATTCTTTATTTTATTTAAACAATAAACTTACAACGTTAAATATTTAATTTAACTCTCACAATATATTAAATTATTCATTTCTCTCCGTATTCATTCTCTTCTCGAGCGGGTGAAGATCATTACCTACACCCATGTACATATTAGTAAATACAATATCATTCTTATCATTTACACAAAAACATATCGGGCTCAAGTTAATAAAAAAGTACGACGTATGGCTTGTTTGACAGTTCAAAAAGAGGATTGCTCCGATCGTTACCAAATTTTACGGGATTATTTGCCAGGTCAATCTGAAGATTCCCTGAAAGATTCAATGAAATCGGTCCAGCCGTTTCGGAGCCTATACGGAACATACCCACACACTTTCTCTTTTATATATAAAGATATATATTTAATAATAACATCTATGGCTCTATGAAAAATAAGTAAGAAATCACGGCTGGCGTGAACGCGGTGTCCCTTTATATCAATGTAATTGTAACGTTGAGATGGTCGTGAGTTCGAATCCCAGTCGGCTTGTTGCAATGTATTGTCGTTTTATGGTTTTACCATTGCTAAAAAATTGTGATCGGTGCATAGCGATGCTCTCACCACCTGTCACATATATAGAGCGGACAACAAAAGCTGTCCCCACTCGAGTTAAAATGTGAAAGTGTACATTATTATATATTTCATTTTAAGTATTTGCTATTTGTGTTGGCAAGTTTTGTGTATGTTCTAAGTTACCTCGTCATAGCCTTCGGCAGCAAGTTGGCAATGCAGTGCGTTGAGTGCTCGGCGCGCTGCTATCATGCCGCAACGGGCGTCTACGCGCCCCGCCCCCAAACCAGCTCTCGAATCCTCTCCACTCGCACTGCCCTCCTGGCCATCCCTTCACCCCACTCGCTGTACAACCGCGACTCATCCACAACGTGAATCTGATTGCAGTTGAAAATTCAAACATGTTCTTTAAAAACAAATATTATTTTCACCGTAGAATATGCACACCGGCAGAAAAAGTTCAAGATCAAGATAGTAAGCCAGTAGCCATAGTCAGTACAAACATCACACTAAGACAAACGTAATGTAAGAGAAAGGTCCAACGCTTGCCAAAGTAGCATTTAAAGTTAATGTGGCTTTATTTGTCCCTTAGTTTATCCATAAAAAAAAGCAACCGACCGAGCAATACTTCGGCCCGGGCAGGCGCCCCCGGATCTGAATAATTACGCGTAACCAGAAACCGCAGTGGTTACTTCTTACTGGGAGACCTTGTGTCGATTACTAAGAATAGAGGTCACTAAGTATGGATTTCAGGCTTTGTCGCTTAATGGTTATATCGTTTATCATCTAGTACCTGGATGACCGGTCCTGCACCTAAGCTTTGCTCGATATTAAAAAAATGTGCAGGGAAAGGAATGTATGGCAACTTACGTGGTGCGGTACTAGCTCGTCGTAGCCTCGAGTGCTACCCGTGGCGCAGCAAGCCATGGCCACAAGCGCAGCAGACGGCAGCATGTCGAAGACGCTCCTGCAATACGCCAACACACAAACTTAAGATACAAAATGCAATTCCTTGCACATGCAGCCTTGTCAATCTGCTGTCAGAAATTTTAAACTAAGTTAAAACAATTCATATATACACAATAAAAAAAGTACAAAAAGACCAATTTAATGCCTTAGTGTTTTTCTCTGCAAGCATATATATATATATTACAACGTTGTACCGCAAAGGTCGAACTTTGGTTTGTGTAGAGAATATAAATGCCTTATTACATACAATAAACATATACAGGATATTAGGACACCACTTCCGAAAACGAAGACAGAGGATAGTATAACGACACCTTTGATGATGGGACGGAAAAAAATCTATCCTGATTAAAAAAAATCATATTTTTAAAACGTTTTTATTAGCATTACTTAAGCTCCATCATGTTAGTATAGCTAAATGAAACGATAATTACATAGAAAATACATTATTTACTAAAAAAAACAGCAATGAAACACAAAGTCGCCCCTCCGCGCCCCGGCATATGTTGATCCGAACATCAGCTGTTTTTTTTAATATGATTTTTGCGTCCTATCATCATAGTGTCATTAATACTATCGTCTGTCTTCGTTTTCGGAAGCGTCTTCTAACACCCTGTTTACATATTAATAAAAACAATAGATTACTATTTTCTTATTTGTTTATTGAAATACAGTTTTTTTTTTCTCTACAGTTTACTGGCTAAAATTGTTAGTTTCCTTAGCGGAGGCCGCTAACGCCTTTACTTGATTGGCGCGGTCTATCGCCCTCGAGTCCCTATTCCGAAACGCCATCGCGATTTTATAGTCTTCCAGTCTCTCGTTGGTGGCCCTTTGGATGAACTGGGCTATGGCATCATTGCAGCTGTTATAACTATTTGGATCTAGATATATTTGTGAACCTTTTTTCCATTGGGGAGGGATTGTCATGCGTGAGGTCTAGCAGCATAGCGTGCGCGACGCGCGGCGTTGCGAGCCGCCGTGGCGCGCGTGCAAACGAGCCAACTGCGCGTGCGCCGAACCGGTGCAGCAAACGACCCTGCTCGTGCGAGTCCCACGCACTCAGCGCCTCTGCACACAAACAATTCAATCATTTAAATTAATACACTCAATTTTTATTAATTAAAACAATTAAATTTAATTAAATTTTCACGCCGAAAGATAAATAAAAATCTTTATTTTCATAAACAAAAGATATCAAACAAGAATACAGTGTTTGGATCTTTTTTTAAGTATAAAATATACTTGTGCCAGAAGTTCCAACTCTTCCTTAATCATATCATATATATATTTTTAAAAGTTAATTAATATAAAATAATTATATGTATTTGTGAGTGTGTACGAGTTTGCATATGTGTCAGTGTGTATGAATGTGTGTATACGATCACAATGTATGAGAAAGATATTATTGTAATTTGGATCGTAATATTGCCTGCGTAGTAAGTTATAGATTAAAAACAAAAAAAAGTAATATTATTTGTATTAAAAAATTATAACAAAAAAAAAGAAATGAGTACTATCTGTGGAGTAAGTAAAGTGAAGAGCGGTAGGGAGGAAAAAATGGCGGGTCGACTCATGGGGGGGATCATCTAACTTACATTTTCATCTTAGACGTAAGAAATAAGTGTATGTGTTTTAAAAAAGACTTGGCTTAAAGGTCTTGTTACCAAGCCATAAAATATTCAACAACAACAAGAGCGGTAGGCGCGCACGTGTCATGCTCGATTTACGATTATTGTGTTACAGGATTTTTTTATGGTAAGAATTCTTAACATGTTTGTGAACAATTCAAAACAGCTTTAGCTTGTACTGGAAGATGGTTCGTCAACAATTGAATTGTGGATTTGAAGTTGTGACCTTATGTTTCATAACACTCAAGTCTTTGGGCTTGTGGAAGCTGAGACGTTATTTTATTGTTTTATCAAATTTAAATTTATCTTATTTAATTTCATTTTTTATTGTAAATTAATTTGTTAAAAGTCCTAATTTTAGAAATAAATTTAGTATATGTGTATGCTCGGGAGCGAGAACAATAGCGGCGCGCATTGATCGCTGTACTAGAACGCAACTACGCATCGCTTTTGCCCACAATTACTTCTCGCCAATCCCGCTGTTGACTATCCTATTCTGTGCCTTCCGCTATCCTGCGCTTGCTTAATACATAACTCATATACCAAATGCTATATAATTTGAAAGTAAAATAAATAAAAATTATATAGCATTAAGTGCGTGTGTTCTGTGGTGTGGCTCGTGGAACTAATAACGAACGTTCCAAAGCTTGAGCTTCAGTTTTTTTTACCCCAGTGGTTGATCATGATCCCACCTGATGTTAATGTCTTACACATACTTTACTACCTCTCGAACACTAACCTCGAATGAGGGATGTGATGCCGAGGCGGTTCACAAATATGTTATCCACGTGGTCAGAGTTCGTGAACAGCTCGGCCACAACGTACAAATCCGGTTTCACGTTACGCGCGCAGTCCAACATGTACTCCGCAACCTGGATTATAAACAAACAATCAGAAATAGGATTTTTATTGGCCTTCATTGTAGTGGGACAACGTAGCTATTTATGTAATAAGATACACCAACAGAATTACAGATTAAACAGAACGCTGCCTTAGAAATAGATCAAAATTTGAAAAAAAAGACAGAGCTCTTAGATCTTAGGTTATACCACTATTGGTATTACTCGCGGCGCAAGGGACCCCGAGAGGTCCCTCCCCTCGGCTTGGAATGTTACTGTAATCGCGTTACAATTTCGTACTGAGGGCACCCGAAAGGCGAAACATGACTCGGACGGTAGCTTTACAATCTTTTTTTTTTTGCTAACAGGGAGGAAATGTTCGGAAACATACCCCGCCTTCTGGGGGGAAGGCGGCGGTTTTGTGGGGTTTTTACCCACTAAAACCTCCCCGGTGGCCCTTTCCTCAGTGCATGACGAGGGGCTCCGGGATCTCCAGTAGAACGCACCGGAGCCCCTCTGCACTGTCCTCAAGGAGAGCACGTCTCGAAGGGGGAGGTTACTCCCTTCCTACACCTTCTACGACAGGCAGGGGATACCGTAGTCTTATTCTTGAGAGCCCAGAACTACAAGGCTGAGCTTTGCAATCTAAGCTAACTAAATTTAAATGCCACTTCCTGGGTTGGCTTAGAAGTGTCCGATAAAACTCCAGCAACGTTTCTTATATCTAATGGATTTAAAGATATGTTAAAACGGTAAGTTCGGACGAGTTGTGCTCACGTGCAGCGGGGTGGAGTGACAGTTGTCGAGGCGCAGTCCGTCGAACACCTCGGCCGTCAACTCCACGTACTCTCGCATGTGCGCCCACAGGAACGGGCTATCCTCGGGCTTGTCCCCGTACCTGATAACGATATACTCATAATAACACCACATAGTATTATAAAACAGCCTACATATAAATATGTACTGTTGGGGACAGACCTTGTATGTGAGAAAGGCTGTTTTAAACTGCTGAATTATAGAATATCAGAGTTTTGAAACGCTTTGTCATTTTTGCTCTACGTAAGCCGATGTCACTCTCTAGCTCCCCCTACATGGGTTAGGTTAGGGCTTTTCTAATTATTCATTCTTTCATCTCTAAAGACTTATTAATTTCCAAATTTACATATTTCTTATACCGAAACATTATTATTCTTATTAAAGAAAAAAAAATTACATTTATCTTATCTATTATTACATTATATGTTTTACTCTGCTTGATTTTACCTGCGTTTAATTTTACTTTCATTTATTTATTTCTTTTACGGCTTTATTTCTTTTCTTTTGGGATAGCGAAAGGGACAGAGAGACTTTAGAAAGATTATAATGCAAATGGCAGACTTCACGTCTTAAAATATTTAAAAACTGTTAAATTTTGTGTACACAACCCAAGGTAGACAAATGGCAGACTTCACGTCTTAAAATATTTAAAAACTGTTAAATTTTGTGTACACAACCCCAAGGTAGACAAATGGCAGACTTCACGTCTTAAAATATTTAAAAACTGTTAAATTTTATGTACACAACCCCAAGATAAACAAATGGCAGACTTCAGAATTTAAAATATTTAAAAACTGTTAAATTTTGTTTACACAACCCCAAGGTAGACAAATGGCAGACTTCACGTCTTAAAATATTTAAAAACTGTTAAATTTTGTGTACACAACCCCAAGGTAGACAAATGGCAGACTTCACGTCTTAAAATATTTAAAAACTGTTAAATTTAGTGTACACAACCCCAAGATAAACAAATGGCAGACTTCAGAATTTAAAATATTTAAAAACTGTTAAATTTTGTGTACACAACCCCAAGGTAGACAAATGGCAGACTTCACGTCTTAAAATATTTAAAAACTGTTAAATTTTGTGTACACAACCCCAAGATAAACAAATGGCAGACTTCAGAATTTAAAATATTTAAAAACTGTTAAATTTTGTTTACACAACCCCAAGGTAGACAAATGGCAGACTTCACGTCTTAAAATATTTAAAAACTGTTAAATTTTGTTTACACAACCCCAAGGTAGACAACTTGCAGAGAATGCCTTTTGGTTTTAAGTTCTTTTTATACACTTTTATTTTGTGCAAATAAAAATTAAATAAATAAGGTTGAACGACATCAAATCCATGCTGGATATATTTAAACAGCTTTTAAGAAAGTGCTCAGGTATAACATGAACTAATTATCCCATGCCCGTTCCACCATCAGACTTCAAGACACACTGGTGGATTTTATCCTTTTGTTCCGGACATCCCTCAAACCCAAACGAAGCGCTTTGCTTTCGTTCATTATTCGTACAGATGAGGACTGGAATAGTTTGCCTACGTTCATCTTTTCCTTCGATTACAATGTGGGTGTTTACAAAAATAGCGTAAATAGGCATTTACTAAGCTAGTGCGTCTTACTCCAGGACTGCATTTTCACTCATATTAAAAATGGCATTACTTATATGTGGCTCACCTTAGCTTGACGCTGTCACCCCAGGCGATCAGCTCCCGCCTTAGATACACTCGGCCTGCAGCGGCGCGGGCCGCAAAGTCCTGCAGCGGGTCCGCGTCCATCACCCAACCGTTGTGTGCCATCACGAAGCGCCCCGCCTCCGAGTAAATAATAGCCTCCATCTCCGCTAGCGAGCCCATCGGGGTCGGATAAGTGAAATATCTGTAATGGAATTATATTTCAATCAATTCAGGTATCATTCTAGGTAGGGAAACGTTATTTGTGTTTTAGACGTAGATACAATGGTATTTAAAGATAGTTATAAAATTGTCTTGATAATCTTCCGATAAAAGCCACTAATAATGGTTTGGCCCTCTCAACATAGTAAACGACCAAGCTGAAGTTACCCCTCACCGGAGGAGTCGATCCCTTGAGTCGACTTATCTATATTTTAAAATATTAAAAACAAAATATGACATAAAAAAGAAAGAATAAAAATACATGTGAAGAAAGAAATAACGAACAAATAGGGCATGAATGGGTTGAGTTCTCCCCAGAACTTTTACGATAAGATAAACATAAAATCTTTAACCACTTGCCCTTCCTCGGTGCATGGAAAGGGGCTCCGGGGTCTCCAGAGGGGGAGGTTAATCCCTTCCCCCCTGTGCCCTGTGCAGCGTAAGGCGACACGGGCCAGCCGATGTCACCTTCTTCTCGTGTCCACTTTGGCGGACGACAAAGACCCACCCTTGTCGCCCAGTGAACCCGAGTCACTTTCTACGACAGGCAAGGGATACCGTAATCTTATTCAACGAGCCCAGAACTACAGGGCTAAATGTCCCCATAACTACCTTATGTCGTGCACGAGTAATACTACTTTTACGTGACATTTAAACAGCCTAATGATAAATATATAATACCTTTATTTATAGTTAATTGATTTATGTATATTATATACAATATATACGCCCATTCGTTTTCAAATCACGGTGTAAGTTATCTCACCTGGGCACCAAAGGATGTTTCTCACTGACTTCTTCAATTTTCGGTCCGTCTGATTGTAGCCGGTAGTACCTGAAAAATAAAATATATCTAAACGTTGAAGTTTTATGATGACTTACTTTCATATAAACTTGGTTTCGACGAAGGCCTCGGACTCTACGGCACGGGTCCTAGTCTTATACCATAAGTGGGCGAATTCCCTAATCTTGAGAATAACCAGCCTCCGAGGAGACCAGATTATTACCGTGACTAGTTGAGCTGAGAAGTCACATAATTAGGAACGACCACCTGGGTCATCCTGATTATGTGACTTCCTTGAGTAGGAATTGATAAAGTTCTCTTCCTAGCGTTTCCTTCTGGTAACATGAAATGTCTTTCACCTCATGGCGGAGAGACAGTTGTCGAGCGCGGCACGCAGGTGCGCACGCAGCTCGTCCGCCGCGGCCGCGTTCAGCTGCTCCAGGCGGCGCGCGAACTCCTCACAGCAGCGCTTCACTCTCGCCTCCTCATCATAGCAGTCCGCCCTAACAAACATATTATGTTTAATTTTATAAAATACTAGCGTACCCAGCCCGCTTCGCCGAGCTAGATTTTGCTTTATTTTATTAAATACAATAATCACTAAGCGGATACATTCACGGCGCTATAACTTATCTTGAATACTTCAAAATCCTTAATTATTATCTTTAACATACTTCAGTATAATTTATTATACTTCATTATACATCAATATACTCCATTGTACTTCAATACGGGTTATAAAACAATAGAATATCATCATAGTAAAAAAGCTGTATTTGACAGTTCAAAAAGAGGAGTGCTCCGATCGTCACCAAACTTTAACAGGATTACTCTTCAGGTCAATGTGAAGATTCTCTGAAAGTTTCATTGAAATCGGCCCAGCCGTTTCAGAGCCGATGTGGAACATACCCACACACTTTCTCTTTTAAATATATATTATATAGACTATTATATAGAAATAGAATATTATAATAGACTATTATATAGGTAAATGACGAAAATATTTTGGATACTCTACTCTCGTTTATAGTTTCCTCTGGACTGAGATTCATGACCACCAAGATAGCTGCTTCTTACCAGCATTCTCCACTCTTCTATTTTGGGTAAAGTTCTCAATTACAATAGAGACTGTCCATCTATTGATTCCATCCATTTGTACTTCTGTATGTATTACAAATTATTGTTGCTGTTAATTATTTCTTGAATTTTCTCATTACCCTACAAATCTATGTATTTATTTTACCCCTCCTGTCCTACAGGGTTGCCTGGACGAGATCGGTCATAGCGATAAGGCCACCGTTGCTGAACCTTAGTTGTTAATTTAATATATTGTAATTATTACACAATAGGAGCGATAAAGAATCTATATATCTATGTAAAAAGGTAAGGAATAAACATTATGTGTACCTGTAAACGTTGTATAGCCTGAGCGCGAGGTCCAGGTCGACGGTGGCGTGCAGGCGCCGGTACTGAGGGTCGGTTTGCAGCTGCAGCTCCCCGCCCGCCTCGTCCGTCCGCACCGCTGGCACCCTGCGATATAAAACAAGCAATATATTATCTGTGCGCATATAGCGTTCCATCAAGCTACACGTATGTGGGGTTCTTACTAGACTAGATTCCCACAGTAATAGGTTATATAGAGAATTTACTTATATTTTATGATTTATGATATATATATATATATATATTTGAGAGAGAGGTGTACTTCATATTATATTTGATGAATTTTTGGTTGTTGTCAATTATATTACATTATATACCTACGTTAATTCGAAAATACCAAGAACAAATACAGATTTGAAGTCGATTTTTGTTTTTCTCATATATATACTTGTATCTATCCTATGAGCTTCGGGAAACCTTGAACATGTGAAGTATTCCATCTGTGACTATGTTTCCTGAATACGTGTTAAGCCCTGTATCTCCCTTCTTCAAATTTAATTTCGAAAGACAACATACTTATTACGTGCCATGCAGTAGAACTGCTGCACGAGGTCGTCTACATTGCAAGTGAACAGCTCGTGCAGCCGAGCTTCGGGTAGCCGCTGCGTCTCCAGGACATGAATGACGGCCTGCAACATATATCATTGAATAGTGAGCGTACTCTACAAGTTTACACTTGTACAACAGATAATTATAGTACAATGGTTGCATAATACGCTAGCAACTCGAGTTCGATCCCCGGTGCCGGCACCAATAAATTTGCTGTTGCAATTTTATGTGCTGATTTACCACGTGCTCGGCGGTGAAGGAAAACAACGCGAGGAAACCTACATTTCTTAGAATTTCTAAGACATGTGAAGTCTGCCAATCCGCACTAGGTGTACATGTCGGACTATGCCCTTATACTCTCTTTACAGAGAAGGCCTGCGCCCAACAATGAGATATACATATATATATTATATATCGACGCTGGAAAACAACCCACAAAAATGAAATTGTTCACCGGAGCCGAAAAACAAATCAATTTTTTTTTGAAAATTATAACTGTCGTTTTTGGACACAATATTTATTATTTTTTGCTAATTAAGTATTGTAACCACGGCATTAACCTAGAGTTTTCTTGTTATTTACATCGTACAAAAAAAAATAAAAGAAAAGTGTCAATTTTGAAAATCCTATTTACGCTATTTTTCATCTAATCCTTACAAGTCATATATCTTATTATCTTTATTATCTTATCTTTTTTTTATTCCAACGATATAAAAAACTGAAAATGGCCATATGTGTCACTACGTTTTTGCTTTCCAGGGTCCATATATAAAAAGGCTGTAAGTTTAACGCACTGTAAGAATAGTACCTCAAGATGGTCGAGCTGCGTGAGGCGGCGTGGCGCTAGGTCGCCGGTGAGTCGCGCCAGCACAGCGTCCAGCATCGCGGCGGGACGCAGGTGCGGGCAGTTGAGGCAGTTGTAAGTGGCCTCCGGATGCTCGGCCAGCCACGTAGTCTCGTTCGCCGTGTGGTTCAATACCACATCGCAGATCGACAGCATCTAAAGAAAACTCTGGTATTGCAAAATAATCTTATGAAAAAGAAATCTGCTCTCACATCATTTTCAGCCCAATCAGGTTACACAGAAATAGTTACCACGTAATGGCTTAGTCCTTTACGGTTTCACTGGATTAACTATGTCCCGTAGTCAGTTTTTGTATAGTTGGCGGCAAATAACAACGGCAAATAACGGCGTTGAACGAAACGTGGAAAAGATAGCTGGTGTACAGTCGCGCGCATTTATTCATTTCTCCAATCTCACTTTGTTTCTACAAATTACAAATAAAGTGTTTTTGTCTGTACTTTTTTATGTACGCTAGTTTAAGCTAGTTATTACAATATAATATATCTACAAACTAGAACAGGCAATTAAAATAAATTAAAATTAACAAAGGTGTATTAATATACAATTTAGGACGCGACTGTACTTCGCGAGCAGGGTGTGCTATCGGTGCGCGGGGTAGGGTACGTCAGGAGTACCAATTAGCACTCGCGCATATCCCTCCGCACCCCCTTCACTCCCCTGTGATACCTTATATTCGACTTCTGCGCATTAATGTTCAGCGCTAGAGTTCCCGAAAATTAGAAATTATTGGGTGGTCACCAGGTTCAGATCATCAATCAGAGCTAGTATTACATAAAAAACGTATTATTCTGTTGTATGATATGATGTGTAGCAGGCCAGTACATTCCAATCGTTCCGCAGCTTGGCGACCAGGTTCTCGACATCAGCGAAGGTGGCTTCCCGCGACCCGTCGCCACTGAAGCGAGGGTTCAAGCGCAGCTGGTTCGCGATGCTGTAGCTGGAGTCTGACGCACCCAACTCCTGTGTATACCAACATTATTATTTAACTTAAATAATAAATATATTTCAGCCTAAAAAATCATTCATGCTAGTTATTTATTAGCACCCAGATGACCGAGCGGAGTTTTTTTGTAAATCGTGTTTTGTTGGAAATAATATTTAGATACGAATTGCATAATGATGAAATATCAATAATATTTTTCGATCTTATCGACATAATAATAAAAAATACTGCCGTAATTTATTTATTTACAGGAAGATCAACAGCAATAAAATTTAAAAGATATAGTAATAATTAAGAAACAGACTGCCAATAACAGATCTTCGCGATTACGAAAAACTTTAAAATTATTTAATTGTGTGAGCAAGAACATTAATAACAAAAAAGCCTACTAACAATTTTCAATTAAAGAAATTTCGATAGAATGCCCGTCTTATTGCTACAGTTGTCCTATTAAAGATGTCAACTTCTGTACTTTTCGAATATTTATCGAGCGTGTGACCAGCGCACCACATAAATGAATTTTGACGATAGTTGCAAGATGCCAAAGGGAGATGGAAAGGAATATGAATAATACTAATAATCTTGAAAAAGTAGATCGAAAAAGTTCAATTACCTCCGGATTGTATGGCTCGTCTAACTCTAGATTCAACTTTCGCTTCGAACCCGTTATTGATTTCTGGCTACAATATTTTCGTTTAAAATGTTGTGATCTATTTCTACTGTATGTTGTATTTATCTTGTTTAATTAAGTACATAAACGGTCGTACATTAGGTCCCAATTGTTAATTAAACTTTCTTTGCTGAAAATCCCGTAACTACTACTTTATAAGTTCAATTCATCCAAAGTTCAACTGAAAGTGATCGCTTATACAAGACCGCCCATTGTAACACTACAGTTATAAGTATCTTACGATGATAATAAAACAGATCCATAGAATGAATTGACAAAAGAATGTCTATCTATCGAGTCAAGGTGAACGGAAACCTGGACAGGCGTGAAGTGCAGTAGGTTGTAGCCGGACTCGCGCGCCGGGCGCAGCGCACGCTCCCAGCGGGGCAGCGGTCCCAGGCACTTGGCCAGCACCGTCTGGCACATGAGCGCGTCCGGCGCCAGCACGCGACTGCCGGCGCGCAATGTCGGCGCCACATGGAACCAGCCGGATCCCTAAACACACCAAACATGATACAACAATATTCTTCTTCTTTGTCGTTCCCTCATTTCATATTATATTTCATATTATAAATAGAGATTTCAATGCACTTATTCCTGGATTAAATTCGTATTTCGACTACAACGAGACCACTAAATGGAACGTTTTCGAGCGTCGTCCGGGTTGTGGAAGACGTCCCTTGGCCTCATAAGAGCCAGACAAATTAAGACACCATGGATACAAATGCGTCAAAGAGATACGAAGATCATTTTGTACGCACCTGCGGGCCCAGGCGTGACTCTCCACTATCGTAGACGAAGTAGTAATGGAAGCAGCCAGCACGCGACAGCCGCAGCGAGCAGTATGCATCGGTGTCCGTTAGTAGCAAACCGCTGCCGAGGAGCTCACCACCTCCCTCGGGCTCCGCTGCATCATCATCACCGCCGTTACGCCACTCCAATGCGTAGTACTGATTGCGCACGAACTCCGCTTGCTCGGCCTTCTCATCTACTGTTAAAGTTTAATATCCAAATCACTGTAACTGTATAATCTATACTAATAAATGGGAAGACGTGATAACTACAGAAGAGATAGCCACCTTCGGCTCTTTTGATATGAAGCTGCGGCTCTTTAGCTTCAACTTTGTACACTACTATTTATTGCTGGCAAGGAAAGTAAACAGGCTAAGCTAGTGTGTCTTACCATCCAGGATTGCATTTCCGCTTAACATTAGGTGGGATCTTGGTCTAGTACTTAGAAAGTATAAGAAAAAAGGAATAATTTTTGAGGCTTTTTAAAAATTTTGAAGGTTCGTAAATTGTAATTTTTACTTTACCGACTTAAAAGGTTGTAGACCCATCACTTATACCATAAAACAGCAAATTTCGGAGTATTTTTTAGTATAGAACATAATATTCATTAGTCATCTAAAAGCGATATTTCTTGGTTTAAAAATAATTATTTTCTATTACATTTTTTTCCCGATCGATATACAATTTTCCATTTTTTTTCTCTACCAGGTAAATCAGGTAAAATAAGCCGAAATAACAAGAATGAATCTCTAATAACTAATATAACAATATATTTAAATGGAACAATACTTACGAGTGTCGGTCACCACATAATTTGTGTAGAGAAAAACCTTCCGTCCGAGGAGACTTGGGCCCGGACTGAAGTGCAAGTGGCAACCTTTCTCGAACCTGAAAAGCCGCTTGTTACGAGGAATTCGAAAAATTAAATATTTTTAATCCTGTAATTTTTTCAATTTAAAAAGTGTATTTATTAAAAAGAGCACACAATGTTGACATAAATACTACACAGATATTGAAAGTGGAAGGGATTCCCATATTATGTTTGTTTGGAAAATGTCTTAAATCTTACCTGACCTTCAATATTAAAAAGAAATATAGTGTTGTTATATTTTTTTCATGACGAACCTATACATATAAGACAGTGAAGCTGTCCTGTACTGGTTCACCGTATTTGAGACGTGACTAAGCCTGAACGTCTATTTGGGAGTAACTCGACTCGAAGGTCCCTTCAACTTGACATTTAGTAGTGTTCAGAATTTTGTATCTAAGAAATAGCAACGCTTCCTCATAGCTGCTTGCATCACTTCAGTTAAACGTCGTGGTATTTTCGTTGCTTCATATCATATGAAAACAAGTTAGAGATCAGTCAGTACCTGTAGAGCGTGGCATCCTGGTGCTCGCCATGGTTGAGCGTGAGCACACGCACTTCACGAGCTACTTCCCCGCTGTCCCGCGAGTCGCGACTTTCCCTCCCGTCCCTCGCTTCGCGCGCCTCGTTCGCGCGTTTCTCCACAGCCATTTGTCTCTAAAAAAAAGTCACCCATTACCATAATGTTGCATTTCCATTGAAGAATCTTATCGCTGAGGTTCATCCCTCGGGTACCATAGAGTCAAAATGCTATCGCGAGTAAACGGCCCAAACCGACCCAGACCCACACTATAAGTCTAGAATAGATGTTGACGCTCTTGGATCCTGTATAGTTGTACCTTTGCCCTAATAACGGTAATCAGCCACAATAAAAACAAATATTACTGTTACTGACTTATGTTGTATTAGAACCCATCACATCGAACGCACCACAGCGGTTTTGGTCCGTCTCTTTTCTTGTTGTGATGAACTACACATATTAGCCAGAGAAGCTGATTTTTACCGTTTCACCGGATTGAGAGGTCGCATAGCTCTTAAGTCGCATAGTTTGAACCACTAGAGTTAGCCTGTTCTAGACTACCTACCCAATTCGCCCGCTTCCCCAGGGGCCAGGATGAAGATGTATGAATAAACACATTTCCTCCCATGTAAAAAACAACTTAAACACAAATTTCCAATTTAGTTCCCTGTAATTATAATAAAATCCTGCATCCGTTAATAATATAAAGTTGATCTACACTAATCGGAGTCAGAGATCAGTAACCTTTTCGATAACCGCCTTCTCGTGCACCTTTCGAGCGTAGTCGCTCTTCTCGCGAGACAACATGGCTGGCGAGGTGAGTGGGTAGTGGTGCGGGTCGCGGCGACGTGCGGCGTCGCGGGGTGTGGTGTGGCGTCGCGTGGTGCGTGCGGGCGGGGCGCGTGTCGTGCGGCGCGGCGCTCACGACACAGTGGCCGCGCCGGCGCACTGCCCCACCTTATAGCCGCCACGTGCACGCACCGTGACACCATACGACACCGCGAGGATCACTTACACCTTTGTGTACGACCGCAAGTACGTTTCACCTACTCTTTTTGAAGTCAAACTTCGTTACGCATGCTTGACTTGGAGAGTAAGCTGGTGAAGCGTTTCGAAAAGTGTGAGTGGGAAGTTGAGAGAGAGATATAATATAGTGAAGACAAAAAGACAGTTGCGTGTCGTATAATACGGTAGGGGCAAAAGCGAGAGATGCAAGTACACATTTTCTTTGTCTCTTGAATATCCACAAAATTATATTTTGTGGATATACTGTACATATATCTTCTTCTTCTTCAAGCCTAGAACCAGGGTTCGCTTTCCTGCTTAAACTTTGCCCGGACTTCGGCATCCTCCTTTGTTATATGCTTCTCTAACATATCCGCCTTCACAACGTCCAGTCAGCGTTTCATGGGCCTGCCGCAGGATCTTGGGCCTCGTGAATTGAGGACTAGGCATCTATTTCCGACATAGTCAGGAGGCCTGCGGTATACTGTACATATATAAATACATATATATACATATAGATGGAACTAAAGAAGTTTTACTTCAATCGTGTAGTCTAAAGCACACTCGTTATTTTAGGTCCAAGGGCTTAGACCGCCTCGCGGCCCTAGTGCAGATTGCCAGACTTAGCATGATTTTATTTAACGGTGTTTTATTTTCCGTGCAATGTTTTCCTTTACCGCCGAGCACGTGGTAAATCAGTGCTTAATTATTAAAATTTCAACAAAAAAATGTTGTCGCCACCGGGGATCGAACTTGGGTTGCTAGCGCACTTGACGCAAAGCTGCCACGGCTCTACGACTAAAATAATACAAATAGTAATAAGATAACTCGCATCATTTATCCGAATTGATGTTAGAATTGTAATTCGATTTTATGATTTTGGTTCTCCGTAAATCAATATACATAATAAATCCAAGAGTTTTAAAATTCTCTATAATAATTACAATTATGAGATGGTATTCACAGTTATTACATTAAAAAGATTTTGAAGTATATTATATAATGACTTATCGGTACTCGAAATTTGCATCGGCTATATTTCGGTTTAATTATGATATTAAATTGCACTAATCTACTTGGAAAGGAGATTTTACGGGGGACTGAAGTGTTTGTCCTCACAACATGCATTTCTGTTTAATTTTGTTTATTTAAGTATTCAATTATATTTATTATGTCTAAGAGTCTACAGTATCATCAAGTCTTGCAATGGTCTTGCAATATTTTTTATATAAAACGTATTAATCACAGTGCCAGGCTATGACCCTGATGGAATGCAAAAGCACTCTGCTTTCTTTAGATTTTTAAGCAGAAGTCTGTCCCTCTCTCGAGCATAGTAAGTACTGGCTAAACGGATTGTTTTACATTAGTCGCGTGTGTCTTTTAGGCCTGTCTATTCTTCTCAAATAAACAGACCGTATTACAATACAATTACCGGTGTAAAGTAGCATAGAGCCATTATGCAAATTCTGTTTGTACATTTTAACTTGTATATCATATCTATACCACCTTACATCAATAAAAACTATATAATATATATCTTTTGTCTTTGAACATAAAGGGTGTATACTAATTGAATTTAGCGCGAATATTTCGGTTTAATTTTATATTGAATTCCCGATATTTCGAACACTTTACAGTTTTTTTTTAGAGTCACTAAGGCAAAGGAAAACTTAACAACAATAAATAAGACCTGGCAGTTACCTACAACGATTATGAAAACATGTCAAAAGCCTGAAATTCCCACGTGATAATGACCGCTGTAAAGTATTGGAGGCGTCAGGAAGCCACTAAACGACTAAACCGGTATACAGCTATATCTATAAGCAATAACAAAAACTGAAAAATCGATTGACACGCTATTACGCGCGCACACCCTCTTTGTATTTCCGAAATATCGTCGAAATATTATGACAGAAATAATCAAAACCTAATCAAACTTTTATCAAACTACTCGTTAAAGTTGTGGTGTGTCGTATAGCCCCTTAAATGGGAGAGTTCCGAATAGTGGAGAAAGGCTTTGATAAAGAACTTGTACGGAGTTAAGAAGGTGCGTGTGGGGCCACACGGACAGACCATGCGTACCTTCCCGCGTTTCGGCCTAAATAACCGCGAGGTTGATGGGGCCATGGGAGGTGGTGGGTAGTCAGTTACTCGTTTAACGACCTTTTCATTAAATCATCAAAATCGGTTCACCCAGTCGAAAGTTACGAGGTAACAAACATAAAAACCATACACACGAATTGAGTAAATCGTCCTTTTTTGAAGTCGGTTAAAAATCCGTAAAAGTAGTTTAACTAAATAGCAGGCACTATCTGCTTCTCACCAAACTTATTAAATATTAAATATACCAGGCACAAACTCACCGGGATTCAAGTCACCGATCATCAAACCTTCACTAACATGGCATATGAACAGTATAAACGTTTCCGTATTTAATCTGATAACTCCGAACGCATATAGATCAATAATTATACTTTATGATAAGTTATAATTAAGATAATGCATATGTTATAACTTCATATAACATACATATTATCTTAATAACCTCTTTGACACTGAACATAATTTAAATGGAAGTATCGTATCAAAACTTACATCTTAAATATATAGCATCTTATTAAAACGTCACCATGTACTATGCTAAAAACAACTTTTCATATTTGAATATTTTGCAATATTAATATCAATTCTATTGCTTCGAATTTATCAAGTTGATCTCATAAGATGTTATTGTTTTTATTTTATCTTTATATTTGTTGTTATATTATAATAGGTTAATTATTTTTTCTATTATATACATTAATCAGACCATATCGCCTAGACTTATCTCGACGGACTTAGTGCTAGAACATAAAAACATGCCAACCATCAACATTTCAAAAGTAGTCAACTAGAAATCTTCCAAAAGTGGCATAAAAGTTAGTTTAGCTTAGATTGTCCCATTTAGTTTAATTAATATACTAGCTACCGAACGAGTTGTGGTTCTGTCCTCTCGGGGGCTACTAGAGCTACGCCACCTCTCAATCCGGTGAAGCTGCAAAGGCCAGCCTCTCTCAAAAAAAAAAAATTTTTTTAGTTTTAAGAACAAGTGATTTCCAAAAGAAATAAACCATCAGAAATACATAATATTTAATTTATATATTTTAGTTACATTAAAGTGTTAAAAACTGGAAACGTCTTACGTCAGTGACATATTAAAGGCTAATGCATGAATGTTCTCTCAGTAAGGATTTCTATGTAAAGGACAGAGTAGGACACCCTAAGACTAGGTGGAACAAACAATCTTTGCAGGACGGCTGGCAAAAGCTGGATAAGAGTGGCCAAGGAACATCCTCAGTGGCATGCTTTTTCAGAGGCCTAAGTCCAACAGTGGACTGTTGCAGACTGATAATGATGAATTCAGTGTAAAGTGTTTAGTACACTTTATTATTACTTTATTACTTATTTTATTAAGATACTTTATTAAGATTTAGCCAAAAAAGTTAACATACAACCTTATAGAAAGTAAACTCTTCCCAACAACAAAAACAAAATGCACAAAGATAAAAATAGAAAAAATGTAAAAAAAAATTTTTTAGTTTTAAGAACAAGTGATTTCCAAAAGAAATAAACCATCAAAAATACATAATATTTAATTTATATATTTTAGTTACATTAAAGTGTTAAAAACTGGAAACGTCTTACGTCAGTGACATATTAAAGACTAATGCATGAATGTTCTCTCAGTAAGGATTTCTATGTAAAGGACAGAGTGGGACACCCTAAGACTAGGTGGAACAAACAATCTTTGCAGGACGGCTGGCAAAAGCTGGATAAGAGTGGCCAAGGAACATCCTCAGTGGCATGCTTTTTCAGAGGCCTAAGTCCAACAGTGGACTGTTGCAGACTGATAATGATGAATTCAGTGTAAAGTGTTTAGTACACTTTATTATTACTTTATTACTTATTTTATTAAGATACTTTATTAAGATTTAGCCAAAAAAGTTAACATACAACCTTATAGAAAGTAAACTCTTCCCAACAACAAAAAAACAAAATGCACAAAGATAAAAAATAGAAAAAAATGTAAAAAAAATAAAAAAAAGGTAAAAAAATAGAATCAACTGTTTTGTGAAGTCGAAAAATACATGCATATCATTGTGATTCTAAGAAACATAATATAAATGTAATTATTTTCTTAGTTACACAATACAAGCAATGAATATAGTCATCCTTAAGCATTAATTCATTACAGAATATAATCTCAATCTTATGGTGATTAAAATTCCATCAACATATAATCTCAAATCAATTCTTTTGGAATATATTAAACCTTGCTAAAAATAATTGAAAGCCCGATGTTTTTCATGACAATTAACATTTGACCATTTTAATGGAATGCATGTATCGTAAAATTTGTAGCCACTTTATGGTGATAAGTCTATATAACATGGGACCTTATAAACTCATAGAAAAGTGGATAGCAAATGTTTACTCTGTCTACCCCGCTAGGTTAAAAGGATGAGAGTTTATTAAGAAATTGCTCATTTCACAATCTTGCATTGCATGCACAAATTAATTTATTTTAAAATCTTACATTTGATATGAATCTTTCAATTCTATTCTAATAGTAGTATGGCTAATAATTCAATAAGCACTAGATCTTAACATACCCTGCTATTCTTGAAGGCAGCAAGTCGTGATAAGCAAGAGAACATTATAAACCAAATCAGAGCCACTGTACAACACAATAGACATAAAGTAATAAAAGCGTCACTACTACAATGAACAGAACATAGTAACGCTATAAAAGAAATTAAATTAGCTTTATATACAATGGTTATTAACTACAGATATTAGAAGGCATTGTGTATTTAATGACCAAGAGATGTTCTGGCTACCAGACATAGTAACAGGTTAAGTTAGGTAAATCAAAATTATAAGTAATTGTTATGATTGCATTATTAATATAGAAAAATGCCGACACCATTTTAGATTTTTCTTTCTTTCATGTTATTTGGTTAAATGAAAAAATTCTTTAGCCATTATATTTTTTTTAAGATTATATATTTAAACCAAAATTATAATACAAGTAACTTTTTTAATTGTAACATAAATATAAGGTAAAAGTTGTTTTCAATTCTTAAATAATATCATATTGTACAATTGTATTCTATCATTCTGTTCCCAATTACTTATTACAAAAAACTAGTAATATTATCATAAATGAAAATAGTATGCCATTAAAAATCTTAATATCTCTCTACCTTCTTTTTTACATAATAAATAAATCATACTAGATAATCTTAACATCAGATCAAATTTAATGGTAAGTTATGAAAAGCAAAAAATATACAAGAATTAAGAAAAAAGAATATTATTTAAATTAGTTATATTTCTGAGTAATAAACAATATTATAAGTTTTAAATTTATAAAAATAATTATATTCTTCTATATATCCTTTTGGTATATCATAATACTTACAAAATAATTGCTGTGTTTCTTTCACTGAATCATCAGTGTTTATATTGTTATTCTTCTCCGTATTCTTACTTGATGAAAAACAATATACAAAGATATATTCCGACCAAATGCAAATGTTGTTTTGATTTGAATTCATTCCCTCCTTTGAATTAACCCCATTCTTTTGACAGTTATCACCTCCACACGACCTTCAATTAAAGCGTTTTGGTCCATGAAAATGAGATTGATATATTAAGTTAATAATTACAAAGTACACAGAATTGGGGAAACTATTGACGTTAAATATTTTGATAGATTCCAACGAACGAAATTAAATTTAATACAATATTTCAATAAAAAAATAGTACCATTATCATTTTAAATTAAATCTTTTGTCTGATTAAACTCAAATAAATACTCGGCTATCTGTTTCGAAGATTAAAGCCAACTCTAGTCGCAACTGATGATGACAAACTTACTGATAACTCCAGAATTTGAACACCGGCCGATTCAACCAATAACATTGCGTTTTATCAATTCTCACGATCCATAAAAATGTATGACAATAGGTTTGGCCTTATCATGGTTTAAATGTAATAAGTTCGGTATAAAGTATATAGTGATATGCATCACCGTATACCTCGATTGGGTTAAAAATCTAATATATTTTTTCTCTCCATTAAAAATTTAAAATTAAGAAATTGCAAAATTAAAAAAATATTAAACTTTAATTATTAATGGCAATCTATTAACAAATAATTTTACTATAATTATATATGGGTTGTGAACTCGACCAAACATTCAATCGAATGAATTTGTAATACCGTTCGCGGGCAGTAAAAAAACCTGCTGATATTTTTTTCGCGACATACATAAATCCCGTAAATATTCTTCACTTGAGATCGTATTTTGTGTGATATGAAATGGATTTTATAAATGAATTGAGAGTAATTATTATAGCATTTAGCCACTGGCATAGAGTCAAATATTTTTGGCTTAATATGACGAAAATTAAATGTCAAAATATAAAATTGACAAGTATCACATTTTTATAATCGACGTCAAACAACAAGAATTAAAAATCTGTATTTATATAAAAAAATATTAATTAATTTTACATTATCTTTTACGTAAAGCAGCAAAGTTTACACAAATTTATTGATGTTATAACCACACGCCACCAGATACCGTGCAAATGTCAAAAATAGGTTAGTATAAATTATTCCTCCGCACAGTTGTTTTCACCTATTTTTATGAATCATATCCATGTATTTTTCGTAGACTTTTGTTAAAAATGACTTCTGTGCTTCCTGTTACGTTGCTACCTATCGGTGTTCGTGGTATGAAAGTTCTTAACCGTGAGAAATTCTTGCGTAATATAGTGGTGCCAGTACTAAAAGTATCCGACGAGAAGATATCAAAAGTGAGCCCAATATGCAAGAATTACTTGCTAAAACTTGAAAATTTTAAGCCTATTCAACCTTTGAAAGACAATGCTGGTAATTCATGTAAAGTTATTCATTTAAACCCTGAAAAAATCAACAAATGGGCAGACATCAATGATATGGATCATCAATTCCTTAGTAACTATGAAATCACAGAAAACGATTTTGATTTAAAGGAAATACAAATGACATATGACAATTTTAAATATGACTGGATTTTCAAAGCAGTACTCCCAGAAAATGAAGAAAAGGTCAGTGGTTTTTCTCAAATAGGTCACATCATTCACCTAAACTTGCGAGAACATCTACTAGATTACAGGCAATTGATTGGTGAAGTTTTAATTGACAAGATCAAAACTTGTCGTACAGTTGTCAATAAAATCAAAATCATTGATAATACATACAGAAACTTTAGTATGGAACTTATTGCGGGAGATGAAGATTATATGGTTACGGTGAGAGAAAATAGTTGCAATTTTAGGTTTGATTTTTCTAAAGTGTACTGGAATCCACGTTTAGGTAAAGAACATGAGAGGATATTGGAATTGTTAAAACCAGGAGATGTTTTGTTTGATGTCTTTTGTGGTATTGGTCCATTTTCAATACCAGCTGCAAAACGAAAATGCAAAGTATTTGCTAACGATTTAAATCCAGATTCATTTACATGGTTGAACATTAATGCTAAGCAAAATAAAGTCAATATGTCATTTTTCAAATCATATAACTTGGATGGCAAAGATTTTATTTGTACTATCTTCAAAGAGTTTTTACATAGTTTATGTATAGGTAACGAAACATTGCAGAAGAGTGCTAAAATACATCTTACAATGAATTTACCAGGAATGGCTGTAGAATTTCTGAAACATTTTCATGGATTGCTAACAGATAAATCACTTATTGACAAATTTAATTGTGAAATTATCATTTATGTTTATTGTTTTGTTGTTGGAGATGATCCAAGCAAAGATGCTGTAAGATTAGTTAAGGAAAACATTGGATATGATATAACTGAAGATATCTTAAGTACATTTTATGTAAGAAATGTTGCTCCAAAAAAAGAAATGATGCGAGTGACATTGAAAATAACAAAAAAAATAATTTTTGGATTAAAACAAGAACAAGAATGTGACGGACCTCCTTTAAAAAAGTTTTGTGTTGAAGAGAAATGATAAATATTATTTGTTCTAGGTCCACTATGAAGTTACATTAATTGTCCATTGATAGTTTTATAACTGATCGGACACTGCATTACAGGAATAATCATAATTTTCTTTAGCATTTAAAAACATACATGTAAAAACTTCCGACATTGTTATCAAATGTTTATTCCTTTGTATATTATGAGTTAAAAAATACTGTATTAACCACTTTAAAAGTGTTATTTCATAAGGAAAAATACTTTTTATAAATAATATTTCTATACCAAAATAATCTGAAGGTTATTTTTTTTTGGTGTACATGATATATTATGAACAATATTTTAACATTTGTTAATAAAACAAGTAAAAATGTCATTGCAGCATTTTATTTACAAATTTCTAATAATACAAAAAAATAAATAAAAGCAGAAAAAGCTTAAATTTGAGTTAGAAATATGGAGCTAGGCTGGCCCTATAACAATAGGAAACTAATAGATTTGGTGACCGCTAAAATGATGGTTGATGTCTTTGTCTCATATATTTTTACTCACCTCAAGTTTTGTGGTATAGTATATTTTAATATAAATAAAAAAAAAGTTTGCAAGCTATTTTTTTTTCAGAAATTTAGTGACATACTTATTTACCATTCCAATTAAGCTTAAGCATGTCCTAGGATATGTTACGCGTCAATAGTCAAATGGTGGATTTGAACCTACAACCTCACGTTACGCAAACCGTACTGTAAACCCGTAGGCTATTAACGCTTTTCTACTTTAAAGCAGATACAAAATAAGACAGGTAAAAACTAGAAACAATTGCTGTGTTTGTGTACTTCGGTTAAAAAAGAGATTTAGTATAAAACGATTTGAAGAATCCTTTGACTGTGATTTTCTTACAAGTGTTGTGAAAACATCTATGCATTGATAAATTCTCCCTATTGATATGTAATTATATGTACACTTTGTTCTATACAACCAGCACTACTTATTCTATGATACAAAACATTGTTTCTTAAATAATAAGTACTTCTATTATTCACACTGCATTGTATAACTTATGTCCTTTCAATTTGCATTTCTTGTCTTGCCCTGGGCAGTAATACGAGACTGGAAATAGATTTGGATGTACTATCAAATGTAGAAGTGTGTTTTTTGCTATTGCTACAAATAAAAAAGAATAAAATTCAAATTTATGCCTAGTTTTACCCGATTTAGTAATTATCAGACTATATCTATGATAACTCTTGTCTTTTCAACTTGATCCTCGAACTTTTCCAAGTTCAATTTCAAGATGAGAGTGAGTTTATTTAAATTTATTAATTTTATTGCCCCGAGAAAGTTGGTTCACCTATTTGTTTATTTAAATGACATTCAAGGGGTTGTATTGCAGTGGTATGCAATTATTTATAAATATGCCAAATGTTTATAAACCGTTACACGTAGTTTCAGAGATTTGTCGTTGTTGAAGTTAGTCAGCTAGCACGGAATGTGGCGTAAGATTAATTTTTAATGCTTGTCTGCCAATTCAGTTCACTGTGAGAATTTAAATTACAGAAAATTTATGTAAGTATGGGTATTTGTATTTGTATACTAGACCTTGACAACCCATGTATTTGTATACTAGACCTTGACAACCCATGTATTTGTATACAAATACATGGGTTGTCAAGGTCTAGAATTTATGAAACTGCAATATAGAAGCTTTGAAAACCTTTTATGCTTCAAGCCAAGTTTGACTATTCTGCGAGATTTGGGAAGAAAATCGGTTAAGTGCTTACAGTTACGCGGATTGACATTATTGGTAAATAGAGCTACTTTAGTTATTCCTAAAAATCCGTTCGCTTCGCCCCGTTGATTACTTGGACAATGGGGTCAATACCCTGAGGCCCGTACCTGCAAGGTTCATTTAACCTTGTAGATGTCCGACTTCACTTGAGGGCTATTTTCACAAGATACTATTTTAAATGTATATTAAAAACCATCAATAATTTATGCAACGAAAAATAACTTAAACTATTTAACAAGTTGTATGGCTATGTAATTAATTTTGATATTGATGCTCAATTAAAATGCAAAATTTTTTAATTAAGGCATAAAAACAATTAGGTTTGTGAAAATTATTGAAGGTCTTTGCAGTCGCTTGGCGTGGCAACTGTTCGATGCGTTTTTGTTTCGAAATCTATATAAAGTTAACAAACCATTTTTTACCTCGATTATTTTGTGAAATTTTTAAAGTGATATATAAAAAAGAAACAGGTAAAGGCTCTTAACCCAAGATTATGTATGCGCAGGTGTGTCAGGATCATACTAAATTCGTGATCTCTGTCTACCCCTTAGAGTGACTTTATAATGTTTGTGTAGGAGCCAATACAATGTTGAGCTCTTGGATCCTTTTAATCGTAGCGGGTAGAATTTGATGGGTTTTATATTGGTTGCCCTGGAGGTTCCATAACTTTACCGGTTTGAGAGGTGGCCTAGCTCTTAAGCACTCGGTCTGAACCTCTTATTTGTGGACAACATAAAGCCCCTAAGTTGGAGGAGAGTTGAGCAAGAAGGAAAGGCCTTGATAAAGAACTTGAAGGGAGTCGAGAAGGTGCGTGTGGACATCGCCGACCACGCATGCCGTGCTGCGTTACGGCCTATATAATCGTGAGTTCGTGAGGTTGGTAGGGTCGTGGGAAGTACAAGAGTATGCTGTATATGAGACTATCTTTTTCTTCAATTCACAGTTAGATTGGTGACAAACGAAATAAAGTAATTACAAAAATCTTTAGTTGAAGTTTTATAATAAGTTTAAACGTAAAATTACGTTATAATTTTCTTTGTTACTAAATTGCAGATTTTAAACAGTGAACTCGGCTCTTAATTAATATTATATATATACATACATATTGACAGGCAAGTCAATTAAGATAATAATGTAAATTCAATTGAAAATGAGTATCCTTCAATTAGTAATTCGCATCGATTTCTCTTTACAATACCAATGTATTCAGTGTCTGATACTTACAGTAAATAATTGTCCGGATACATTAATGAATCTCTTTTTATACATTTTATAAAACGGATAGTTAATTTCAGGTTTTGTAGTACAGAAACAATGCCGCAAAAATCGGAAAATGTGAAAATGGATCGACCAGATATTACACAAGTTTTAGAAGAGACACAACAGGTAGGTTTTCATTTATTACAGACATATTGACTTCGAACTAATATGTTATTTATTTCCGTTTAACCTAGCGTCTGTACTAATGGTCAGGTAGACTGCGCTCAGCTGTTTAGTATGAAGCTCTACTAACCCTAAGATTGAGAACTTATCTTGGAGTGAATCTGTATTTAATTTTTTATGTAGCTTTTCTGTCTGTGTCTCTTGTCACCTCTCGTTCATATAAGTATTAAACTTTTACTGAACAATTTTAAAGAATTTCATCGTGTTATTACTATGTCATCAATTATTGATTTCAAGGTAAGGAAACATATTTTTCAGATAATTAGGAAATGTTTCACACAATTCCAACTAGACGAAGTTTTCGTCTCTTTCAACGGAGGCAAAGACTGTACTGTACTATTAGATGTCACAATTAACGTATTGCGAGGCATGTACAACAAGGAAGACGTAAGCAAAGACCTTAAAGTTCTTTATATAAGAACAAATGGACCATTTAGAGAAATAGAGAACTTCGTGAAGCAAATAGAGACGCATTATAAAATAAAACTCATAGTGACGGACGGGGAGTTGAAGCAAGCGCTTGAGCGGGTAACGGAAAGTGATAAAAAACTTAAGGCATGTCTAATGGGAACGAGGCGGACAGATCCCTATTGTGCTAATTTAAAATTTATGCAGGTAAAGTTTCCCCTTTTATACGTTGGCCTTTGTAATCATTTAGGAGTAACTGACCTTCCATTGAAATATAATATATAGCCCATTGCTTTACATTAAAATATTTGTGAGCTTAGGTCTTACACGGTGTCTAATGGGAAAAGATGTCAAGAAAAAGTGAAATACGTCACGAATATAAGCGATGCATTATAAAGTATCATTAAAAAGAAAGGAGATGGTTCACGTCAATTGTGGAATGAGTCAATATGATTTTCAATTTCTATTGACCTTTATTTTAGTGTCACTTCGAGTACGTACCAACATTTATGGTCATGGGACAATGGGTTTCCAATTTAATATTGTAAAAAGTATCATTTCCTACCATTACATGGCGATCATGTCAAAATATATCTATGCTGTAAGGTTTGCATCGTATTTTAAACGGATATGCAGAAAACTTCTTGTGGAGCAAGCTTATCGTTCTTCATTTACATATGTTTTTAGTCTTAATCAAAAATTGTACAACGTTATCAAGCTATAATTTCGCAGAACACAGACGATGACTGGCCACAATTCCTACGAGTATCGCCTCTCCTGAACTGGACATACCATCAAATATGGAGTTACATTCTACAGGGAAGAGTGCCGTATTGCAGCCTATACGACAAGGGGTAATTGAGCTTATTGCTGGGCCAATGTATACCTGTATCTAACGTTAAGCGAGCTATTCTTTTAATGTATTTGCTAACACTCTATTTATAAAGAAATAATAAGCTTAATTTGACCCTAGCGGGGTAGACAGAGATTGGTTAGAGTTTTAATTTCCCAATTTTAACCATGTTTATTGGATCCCTTGACCGGGTACAAATTTTTAGGAAGTGAGTTTTTTTCTTTGCTCATTTTATAAAAAGTGGAAAGGAACACTTGTCTCTGTCTACTCTACTAAAAAGGGCGTGAGAAATTATTATATTAAATGCATCTCAAAAATTACTTATGATTTGGATAAAATTTGGTATATAGATAAGTTTTTCTTTTCAATTTTATATGAAAAACAGAGTTTTAAACAAAAAGAAAATTACAACGCCATCTCGGAAATTAAATCTCGAATCCATTCACATGTATGTATACAGGATAGTACTACAGTGATAAAGGGACGGAAAAAAATTAAAAAAAAACAGCAATCAAACAAATCATTGCTGATTTTTTTTGGAAAATAATGAATTTTTAACGACACTATCGTTTCATTAAGCTATACTAACACGATGAAGCGTAAATAATTATAATAAAACGTATTAAAAATATGATTTTTTTTAAATCAGGATCGATTTTATTTTCGTTCAATCATCGAAGTTATAGTATATTAGTACTATCGTCTGTCTTCAGAAGCTATCTCCCTGTATATGATGTGCATGTATATGTATTTATTTTAATATTTAGTTTTCGATTGCACCTTGACGATTACACCTGCCAATATGTTTTTCTCTCACACAGGGTTAACTGGTGGAGACTACTACTAGACTTAAGGCACTAAATCTGACTTTATGGACCTAAATTTAAGGTATCACAATATATAATTAGAACAACTAAATAAATATTCTAATATTCTATTTACCTGTTTCCAGTTATACATCGATAGGTAGCACGTCAAATACAAGGCCTAACAGATCACTAGCGTACTCTGAAAACGGCTGCATATGCTATCGGCCCGCATGGCTGCTAACAGATGAAACATTGGAGCGAGCGGGACGGGGCAAGCACTCCCCAAAAGGCCTTGCCACACCAACGACTAATTGCATCCTCACTGATGAATCTGCGCATTCCAATTAAACTACACAATCGGGAAACAAAATCGTACAAATGGTATGATATTAACGATCCGTTATTTCTCCTGATCTTCATTAACTGTGTCTATCCACTGCTGCAAATCCAATGCCTTCCACCATATGCTCTCCTTCGCTTTCCGCACCCAGACACTTCTGGCTATCTAATGATTCGTATGGGATAATCTGGACTATACGGTATTCGGTAGTAAAGTGACATCTTCGATTCACTCATCATCCTTCGATTCTCCCTATCAAGAGTGTCAGTGATAATTTAAATCTTTGACACAACGGCAATTGAATTGCAATAGATTGGTTTCGTGTGCTGTAGTTTCGGTGGCAAATAGCTGACAGAGGAATTGTTTTTATTGACGAAATAACACATATAATAGAAATACACAGTTGGCCAGAGAGGCTGACTGCTTCACCGGATTGAGAGGTGGCACAAGGGTCTCCCCGGTGAGGGCTAACCTGGGCTTGGACGGTTACTATGTTACGCGTAAGCATTACTATCAGAGTGCGCGCGAGAGAACGACTCGTTCGATAGCTATTTTATTAATTAAAATAATGCGACAATCTAATCTAAACTAACTTATATGCCTCATCGAGAAGCGATGGCGCTGGGAGAAGAAGTGGCCGAAGATACTGCAGCAACGCCCCTAACCCTACCCAGGGGGTAGGGCTTTCTCATAAAATACTCAAGGATTGTTCGCAACCTCCGACAAACTGAGAGGAACGAATTGCATTATTAATCTATATAAAAAAGGAGTATTGAAAACTGGCATAGGTCGAAGTAACCGTTTCCTTTCTTCAGATGGACCTGATGCACAGGACAGTGGCTGGATACGAGAAGCGAAGAATCGCGTGTGGTGGACGGGGTTGGGGAACTTATGTGCAGCTGTGGTGTTGATGGTGGGGCAAGAATATAAAATTGAATACGTTCATTACCAGTGCAGACGGAGTAAATACTACGGATCATAGTGATAATTATATAAGTGCATTAAATGTGATTTATAATATTTACGAATGCTAAATATTGAATAAAACTTATTTTACGGGTTTGATCACTGTTCAATGATTATCAGGCTCATCTCCCATAATGTGAAGAGATGCTACTTGCCTTCGTTATCGCATTTAGCATTGGGAGTTCGGAATCATTCTAGTTTCATTACCAAATATCATGGCAGAATTCCAAATTCCATTGTCACCATCCACGACTACGGTTTACGCGTAATTTCCTTCCACGTACTATCAAATGTCACAAGCGATGTTTCCGAACCTATACAATTCAGGAAAGTATAGAAACGGTAGGCTCGTTCCTTTCTCATAGGTCGGCAAAGCACCTAAAGTTCCTCCTGTGTGTCTGTGATCCTTTTGCTATATAAATATTAACACTCGTAAAGACCTTGAAGTTTCGGGAACTTAGTATTGTACAGCGATTAAAACGGTAAAACTTGTTTTATTCAATTCATATGTGATTCTAATGAGGGCAAGGTTCCCTTATTACATATTTAAACAGATAAAATAAGTGTTTTTAGTTAAATTTGTTATGTGTAAAAAAAACAAACAACAAATTTAGTTACCAGTTATTTTTTTAAATTATATTATTAAGTTGACACAACTGAAAACAATATACAAAAACAGTCACAAAACAATTGTAGAGGTAATATTATTATAAAACCTGCACGTTCTTATTAAGAAAGGGTGTTAAGTACAAAATGTACTTACGATGTAACGATTGGTGATTCGAATCGCATTGACTTCTACCAATGGGTTGCCATCTTTAAAAAAAAATTACTACGTCCTGTACTATCCGCTTTTCACCGAGCTCAACTCCACCTAGATTATTAGAATGTGAAATATAGGACAACTATACACCACACGCAAATGTTTTAGCACGTGTTTTTTTTTACTTTAAGAAGTATATTAACGAGCAAAAACATAAGCGGTATTACGCGCGAACGCCTTTGTATTTCCGAATTACCGCAGGAATATTACGACAGAGAATTAATCCGAAATTAACCAAACACTCATCAAAATACTCTCGAAGTACATCCGTTCCAATAACAATGAATCATTGAAATCAGTTTTCATGATATTAAGTCATTTGTCCATTTGTGGCGCACATACTTGATGCAAATTTAAGACTTATATGGTCCTCTAATGGATGCCGTTGTCAGAATTAAAAATAGCACCAGCTTTCAAATAATTTAAAAAAGAATCGTTAAAACCCAGGTCAAAGTTATCAGTTAAACAAACATAAAAAACAGACAAATTGAGAACCTCCTTTTTTTAAGTTGGTAGAAAATTAAAAAAATAGCAATTCGTTGGTAAAAGCTGACTGGGATTCGAAATCGAAAGTCAAATTATTTAGCCATTGGGCTATTGTTGTTTTTTATTATTTATTTAAAATTAAGAATGTATTCTTAATCGCCAACATTAAAAGAGATCTGTTAATATATATATATATAATATAATTTTTTTACAGCATTACAAAACTTAATTCCAACACGTCAAGTATTGGAATTAAATTGTTCAATTCATCACAACGTGAAGTTTCCATAGTAACCTTACAACGCATTCTTGATTTATGTTTTAAATAATAGAAACACAGAATAACCAGATTAGTAAGTTTAACCAGTATTGAACTGGGCCTCGAATTTGCGTTCGCCAATGACATGTCACAATAAAACTAACCTATTACAATTCAATTATCATTGAGCCAAAAACCGTAACCTACTAAAAAAAATTGATAAGTAATTCTTAATTGATTTTTTTTATAATCCGAGTATTCGATATTGATAATGAATTAATAATGATGAAGATATGATTATTTACAAGATTAACCCTTCAAGTGGCAAAATCACGCTCTGGGAGTAAAAAAAATGTGATTGTATGACAGCCGCCATTTTGAATTTTGTGGCAAATACTTTTCGTTCCCAATTCCCTAGGGTGCTCATTGTAGAGTAAAACTGCAATTTAATAATTTTTTTGTATGGAACATGTGCTTTTAAGTTGTATTTTTTGAATCTTAATAATGTTGAGTCATAACATAACCCTAAATACATTTGTTTTGGCGGGCACGATCGGGCAGAAATTATCAAAATGGCGACTGCCGCACTAGGGGCTAAAAAATAGCAACAATACTGTCTGTTTATTGGAAAAATAGCGGCAAAACTGAACTAGCAAAAATCAAGCTACGACAGCACTAAACATACAATTTGACGTATTTGGTTTAGCAAACTCTGGGCCCATAATACTTCTGAATAATGTTAATAGTAACAATTGTGTGATAAATTTATCTTATATATAATTATTTATACAACAATCAATGCATGGAATCTATGTAAAATATCTACTTTATTTTATGTACTTAATTTTAAATAAATTTGTTACAATAATATAACTAAGCTTTATAATTACATTTTTTACAGAAGGGATACATGAGTATATGGTTGTTAAGTGATATACAATATTGCCTAGGTATTGGAAGCAAAAAGTGTTCTGACATCCTATTTTTTTTTTCACACAAAATTACAAGCGTGTATGAATGAGTGTATGGGAGTGTGCGCACGAGTGTATAATATGCCTGTGTATCAACTAGTCATAACATTTCATGAAAAACAAAGTTTTTAACATTGAATTTATTTTTAACGCGGTATAATTTACTAACAACCCTAATGGCTTTACAATTAAACACATAATTTATCTTAATATATCAATAGTTTAGAAAGTTTTATTTTAAGTGTTGCTTCCGGAGTTGTCCGGTTTCACGTGTTTCCTTACGAACTCTTGAAGAGAGGCGACATCTTCCGGTTGATCATCTGAAATAAATTTGGTAATTCATTGGTGCATATATTAATCACCACCAGGTAGATTTTTTTTAGCTGGCCTTGACTGCTTCACCGGATTGAGAGGTGGCATAGCTCTTAGGTTGCTTAGCCTGAACCGCTATTGCTAGTAACTCGACACAAGGGTCCACCCGGTGAGGGGTACCTCGGCTTGGACGGTTACTATGTTACGCGTAAGCATTCCGGACCAGGTCGATTAATATGTCCCTTTTTATGCAGAACCTAAAGAAGTCGAAAAGATGTTTCGCTCTCTTCCCTTTACACTCCAAAGCCACTAATACTCCAAATTTAAACAAGAACCGTCGGTACAATTCGTCCTTCCATTGCTCGAAACATAAATTAGTTCTATTTCTGAAACATTGGCTGTTTCTCACACTATGACACCATTGTTTGATAAAATTATTGAAGTGTAGCTTTGATTTGAAACCTTGATGAAACGGAAAAGCGAAGATCAAAAAAGAAATACATTTACCGCTCCATCATGTTTAGTATGAGCTAAACGAACTATCGTTACTACATAAAAAATATATTATTTTACCAAAAAAAAGCAGCAATTAAACTCAACGAGTGTTTCATTTTTTCTGTTAAACATGATTTTTTTAATCAGGATAGATTTTTTTTCCGTCCCATCATCATAGGTGTCATTAGTACTATCGTCTATCTTAGTTTTAGGAAGCGGTATCCTAATACCCTGTATATTCTTAACATCTCATCTCAACACTCATAACTCAAAATAAGTCAGAATTAACGACAACAAATTGAATGTTCTCTTCTAAAATCCGCCTTAATCGAAATCCTCTATAATTCAATTCTTTGACGTCTTCCTTGAGGTTCGACTTATGTTGGTTCCCACTGGATATTATTACACTCCTTCAGAAATAATCATTGGTTAAGGTTACTCCTTATCTGCCCTTTTGCAATACGTCGCCAATCTGTATACATGTACATCGCTTACGTCGTTCTAGAGCGCTATCTACGACCTTACTGCAAGTTTCTGCGCTATACAATTTCTTCCTCATTCATCCTTCATGATCCTGATTAAGGTAATTATATATATTAACTAAATTTAAAAATGTTTTATTTACGAGTAAACAAACCGACTTCAAATCAAACGTGATAAATCAAAAAACGCTACTATAAGTGGCGGCAGATAACGCATGTGTACAGTCGCAGTCGTATTAATTTGTACAAATTATAAATAAGGGTTTTACTTTTTATAACATACCATATTCACTATTTAAAATCACAAATAAATTAATAAAAGTACTACACAACTAATACAACACAACTTAATAAAATAAAAATAAACTAAAATAGTCAATATCACTCGCAATTAACAGAGAACAAAAGTCAATTAACATAAAATTTGGAAAGCGACTGTACACCAGGAGTGAGTGGGGTGTGGTATCGGTGCGCGGGATAAGATACGTCAGGAGAGCCAATAAGCACTCGCGCATTGCCCGCCCGCGCCCCTTCACTCCCCTGTGATACCTTATATTCAACATCTGCGCAAGAACGGTCAACGCTAGAGATATTTGCTTTTTTAATGACGAACCCACAGATTGGCCAGAGAAGCTGGCCTTGACTGGTTCACCGGATTGGGAGGTGGCATAGCTCTAGCGCTAGTAAATCGACACAAGGGTCCCCCGGCGAGGGGTAACCTCCGCTTGGACGGTTACCATTACGCGTAAGCATTCTGATCCGAGCTATACATATATACTATACGTCTATATATAACTATACATGTATACTATTAGGTCATAGTATTAGGTAGTAATAAACTGTTATTAATTAAATCAGAATGCAAGTTCCTATGTCAACAAGAATCATACGTGATCTAATTGATCCCATTTCCTTTCAAAGAAAAAATCAAAAACAGTTTATAAAGGTGCGTTCATAAATCGCTGTCACAGTATGTGTGTAAACAAATATAAAAAAATACAGACATTATATAAAAGGCATATCTAAATCCTGAACTTACCTTGCGACATTCCGGCTTCAGTGCCTTCGTCATCGCTTGAGCTCTCGTTACCAGGGTGCTTAAGATACATGTCGCTTAGTTCCCTCCCAGCAACAACCGACTCAATAAACTTGTTGTTGTTGGTGTCTAAAACATAAAGTCATATCAATTTTTGAAATAAAATAAACTTACACTACTAACAAACGAGGTTATATCTACGTATGTAAGTGATAGTTATATAAGCTCGGACTAGACACAGCTAGATGTCGCTGTCTTGGTTTACGCCAAACCTATATACCGGGCACAAATTTTTGAATGTGTGGCGTTCATTACATATACTTTAAAGATTTAGTTCCGAAAATAACTGAGTTGTTCCCAGTGAAACTATTAATATAGTCCTGAAAAGGACTGACAGATGGGGTTCGCAGTGAAACTATTCATATAGTCCTCAAAAACACTGATAGATTGTTCCGTGAAACAAGAAAACACATCTAGACGGGCACAACACAACGGCCGCACAAGGTCACGCGCCGCACACTACACACGTGAGGCCCGCTAGGGTGCAAATGAAACGGAGCAACCACGCCACGCGCATATTTAAGATTCAAGACTTTATAGAACCCATATTTTGTATATAAAGAGCAACATTTACCCAAATAAATCATTCTGGATTCCACAGTCTACTTCAACTACTACAACAGTATTTTATTCAACTCCTATCCAAAGTTCTGCCCAAGTATCCTGCCAAACATGTGATATTTGAGTATTGTACTTTAAAAACCGAAAGAACGGCAATTGATTGGTACAAGTCGACTTGGATTCTATTCCAGCACCATTAGTTCGTAAGTCGAACCCGAATTAATAACTGTTCTATTTAAATAACATATGTAAAAAATAGTATAAATACAAATATATTTACGAGTAAAAACAAATACCGACTTCAAATAGAATAGCAATATTACCACATAATAGAATTAATGAATCATCGAAATCTGTTGGCGTGATATTGAGTTATTCGACCATTTGCCACGCGCATACTCAATGCAAATTTAAGACTTATATGGTCCTCTCATGGATGCCGTTGTCAGAACTGGACTAAAATGATAATTAAATGGGAAGTACCACCTTTCAAATAAAAAAGGAATTATCAAAATCGGTCCAGTCAGTCGAAAGTTATGAGGTAACAAAAATAAAAAAATGGACTAATTAAGAACCTCCACCTTATTTGAAGTCGGTTGATAAATATTCATATTATAGAAGAAAATGGTTGAAAACAATGAACAAGGATATTGCGGAAAGAGTGATGTTTATCTGTATTGGTATAGACCAGCCACCACGTGACACTAGTGTGCCGGATTCAAGTCTCTTACAAAAGTTTCTAAGTCATGTATTGTGAATGTTTTTCACGTGGTTTTTCTTCACAATAAAAATTTCAACAAATCTCACCGATGCCAGCACCGGAAATGGCACTCGAGTTACTTTGCTATTGCTGTTGCATTGATGGGCCGGCATGATCAGGAAGTACCATGACTTCATAGACTACTTGCATGAAGTAGAAGTATTCATACTTACCTGGCTACCCTACTTTCTAGCCAGGAGTCTAACAACTCCTCTTGTGTTTTGGATATTGAAAAGCATCATAACTCCACCAAAACTTAACTTTAAGAAGCAAAACTTACTTTGTACTCTACGTTTCATCTCTTCCTCCCTCCGCTTTTCCCCTTCTAATTTCTCTGCTTTCATTTTAAGCCAATCAGCTTTATATTCTCTAAAAACAAAACAAAACATCTGAAAATAAACCACTTGGCATCTTTCAATGTTGCGCGATTCGGCAATCTGTAAATTTTCTTAAAATTTTCAAGGAAATGGTAAAAAGATGTAATTAAAAAAAGTCACTCACTTCTCATACTCTTCAGCGGCTTCATCCACCAATTTGAAAAATTTATCAAATCCCTGTCGAAAAATTGTCAATTAAAAAATATCCTTAAGATTACATTTTACAATTATATTACATTATTTTTTCATGTTATTAATTATTATATACAATACAATATAAACAATTATTATTACATTTTACATGTAATACATGTAAGTTGAAAAATTGAGAATCAAGAGAAGTTCTCAATTCATCTATATGTACTATACTACTACTACATTAATGTTTGCATTGTTAGTTCTGGACTGAAGTCAAAATATTTTTGTTTCATTACATTTATTTTCATTGGTCATGTTTTTCTTATAGAAGATACTGGGTCAAATAATATACCTGGGACCTATAAATTGTATGATAGAATGCCTTTTTTATTGTGTTTATTAGGAGGTTTTAAATGTAATATGTTATTATATTTATATAACTTAACACCACTGTATTATATCCTGTACAGTTGATATCATCTGTTAACAAAAAATATTGCAGTGATTGTAATCAATCAAGATATCCATAAATACTCAAATTGGATTTTTATGAATTATTTTAAACTGTAAAACCGATGCTACAATCTAAAGCAGGTGAAAGAAAGTGTGATTGTCTTCACATCATGAATGACACTGTCTAGCATAATTTAGATAAGTTTTTAATTTAGTTCAATATACTCACTTCTCCTGTATGGGCACTCACTCCACAGCATTTTAGATCTGAATAGAAAGTGTCGAGTGCAAGAGCCATGGACCGTGTGAGATTACCAGCATATGAGCCTCCTTCGCCATCAACACCCGCGTCTAAGGCATCTTGAAATGACTCGAAATCACGCATCCATTCCACTGCATATGCATTATCTACTACATCTGTCTGCAATATACATTTTTATACAACACTTCATTCTACACATAAACTAAATATTAATATAATCAAACAAATCCGATCGTAAGTTAGTGAGTCAATTACTTCATTAAATTTTCATCATCATTTTTTTCTTTTAATTTTAATTAGTTTCTTCTAGCCTTACACCATTTTTCACTTCAAACTCACTTGTCATAATACTATTGAAGCAGGCCACCTGGCCATTATGGTTCAACTTCTAGTAAGAATAACTCAAGCATGGGAGAGCTTATGCTGTTACTACTAATAGAGGTTCAGACTATAACCTTATTTACCACTTTGAATAAAGCTACATTTCATAGCAATCATGAACACCAGGACCGTCTGACAAAATCTTTTATTGTCGCGATAAAAATGTAATATAATTTTTGAGTATCTTTTAAAGACTCACCTTATTCATGACAACGATAAATGGCAGCCTCGTCTTGTACAATATTGAGCACGCATACAACATATTAGACATGAAAGTAACTGGCGACACACTCCTCACTGTATCCATTACATACACCACAACAGTTGGACAGCTTGACGCCAGAGAATCTGTCACTATAGTACCTGATGCGGACCATGTAAACACTTCAATTTGACCTAATTAAAAAGAAAAGTAATGCTTTACTATTACTATGTTTAGTCAAAATTATTGGTCTTTAAAATGAGGTAAGTTCCTGTCTACAAAGCAAAAAAAAAGTATCCATCCATAAGACATTCTAAATAATTTTAACATCAGAACTGGCCATCCAAATAATAAAAAATAAATAATTTCACTAATCAAACCATGAACAAGTAAGAGGGTTTGAGATCTTCACAACCTAAACAATTTAATCCAAATGGGACAGACACAGATAGCGATCACTATCTGTGTCTGACTGTTACTGTACTGTTACTTTTCACTAAGAATTCTATGTTAGTGGGCAAATCCAACGGTATGCTTTTATGTGTCCATGTGACACTTAAAAGCCTTGTTGAAAACTAAGGGTTTTTCTGTGATGAACATTTATTATGATACCATAAACTTACCAGGTGTATCAATAACACAATATTTATGCTTCTTCCCAGCCTTCTCAATCAAGTCCACAACTTGGCCAAACTTAGTTGCGAATAAGTTCAGGGCAGTAACAATACCACCATTAGGCCCTAGACCATACTGCTTCATCACTTCTTTGTAATCCACTGTGTCTCTTACATCTAGTTGAAAAAAATTATTTCAACATGTAGGAACATATATTATACTATATATTGTGTATTTTCATGGAGTTTTGAATTTATAATTAATTTTACAAAAACTGCCTATTAACAATGTAAGATATACAATAATGATAATCTAATCCTTCCTAAAAAAACAATGAAAATATAGGCAAAAATCACATCACTTAGATGGTTGTTTTTACTGGCATAGAAACCCTTGTTATTATCGCAAGTGATATACAATAACATAGACTAACTGTATGTTACACTGGCCCATCAATGGTTAGTGTAAAATTTAAAAGTTTGGCATCACATGGGTTTCTATCATTATCTTTGGGCTGATTCTCTCCAGTTCATTCTATCTTTTATATTGTTAACAATGAGAGAATCAATTTACAAGGAAAGGTACTCCATAATACTATTAATCATTGTAATAGAACTCCAAATCCATAATTTCACAACACATTTAAGGAATCTCAATGATTTTTATCTCAACAATACATAAAAACTTTTGAAAAAATCTACTTCTTTTCGAAAGGCCAGCAATGCATCATTCATAGGAAAATAGTGACCATTTAACATCAGGAGGACTGTGGCCACGGATAAACTGAGGTGGAGGTTGATCCTTGACCAAGCTAAGGCCCATAAAGGGCTGTAGAACTTAAAGAAAAACAACATTAGCATTTTATATGTTTCTGTCAGCATCTATAAAAAAACAACCGTTGTTACCAAATATGTAGCCACAGCAGATTTTTTTCCTGCATTGTTTATATATGATAATAATATTAAATTATATTTTCTAAATACATTATTTAGAAAATTTATTTCTAACTATTCATTAACATTTTACAAATATTATTTTACCTATATTAGCTGGATATGGCACTTCTCTACAAGCTGGATCTAAATTAATTAAATATGGCCGGGAACCCTCTACTACTTTACCAGCTAAACATTTTGTAAATGATGTTTTCCCAGCACCTGCCATACCTTGAAATAGAGATGACATCAAAATTTTTATTTAGACTAAATATTTAACTAAATATTTTTAAATATTTAGAACATAAAAATGAAAATAAATTGAGTCTCACAGATAGAACCCCTTTAAGTGGAACCTCAATGAATTGAAAACTTTAAATGTTTTGAGATCATACTTGCAAACCCTAAACCCTCCATTTCTCTCTATTTCACTATAAATATTAACATTCTGCAAGCAAAAAAATCAAGAGTACCTAGTACAAGAATTTTCTCGAAAAATTTAAATGAACCTCTTAAATTAAATCTAGAGCATTGGCAGTACTTGAATAAAAATAAGTTACTAATTTTAAAGATTTGCCGACAATGTGCGCCATTGTTTTTTAGATTTTTTTTTCATTCTCTTCACTTTTATCTCAATAAGTTACAATGTTATCCTGCAAAGTTGAGTATTTCCATGCAAAATCATCCCAAATCTAAATCCACAATATATGTGAAACTCTATAATCCGAATTTTTGGAGTCTCCTTAAATACGACTTACAGAGGTTCTACTGTATCTAAAAAAAATAAATGGCTAACCTAAAATTATAAGACAAATTGGTTTCCGGGTTTCTTCGTCCATTATATCTGGGTTGTAGTTGAGATTCAGAAAAAACTAAATAACGTGGTAAACAGAACTTAATTTTAAGTATAACAGAATATTAAAATCACAATATTAAACTTAAACTGGATAGTAAGTAGCACGATTGTTGACAATCATGGCCAAATCATTACAAGCACTGATAATAACCATTTCAGTATATACAAAAGTACTCTGATAATAACGAAACATTGGATCAATAAATGACAGTTGAGGGTTGTCACTACCGTTTTCAAAGGTAGACAAAAATCTTTAACTTTTTTGACTTATGTTTATATATAAAAGACAAAATTTTTGACAAAAATACTTACTATCACAAAATTAACCGTAGTAAAATATTGAAATTTTGAACAGTATTTTGTACAGGTACTCATAAGTTTTAATCTGTGGATGCCTTAGTACAAATCAAAAAAAAATATGCTTTTGGAATAAGATTTACATTAATGTGGTGGTGTCTTCTTCTATTGATTAACGTATAATTTTGAGTCACTCTGTAATCGACCTACTTCTTTAACTAGACCTCGATATTTAAAAACGGTTTAGGTTGGCTTCGAAGATCACCTCACTACTTATGTAGATTCCTTGTGTGTAATGTAATTATGGGTTATTTTTGAGGCTGTTCGTTGAGTGCTTTCATAATATCACCAGATTGAAAAATTACCTGCATGCTTTCATTTAATTGTAAGACACAGTGACTTGAATTGAGTCCCCTGACGAAGGAATCTCAGTTTAGGCTATTGTTCTGATCCCTGGTCCTCTATTGCTTTTCTTTTATATTTCAGTACCTTACCGCTTAAAAAACCAAGTACAAGCTGTACATTGGGGAATCCCTGTATTTCATATTGAGCAAAACGAGGTGTAATAAAATGTGGTATTTTATTACACCAGCGTTTTCTCTAAATTTAAGGACTTTCTTCGAATCAAGTTTTAAAGAAGCGCATGTTAGTTCCAAAAATATCGGTGTAAGGCGTTGGGCTCAAACACTATCCACATGCATATGGACATGACATGAAATAAATAAACAATTTTATAGCATATGAGGCACTTCTTTAATCAAATATTTAAATTTATATACAAAATATACATTTTCCATTTTACAAATTATTACAAGCTACTTTTTTTTTCAAGATTCAGAAACATTGTAGGGTACAGGTGTCCCAGTTTTGATATTCTCTTCTGAATAATTAGGCGCAGGGTATCGGTGTAGGTTGAAGGCGGCTTACACGTGGAAGGATCTCGCCAGTGGAGACCTGTTAACATAGATTATCTTAATATATATCTTTTTTTTATTTACATATATTCCTCTTTAGTTAGCAAATAACTATAATATGCATTTTTAAAAGGTAGTAATCCTTCGGCTCGGCTCACGGGAACATTGTGTTTATTATATGTAGCAGCAAAATACTTTTGTTGTTACATAATTGGAAGGAGAAAGTACTAGGATCACATAGAATACTGGCCTGACATCAGGTATTAATACTCTGGCTTCGCTTACCGAAACACCAATGTTCGCCATCTCTTTCCTACTTAAAGGTGTTGTGTTTTAATGTACAACGATTTTGTTCTTTTCGTAATCATATTTATGTTTATGATAAAAATTTATGATGAAATATTTGAGATAAAAATAAGTGATTTTACCTGAAGAATCGCACGCAAACAATGCGGGGGAAGGCACGTGATCTCTTGTGTAATTCCATAGACAATCTCGTAAAACTTGCACAAGCTACAACATTAAAATAAGATTAAGAAAAATTTAACTAATAACTGGGATTGCAGATATGATTTCTATAGATTACATATTGTACGTCATAATCGCAAACAAGATATTGAACTCAAAAATCACATTTCGGCTAATGACGCTGCAATATACTGTATGGATTTCACAGGTACCTTGATAATGACTGAAATAATCAAGACTATAAATGAAATCCAATTAAAATATAACAAAATGTATTTATGTAATTATCCTACTAACATCCTAACTAATATACAAATCGCATCGTGTTAAATTGTCCTTACTCCAAAAACAGTTCAATAATTTATTGTCGACTTATGTTCGGCAGATAACATTCGAGAAGCAAAAGTCTCGGTCCCTCTCGAACTGGTTTGCTATTCTCCTAGGTTGGGTTAGTGGCACTTTTTATAAATTTTGAGTTCTTTAGTACAATTCCTCCTCAGGCACCATCGAACCAGAATGCTATCGCGACTAAAATATTATACTAAGCTGAGGATTCTTACCGGGAGTCCTTGAGATCACAATAAACTCCCTCATCCACCATCAAGTCATCACCACCTTCCTAGCCTCGATAGAAATACTCGTCCTACGTACCTCATAAACCAGTGTAGTTATAATAGCTTTTATTATACTTTCTAAGCGAATGCTTGACCACTCAGAAGCGATGACATCGTGCTCATGCGTATCAAGGAGGGACAACTCCCGCCAAACTAGTGCCGCGACGGCTTCACTAATTTGGCAGAAATACAAATGTCAAGAAGATCGATGAGAATATAGCAGATATTATACTTTACTATTAATGTAGACCACTAATTTAATTAACCTCTTTTTTTCCTTTAACAGTGTCATCTGGTATTAGGTAACGTCGTCCCTTCTAGAATGTGAAACAACAAACTGTCAATTGTGAGTTGTATTTTTGCTTTCTAGAAGGTCCTCTGGGTACCAGGGACGAAAAAGTGTATACGGCAGGATAACGACAAGTTTACCGTCTCTTGACATTAAAAACGATATGAAAAACATCTCTCTTTATTCTCTCTATAACCGAAAATTACACGCTATCAGTAGTCATTAAGAGTAAAAAGATAACTCAGTTACCTATTTTCTAGCATTTTTTGTAATCATTCATAACAACGATACTACTAGTATATCGAACACGCAAACACTCCTACTGTACTAGTAGAACGGCGAACGGCGAAGCGACTTAACGGAACAAAATTAATAATATAATAACCTGGAGACTGTGCTTGGTATTTGTAACAGGCGTGTGAGAAGTTAGTGCCTAGACAAACTTAACATAGATTTAAATATATTGATATTGTATTAATCTTGTAAAATAAATAAATAAAATATAATACCTCACTGGCTGTCAACTCCGGTGCCAGCTCCAACATGTGGCTGAGCGGATGCGGCAGCAGCTGACCCAACGTCATGATAGTCAGCAGCTCTGTCAGAGCGGCCATCTCGCGGGCCGTCTCCGCAGATTGAGCGTGCCGATCTTCAATGATAAATTAAACGCAATGCATTTACGTAATCATATACGGAAAAGAAAATCATGACCACACCAACATTTCATTTCGATTACTACAGGATTGTCGATCTGTGATTGAAGCGTGACCTGATGGAAGAATCTGGTATAGTCGTGCTTCGACTAAGTTCGTTCGTTCTCACAATAAGTTTCATCACCGTTCTATACGCTGAATTTAAAGCCTCTTAATAACGGCCGGCAACAATAAAGTATCCAATCACCTGAGATACTCGTTGAATGATATGATGAATATGATAATAACATGAATTAAGGTAATTTATTTCTCCTATTCGAAAGTGGAGTACACTTATAAACGTAATGAAACTGGATTTAGATCTGTAGTCAGCGCGCGAGTTGAATGCAGTCGGGGCGTGAGGTAAAGAGCACGCAACTCCTCCTTGCAGTCGCACGCCTCCCGTGTTATAGCGTCAGTAATGAGGTTACGATCCCATTATTTATTTTATTTTAATAATGACTGTTCCGAGTCCATCAAGTTCAACATCTAAGTTTAAGCACTAGATATGCTTTAGACGTGTGCAATCACCAAATTTTAATGTTTTTTTTTTTATTTTGCTACCTGAAATAATTATTAAAAACGTGTGATAAATTTCTTTTTTATTATGGGAACCTAATGTTAACGATTATTTTAAAGAATTGTTTAAATCTATCGACACACTTCTTATGGTCATTTATAATTATAATTAAGTCACAACATTATTGCATTCCTGAACTCTGCATTCAGGCTCGCGTTGACTATACATGAACATCGAAAGATGTAATAAGGTATGGTGAGTGTACCGAGGTGGGCGCGCAGACGGTGCAGCAAGGTGGCGGCGGAGGCCCGCAGCAGGGCGGAGGCCAGGCAGAGGGCGGGGCGAGCGCGCGCCACCCTACGCAGCGCCGCGCGCGACACCGCGCATCGCTCCACCGCGCCGCGCATGTACAGCTCGCGCTCGATACTCACTTGCTGGAACAAACAATTACTTCGTCTTATTCGACTGGAATTATATAGTGTATTGTATTATAATTATTTTATCATGTTTTCCCTAATGAAAACAGATTGTTTTTAAATTACAGATACACGACAACATCATCACCAGTCCCCTACTGGATATAGGTTTCTATAGCCAGCACGGACAACAACTGAGCACTATTATCGGCCACTCTCATCGAGCTCCTGCCAGCCGTGCTTCGAAGATCGTCGTTATACCGTCAACAAGTCAAAGTTAGAGATGAAACGGATAGTAGTGTGGCCGGATACCGGATATTCGGCAAGCTACTAGGCCGGAGCGCCGGATATCCGGCTGCCAGATATTCGGCCCTTTATTGCGTTGACGCGATCAGTTTGATTTGAATATTGGCGCGGTAAACGAGATGGGATATATTCAGGCGCATTCGGATCGCACGTAAGCGGAGATCGACTCGGGCGCGTTCGAGTGTTATCGCGCGTGTCAGTTTGTGTTTGTAAAAAAGTATTTAGACAAAAACGAGACTGTACAAAGAACACCAGACTTAGCTCGTATGAGAGCTTCCTTAAAAGCTGAATTGGAAAGTCGTTTCAAATCTTTAAGTGATAATCCAAACTACCTAATTGCTACCTTTTTAGACCCAAGGTTCAAGTCAGACTATCAGAGTTCTTGAAACTGAAAAAGCCCGACAGAAAATCATGATAGAGTATATAAAAAACTCTTACTCTTATCTTCTTCTGACAGTGAAAGATCATCGCCGTCTTCAACACCTGCTAAACGAATGAAATGAAATTGGATCCAAGTTCACACGTGAAGCTCATGACACTTTTTGGAACTGTTTCAATGAAGTGGCAAAGGATAATAGTAGTGATTGTCGCGATCAAGAAAAACAAAATCCAATTGCTAACGAGATTGACTTTTTTTTAAAGACATCTCGGATCGATCGACATCACGACCCATACATTTGCTGGTCAGTTAATCTAAATCAGTACCCGTAGTTGTCAAGGTTTGCTAGAATTTATCTTTCAGCACCTGGCAGTAGCGTTTACAGCGAAAGGCTATTTTCAGAAGCTGGTCTGGTATACGAAGCCAAGCGGACTATTAAACTAATAATTAATAAAACATACATTTTTGATGTGCGATTATAAAAATTAAAAATAAACGGTGTCCATAACCTATTGGAGTATGATTGATTTGCCTTGAGTAAAATAATGAGATTTTTTAAAATTATACTATCCGGTATCCGGATAGTGAAAACAAGGCCGGATAGGCCGAATACCGGATAGTTACCGGATATCCGTTTCATCTCTAGTCAAAGTTATTTTAAGGTTCAGGACATTAATAAATGTATTTACTGCCTTAGGTAAAGGTGACTCTATTCTCACCTTGGTAAAGTCCTCATCCGGCCACGGTAGCCCGTTGTACATAACATCAGGTGATACGAGCTCCACTAGAAGCAGCGACACTGATGTAGCTCCTTCGACAATGCCGCTATTACCGTCCTGAGGAATTAAAAATGAATACGATTTTTTTATGATACCCCAAAATACAATGAATAAAAATTGACCCAGAGGGGAAGGAGATTACGGATTTTTATTTTCCATGAACCAGGCATTTTCATTCTTCTGCATTTCGCCTGGTCAGTACCGAGCCAAGACCTGCACCTTTTCCAGGACCGGCAACGCGCTAGCAACTTCGTTGGTCTTTGTAATTAAAGGAGTGTAATTAAAGGCCTATTGCCATTGTCATCGGCACATTTTAGTATTTTTTTCTCATTTTTAATGAACACCGCAAAGACCATCTCTTCATGTTAGACTCCAAAGATTAAATATGAATTTTGCTTCCTTTACCTTTCAAAAAATACATACCATACAAGACATCAGAGCACCCATGAGCAGCTCGTTGTTGGTGGTCAAAATGGGCGGTATCTCAGCGTTGTCCTCCTGCCCGTTCCCCTTACGCACTCCCTTGCCTATGATGCCCGCGTGAAACACTGACGTGTGGCTTTGCGTCAGCTGAGTTATTGGACCCTGCGGACAACGTATTTTAGATAATATATAGAATATATAGGCTGTAACTTTAACTTAAAGTATATTTAATGTTTCATTATATTTGTGCATGTGGAGCATCACTGACGTGCTGCTGGTTGAGGTGCATGAGCAGGTGTCGGTGCGGCGTGGCGACGGGGGCGTGCGGGCGGCTGCCGAACGCGCGCTCCTCGCGGAACATTCCAGTCTCCAGCAGCTCCCGCAGCGCCAGCGCCCGCGCCAGCTTGCTGTGCACACACAACTTGCGCAGCAAGCGACACGCACTCTGAACACCCATAGTCTTCTCCATTAAATCTAAAACCATCCAGATGTTTCTTTTGAATTAGGAAACTTACAAGTATCTTTACGAGTACACACACACGTATGTATCATCAAATCAAATGACTCATCAAAATCGGTTGGTATAATATCGAGTTATTCTTCCATTGGTCGCGCACATACTTAACGAAAATTTAAGATTAAATGGTTTTCTCAGGGATGCCATTGTTAGAGTTGGACCAAATTAGAATGAGACCACACGGGAAACACCAGCTTTCAAATAAAGAATCATCAAAATCGGTTAACCCAGTCGACGGTAACGAGGTAACAAACATGAGATAAAAGTGGTTAAAAAAAATATTTTAACCATTTATTAATTTTTTATACTTCCTAGGCAAGTACCTTCGATCACTGTACAATTTGACATTTAAAGTGGCTTACTAACTACTAAACTGGTATTTTATTAAAAATAATAGGGCGATGGGACTTGAATAAAATAGATATATAGTTACAAAAAACGAAAAATTTATTTCTTACCTTCTACATGCAAGCATCTGAAGAAATACCTCACCGTAGCTTGTACCACCTTTAGTATCGCTTCCACACTCGGCGGCGGCGCTTTAGTCCCTGTCATGTCCACCCTGTCCAATACCTAAAATTAAAACCTTTAAATATAGTAAGTAAGCAAATTATGAGAATTCCCTATAATACTATGCGAAGTTTTCGTGTGGGATTTGAATCGCCATTTTTTTTAATCCAGGTTTTATATAAGACTAATATTTTTTTCTTCAGTTTACAACCGTTTCAATACCTAATAGATAAAAATCAAATCCTTCGATACAAAAACCTTTCAATCAAGATCCAGTACTAATGTTGCCATAACTGCACAAAAATTTAAAAAATTCAAAGACCACTTCCACTTTAGAAGTCAGTTAATACAAATATATCCTAAATCCATTTTTTTTAATGATGAACTACACAGATTGGCCAGAGAAGCTGGCCTTGACTGCTTCACCGGATTGAGAGGTGGCATCGCTTAGCCTGAACCTCTTTCGCTAGTAACTCGATACAAGGGTCCCCCCAGTGAGGGGTAACATTCATAACCGAAGGCGCCTGAGACGGCCGATTGGGACGGCCTAAAGCCATTGTTCACATTGTATTGTTCAGAAGCAACGCATGCCGTATTTTATTGTGCGTACTCGTTTATTATTTATTTATTTAAAGGAAAACCAATAGAGAAATCTTGGAAATACTTAGTTTCTGTATAAAAACATAAAACCAATGATGACAGAATTATCATATTTAAGAACGCTTATGACTTAACTATATAGCTAACCTCCGCCAGCGCGTGACAAGTAGGCATCTCAGGCAACGAGGTCATAGCGTAGTCGGTGCGTGTACGTAGCAGGGACGCGTACTCGTGCAGTGCGGCGCCGACACGTTGCAGGTTCGCTTCCACTGCACGACCGATAGGCCTGGTGCGCAAGTGAGAGACCCGGCTTGATCCTTCCCACCTGTTGAATATTACATTTTTTTTAATAATTATTATTTAGTAAGCAATGATAGCCTAAAGTCTAAGCAGTTCGACCGACGATCTTATAGTCCCGAATTCAACTTACAAAAAGCCACTAGATAAAAATTTGTGCATTTAGTCTTAGGTTGGGAAAGACAGCTCTATAAACATATCTTCAACAATCAACACTTCAATTTTCTTTAACCCTGTCCCTTGCCGATGTACACAAGTGCATGTTCAGCATCCGAGAAACCTTTCTATCTCTTATGGTATGGACAGGTATTTTATTAGTTTTATGGGTAGTTCCACACCATATTATATTATAACATCATGTCGCACGCACACACACACGCACACGAACAGGCTCAGTAACATAGATACTACTCAAATATAAAAATTTCTAATTTATTTTATTCTAAGGAAAAAAATATAATAACCTATTTTAAAATTAAAACATATTTTAAATTAAAAAAATAAAAACATATTATATAATTAAATTTGTTTGGAGGGTGGGCGTTAATAGCAGCTACACAATATCCTTTTATTAATGTTGCTATTATTGTACACTTAAATTGATGTTATAAAACTTAGTTATAGATTAAAATTAAGATTATTATTATTATATTAGTGATTTTATCTATCTTTTTAATACATAGGATTCTTCTAGAAGCCGGCTGATATTCGAAATCCGAAACAAACGCTCAGCTACTGAGTAATCACTGTCAAGAGAGTATCTGGATACGGTGATCACTTAAAGTCAGATGTGCAATAAACTCATTTGGCGTTTAAAAAATTGCACTATAAAAAAAGATTACGGCCCTAGTTTTTTTAATAAAAGGAATCACCGTAACAGTTTGATGATGTTCAAACATAAGTGATGTAAATAAGTCTTCTCATCGTTCAGCACATTGCCTTCTATGAAACACTTCTTTATCTGCGTGTCCGACATAATGGCTTCCCTCAGGGCATACTCCACACCGGTTCTGACAAAGTTCTGGTATCTTTCCGTGTCTGTGTTAACGTCTGTCGATTCGTTGGGCGTGTGCATGGTTATTGTACCAGATATTATTCGCACGAGCAGCGCCAGCGTTGTGTCGTTACGGGAATATTGGAGTAGGTAGCTTATCGTTGCAACAAATTCTGACGGAAGATTATAACCTAAAACAAAAGATCACAATGGGAAAAATTAATTTTTATCTTTTTTAACAGTAACTGTTTGTTAACTTATGTAACAAAGAGTATTTAAGGTCAATCACTCGAGTCTATTATTGTTATCTGAATCATGATAGACGGACCTGTATGTGAATGGAAAGAAAAAATAACCCCTAATAATAATCATCACACATCTGTAAAAACCGAAAGAGTCTTTACAGAAGAGAGAAGTTAAGTTAAAACAATGTTTACAGGGTCATCTAGTAATATAAATATCGGAGGGAAAGATACTGAATTAATATAAATAAAATATTTATATTATAAAATACTCACAAACTAAAATAAGTATCCTTGCGATTGAATATTGCTCCAACTGGTTACCGGTTAATAGTTTCTCTCTCACAGCACCTATCTCCTCAGCAGCGCTGGTCAGAACGGGCACATTTTTGTCAGGGAACAGGCATTCATACTCTAGCTTTTGTAGAAGGTATTCTGTAAATTTTTAATACTTCAACAAGGTCATTTTTGAAAAGCAAACTGAGTATTTTTGTGTATACATTATGTTATTAGAATATAGAAAAGTTAAAAATAGAAGTATGTATTTATATATCAAAATACAATTATTACAGAAAACAAATTTTCTTCACCCAAAAAGGCCGCAGGGGTTTGGCTACAATATATCGACGATGGAAAGGCTAACTGTATTAACTACCACTTAACAACTATACTCAAGCTGTGGATCGGCAAGCCTATGTTATTGACCCATCTGAAGTTACAAATTCACAAAACAGCGACAACCCAGAGCTTGATAAAGTTTTGAACAAGTGTCCACAGTATTAAAACTTGCATTAAAACATATAAACATCTTTGTTAAAACTGTTTTCATTAATAAAGTAACTATATTGTTGATTTGGAATGGTGTTGTGATTAAGACCTAAATAATTTTTGTCTGTAGCCCACAACACCATGACTGAAATGTTTGTGGCCTTTTGAATATCGATGACTTAAGGCCATAATAGCTTCATGACTTATGTATATACACAATTTTAATCAGAAAAAAATCTCTAAAAAGTCACCACTCAGCCAATGGTGACTTTGATAAAATTTTAATTTTCGTGAATTTGATAACTTTAATTAACTTTTGTAACTTTTTAAAGTTCTTAGGATGGTCGTTACAATTTTCCTTTCCATTGTTGGCATATATATATTTTTTTGTGTTTATCATGCAATCAGTCAGGTAGACTATGAGCACATGTGTTGAGAGCTGTTAGGCGTTCAGAGCAAAATCTCCATCGAGACTGCTCCACTCTGTCAACCGTGTCTATCAAGACTTAGGATTTGTCGCCTTTTAAGCCTATTAATTAGGTCCGGTGTGGTTAGTTGCATGGCAAGCTTATTAAGTTTATCGTTGACATATATTTAAAAGAAAAATGTATATTTAACTACTATCTGTGAAATATGATTTGGACAGTGAGTTCATTTCTTATTTTTATAAGTTCTCAACTTTCACATCATGTTAGATTCTTTTGGGTATGCTATAGGTGTTTTTTTTTCGAATTGTGAATGCAGATAGCTTTATAATTTTATTACTTTAATATTCATTCTCTTATTTTGGATCCTAATTTTATGATATAATGTATACATTACAATCCAATATGTCTAAATATGGAAATGTATGTGTTGTAAAAGTTAACTCACCAAGCAGCTGTCTTGAAAACAAATTTCTTTGTGCGTGCTTGAGCAACAATAGGAGACAGTGTATGTCAGAACGCAATAGCAAAGTGACAAGAGAGGCGGGACCTACGCCCTCCCACGCGCCGCTGTGCCTGTGAGTGGCGCACACTTTGCTAAGCCTGTCCAGCACTTTATCTGTTACTGTAAGAAAAAAAACACATTTTTGAAGTAAAACTTAATGCTAACTGAATGCGTTACGAAAAGTGTAATCGGATAAAGATGAAGCGAACCGAAGTTGAGAGCAAGATATAAGTAAATGAAGATAGGAAGAGAGACAGTTTGTATGTTTCGTATACTACTGTAGGAGCAAGAGAGAGCAGTCGCATTTTCTTTCTCTTCATTATGTATATATTATGCATACTTATAGATGGAGCTAAAGATGTACTTCAGTAATGTGGTCTAAAACACAATTGTTTCTTTTATTATTTCATCACTACATGAATAACTGATAACCAACCATAGTTGCTGTCAAAGATATCTTTATCCCAATGACGATTCTAGTCATGATATTAGGTTAAAGGGTAAGAAATTTTTGTACACCTTTGGCGACTTTGCTACATAGTACGACCAGAGAGCCATCTAGTCATACTCAAATCAAGTATTGTTAACTTAGAGTAAGATGTTTATAATAATTACTTTGGGAATCACAAACAACAAGTACTTACATGTTTTTTCAATATCTTGAGTCAGAGCTTTCAAAACTATATCCGATTTGGAAGCCAAGTTCAACAGGTACGGTATGACATCGCGGTTTTTATCAGCCTGACTGTCTTCTTTGATAGCTTCCTAAAATTTTATTATTTTAATTTGTTATATTCTTTAAATGTAAGGCATAAATGGTCCAGTACTAAACAATAGAGTGTAGAGTGGTTTTTAAGGCTAAAATTATATTTTTATCATTCCTTCATTCAAGATGTATATATATATGTTTATAATTTTTTTTTGTATCTCTGGTTACTAGGTACATAAAAAAATATGTAATGTATCGTTGCTCAGTTTTGGTATGAGGCATAAGACTTCTACTAAATATCCTGATAACAGCCCTGTAGATAGGACTTTATATTTGAAACAATCAAAATAAATGATTATTTAGGTATAGAATTTAATGGTACATAGAATTATAACAGAATATATTGGTTTTTTTGTAAGAACTGACCTGAAAAAGCTCAACAATAGCAGCTCTGACATGGAACAGTGCAGGTGGGTGATTAGCCAAGTGGGCTAACACCGCTTTAGCTGCATCAGCCAAGAGCCAGGGCTCTAGGTGCAACTAAAGCAGGTTCTGCACGGCCTACCCATCCAACTGCCCATGAGCAGGCTCTGCAACCTGTATGTCAAAATTCATCTAAAAATTGTTAATAATCCAACCCAATAATTTACACAAATTTATATAAGCAGGAATAGAAAGATTTACATAAATAAAATTGGAAATTAAAAAAGGGGTAAAGGTAAGGAGTAAGTTAATCACCAATTAGGCAGATGACTGGATGTAATGGAAGCAAGAAAGGGTGCCGAGATCATACTAAGTAGAAGTCTGTAATTCCTTACTACACTAGTACAATAAGAAATGACTCAGTCAAAGGAAAACCTTGGACATCCATCCATTACAACAACAGTAGTGTGCTCTCAGATATACCTTGTTCAAGCCCACCTTTGTTCCTGTCCACAAACATCACAAAAAGCACACATCACACCAACCTTACGCAATAATACACTAACAAATCAATGAAATGTAAGGCTATCAGAGAATATTCAATTAAAATATTGAAATAGCTCAATTAATTAAATCAAGGGCCATTAATCAAAGAAAAACTTACCTACCTAGCATCATATCAATACATTTAGCCCTTTCTTCAGAATTTAATAGGGTTAAATTTTGAGTTGTTATGTCTAGAAGAACTCTTACAGGGTCTGTTGTTTGTAATGTTGCATCTGTAATGGGAATAATCAGTCTAAATCTAATATTACAAGTGATAGATTTTAAGTACAATAAAACACTTGATCTAATAAGCTAGGTGCAAAGCAGACTGGCCCTGTAGTTCTGGACTTTCAAGAATAAGACTATGGTCCCTTGGATGGATCCCCTGCCTGTTGTACAAGGCAACTAAAAGGGGCCCTCGGGTTCACTGGGCAACAAGGGGACCTTTGTCGTCCGCCAAGGTGGACCCGGGAAGAAAGCGACATCGTTAGTTATTTAAGAATAAACTTACTGGGTAGATTAGCTTTATCAGTGGCTATATCCATTATTAGAGTGATGCACCATGGTGCAATAAATGGTGCCCATGACTCCCCAAGGCTACATAGTTCTGGTCCAATCATGCTTACACTCTCTAAAGATCCACTAACACTGGAATCAGGCTGTAAAATAAATGAATTGGCAATTAAATACTGAAAGCAAGGCTCTCCTTTCCAGGGAGCCATCATTTTATGTTATAATAGAAGCTCAAACGCAGTTCTTTAAAGTCGTGGAGTGAAAGTCACTATTTTTAACTCTTGAAATATGTCTTATCATCAGAGAACTATCACCATCTTCTAACCTTACAAAGTACCAAATGCGACAAAGATTAATTCTGTCACCAAACACGCAAATTTATTATTTATATTTTCTGTACGAACCAATGTGTAAGAACCAATACAACTGGAAACATGTTGATACTAAATAACTTGCAAGGATTATTATAAAAAAAAACACTCAGCCTTTGGTTATAATTTTGTTGTTGATATAAGTAATGTATTCAAACTCGCCTCATAGTCCCCCTGATTAATAGACACATTAACCGCATCGTGAAATACCATAGCAAAATATTCCAAAACGGCGTCTCTAGCGGCAGGAAAATTTTTAAGAAGCAAAATGCCTATCTTGGTAAGTTCCGGTGCATTTTGAAAATTTCGCCTCGAGACACCATATATGAAATTGTTTAGGTCTACAGAAAGAGACGTAGACTTAGTTTGAGGATTCATTATATTAGGTTTTATATGTATATTCTCAAAATATTCTACAACAATAGTATATTTGAAGCGACACACATCATGCACAAGTTTTGCTGTCAAAGACCATTTAAGTTAGACAGCGTCAGTATAGATAGGTACCGGGTATAGAAGTCCTTGTACAAATTTCATAAAACGGTAAAAATATTTAGTGAAATTTCATATTGTTTAAGCTTATTAATTAGATTTAATATTTAATAAATAATTATTTTGTTTGTTGTTTTTATTGTAATCGATCACACGGATTACATGGTATACAAGACTTTGAAATATTTAGTCCAGTATCTTCTAAATGGATGTATAAATCATTTTAAATTGAAAATAGTGACAAATCCAATAAATAAATATATTAACAATTGCTTTTACTTTGGTTTATATAATATTTTAAAAGGTGCCATCTCTTTCAGAATAGTTGAAACATAACGCAGTTTGCATTAGGATTTTCCGATAGATGACGCTTCATATCGAATTATGTTAACTGATCTAATAAAATATATAATTATACTATTATCATTTAATAATTATATTTTGAACACTAGTGGAGTTGAAATTGACAAAGTCCAGTAAGTAACAAGTGGATTAGCCATTTGTCAAACACCGGTAACAACATTTAGCAAATAATTTTTGTACTTAACAGACCAAAAAATGACTACAAGAGCGTAAAGGAGAAAAAATAGACTTTATGTATGTGGGTAAAAATTGGCATGACGTATCGATTACTTCTACAGAACGACTGTAGGTTGTACACCACGCGGAAAACGTACACGGTCACTTTTTAAAGTCGTAATCAGAATTTCAGCACCGCTTACGACGCAAGGGTACCGAAAAAATCGTGTTGAAATCTGTAATAAGTCTCGAATATCCATAACACAACAACCCTTAATAATAACTATGTTTATTTATTTTTATTCTCGTATAAATGCCTTTGTTTTGTGTTAATATGCCATACTAACGTATTGACTTTTGAACGAGCATGTCAGAAAAACTATTTACGTGATATAAAGCAAAAATTGTTTCATTATTTAATCGTTTGAGCCAACTGCATACAAACGACATAGTAGGTAAGGTATTAGTGGAATACAGCTACCATAAATCAATACTATACGCCTAGGCAACTGCACGCGCCGTAGTTATAGGTATTGTTATAGAGGAAAGGGGGATGAATTGCGTCGTCTGTGGGGTCGCCCTAGGTAAAATCGATAATGTCTGCGCACGCGATTGGCGCAAGTCCGCTGGTCCCTGCTCGTTGCTAGGGATTGTGACGCTTAACCGTGCTATATTGTACTATTATGTATATAGATTGGACTAGGTTAGCCATAAATTTACGGGAGAAGATATTCTATTATTAATCGTTACTATTTTAACATAATGTAACCCATATTTGCGTTACAACATTATGAAGAAATGATGTATAAATATCATATTTTTAAGCCTTCATATAATAATTAATATTATTTTATACTTAATTAGTAATTAATTAATTATGAATATAAGTAACAAATCAATAAAGTACAATTAGTTAAAATAGCCGAAAAAAAGTGTGCAGTCAGTCATACAATTAACCAATTACAATTTACATATTGTGTTAATAAATATATAATCTATTATTTATTCCAATTACCTATGATTATGTAATCGAATGTGTACCTGCGATTATACCTACAAATATGTAAGAGTATGTTTTGTATTTTTTCACTTAATTTCTTTAATCCTACCAGCAACCAACAAATTATCCACGCACCTTTCGCGCTAAACAGGAAAATATAAATTAAATATTGTATCTAAATATATAGCTACGTCTTAAATGATTTAATATATAGTAGAAAAGTACAAAAGATCAGTAACCTACTCCGATGCGTTATCTAATAGTGATTAGGTCAAACATTTTTGACGGCCTTTAAGATCAGCGAAGTTTCATTACAAAACCAATCTACAATCATTTGACTTATCACTGCATCACTACCAAATGCGTGAAGTAATAACACACGATTGGCGTGCAAGTGGTACGCCAGGGGTAAAGGATAGTAGCCCAATTAATTAAAATTCTACCAAAACTAGCAAATATTGACTATTATGATGTCAATCATAGTTCACTATGTACAAAATTGGTTAATCAGACTTGGGCCCAAATCGATCGTATAGGCAAATTAAACATCGCTATTTAAATCGGATTAGATAAAGGTTACGGTTTAATTCTGTATTTTACAAAGTTACGAGTATGCAAAACACTATGGGCACACAGTTCAACGCATAATTTTAGCATTGACGAATGGTGGATGCTTCATCGCTCTGAAGCAGCTAGTTGCGTTAACAAGAGGTAAGATCGATGAAACGTTTAGTACGTCTAGACAAACTTATATCGACTAGAATTAAAATGCTATTTAGAAAATAAATTTCAACTATGAACATGTATGTATTTAAAACGAAGCAGCTAGAAAGAAGTACCTTTGACTGAGGACTGTTACTGAGGATTTCCATTAATCCATAATCTCTTCCCAAACCCACTGGAAGGCGGTTATGTCATATGAAAAAACTAACATGCAAAGTATTTACATATATTAAAAATATATTGTGACATTGGAACTTTTTACTATCACTAGCATTTAACCTGGGGTCAGAATGATACCGCGAATAGTGTGACCGCTCAGCTGCAAGTCCAACGCAGGACCTTGAGCCGAGTTACTCCCTACAGAGGTTCAGGCTAAGCGACCTAAGAGCTGTGCGACGTAAATGTGAAAAGCCTTCTAACCAATCAGCGTTAATCACTCCCAAAAATAAGCATAATGACTATCGTTCAACCAGATAGGTGACAACACAATTAAGTAGCATACGATTAAACTACTTAGACGAGACATATTTGTTTACACATTATACCCACTCAAAGAGAAGGAGAAATATTTTAATTAATTGGTATTTTTTTAATCTGTGTCCACTTTAGCATCTTTCCTTTTTTTTAATGAATTTGTGTTACTCCTAAAATAGTCATAATCATCATTTCAGCCGTAAAACATCCGCTGTTCGACATCCATCCATCCTCCTCCAACGACTTCCAAAAGAACCGGTCGAGAGCGGCTTGCATCCAGCTGCGTCCTGCGGCCTTTATAAGGTCGTTAGACCACCTTTAAAAAAGTACGGAACAATAATTGTTGACTGAGACCAATCTTAAAATAGTACGGAACAATAATTGTTGACAGAAGATAATACAAAAGAGTACTGATGTAACAAAAAGTAGGAAAGTACTGCTTAAACGAGCAAGAATGTTGAAGAAAAAAGCGAGTAGCTTCCAGAACTTCGTAATTTAATTAGGATGTTAAGGAAATAAAAGAGTGGATTCGCGCGTACCAGCGTTTAATTTTGACTTGATTTAAAGTCGATTTTGATTTTTAATCGTAAACATACATTTTGTACAATCCAGCACATTGTTTTAATAAAAGTTATAGACACAAGTTAAAAGTTAAAGTTACAGCCTTTATATATGTCCCACTGCCGTGCACAGGCCTTCTTGTCAAAGAAAGTATAAGGGCACAGTACTGTTTGAAGATTTTTCTAGTACATGTAGGTTGTGGACATGTTTTCTTTCACCGCCGAGCGCGTGGTAAATAAGCGCATAAAATTGCAACAGCAAATTTATTGGTGCGACACCGGGGACCGAACTCGAGTTCCTAACGTACTTGCCTCAAGTACGTTAGGCAACCGCCCGGACACTGAGATACGACGGTACCCCGGCTGATAGACACATAATATAAATACATATTTGACAAGGAATCGAAATTCAAACTCGTTTCCCCGTCGTCCCCTTGAGAGATGAGTGTATTGATTCCCAGTAAAAGTAGGTAGGCATCACTGCTATATTCACCTTCCCTTATGAAAAACCTTTTTCACTGCGGCGGTCTAACGTCAATTAATTAATTTATTATTTTATATAAACTAACATAGTAGGAGGGTTAAATTTTCTATAATTTTAACAATAATATCCCTGAAGCTGGACATATTTTTATGATCTGACGATGGGACAAAAAAGGGTGCGACCTAGCTCTAACAGTCTACTAGCTATAGCTAGTAGAGTGGACTGTGCTTACATATGTCAATCATTGCACTAGGGTGCATATGAACTTGAATTATAGTATCTGTTACTATTACTAACCCTAGGTATTAGACGACTAATTACTAACAACATATAAGTCTTGATACTCGATAAATGTTTATTTATTATATATATACATCCTAGCCGGCACCTAACATAATCATCAAAGACACATGTAACTTCGAGTGCAATTGGTAATTAGTTGAAGCCTACTATTGCGCTATTTAAAATGTTTTATGATTTTTTGCCGGTTAATTTACACCTTTTTATAATTTCAGGCATGGTAAATATGCAAGTATATTTACAAGGAAAAACAAAAACCGGCTTCAAATCGAATCAAGCCTTAATCAAATTAAAGACATTTGTTTTTCTAACGGATATATATTAGTATAGTCAGAACCAGACCAAATTAGAAGGAAATGGGACCACACGGCAAGCACTAGTTCAAATTCTTCAAGAAATTCTTTAATAAAAAGAAAGAATCAATATTGGTTCACCCTGTCGAAAGTTATGAGGTAACAAACATAAAAAATACAATCGAATTGAGAACCTCTTCCTTTTTTGAAGTTGGTTAAAATATAAATTCATGTTCAAATATACCGTGAGAGTTAATTCCAACTGTAAAGTCTTTATTGCTGCGTAAAAAAGATAATTAGTTAGAATAAAATTTTCATTACACCAATTTTATTTAGTAGAATGGCGTTTTTCTCATATTCCTAGTATATATATTGTGTTCAAAGAGCCGTTAAGAGTTATGATAGACCAAAGTACATGTACACAATCTATAGTGTATGAGGGTACTGTTCATGGAAAGAAGCAATTTGCGCGAGAACAGGGTGGCATTGCGGCACGCAGCGCGGTGGGCGCCGACAACGTCGCACCCCTCGCGCATGGCGCAGGCGCGGGCCGCTCTGACCGACGCTACTTCGCTTGGATCGAAGAGATAAACGCGCAACCCTGCTTTTGGAGTTAAATCAATAGGAATTGTATCGATTTTTACAGCCGCAACCGCCGCACACCCGACCCGAGAATCGCACGCGGTGGTTGCGCGCATTTTATTGGCATACAGTAATTTTTTTTTACACTTTTAAGATTTAAAAAAGGAATAATAAATGCCGTCAATTGTTGACGATCTTTAAGGTAAGGTCCTGTGTCAATATCAATTAATAAAACTAATCAGGGATTACTTTTAACGTGTGTATTAAAATAATATATTTTAAACAAATGAATTGAACAGTGACAGTTGTGCTTTAGTAGTTACAAGAGGTTAGAAGTTTGTATTTCTTTCAGAAGTTTAGTGAAATATTATTTTGAAATTGTTGATGTATTTTATTTTCGAATTAATGTACCGCAGCTCAGAAAGGGGAATAAATTTGTTTATATTGTAAAGATTGAATATAGTTGTGTATATTTAAATAATATTACTTAATGAATGTTTACATTGTAGGTCTTGTGATGAAATTAAAATGACTTCGTCGGACACTTATCAGTTGAAATGGCACTCGCACAGTTCACATTTAAATGGCTCCGTGGCGTCGTTGCTTCGCTCGGAGCGATTTACAGATGTGGTGCTGTGCACAATGGATGGATCGCAGATACCTGCGCACAAGTTCATCCTGAGCTCATGCAGTGTTTATTTGAGTTCCCTTTTGGAGGGTCAGCGTTCTGTCACCAGAATGGGCGCTATGCTCTACGTAGTTCTTCCATCGGAGATATCGACAAAGGCCCTTAAAGTTCTTGTCGAATATATGTATAAAGGTTGGTATTTTCAATTTAGTTATTTTAAATATATACGAAATATTTAACACGTTATTGTATCTGGTATATAATAAATTAATCTATGTACAATGATATTAAGTTATATTTTATATTAGTAATAATAATGTGCTTTGCAATATTTATAGTAAATATATTAAAATAATAAAATTTAAAAAAATATATGAAAAAGAAGTAATTCATCACATTACAGTGTAAGAAATGGTACATAATTATTAAATTGTTTATTTTAGGAGAAACAACTGTCTCAAATGAAGTTCTGGACACAGTTCTGAAAGCTGGTGAAGTGTTGAAGATACGAGGACTTTGGAGGCAAGCTGATGAAGATACAGCGTCGGCAGAGAAAACAAGTGCAGCAACTCCACAAACTGCCGTAAGCAAGCAAATAAATATTGCCAAAAAGCCTGAGGATAATCATCCAAGGATTGCAATGAAGAAAGATGACAAAATTATCAAGACTTTTAACCCAGTACAGCAACAGCAAGGCACTGTCACAAGGTTTGTTTTTATAATTATTAATTGTTATATTTATTGCTTTGTATTTTTTAAGGTAAAAAGGACATCTGACAAGGGATCCATCAGATTTATATTAGGAGTTGTGAGTGCATTCCTGGCCTTAAAGAAGACATCAATATGTAGTTAGCTAGGGCAGGGGTCAGCAACTTGGGGCTCATAAATCATCTGCAGCAATTGTTTTTTTATACAAAGTTTTATAATTCATTTTATTTAGTTAATATATATTACATTAACCGGTCTCACATTCTTTAAATCTTCAAGGTGGACAGAGACAGCCAATGTTGTCCAGCTTTTTACCAAGCCATTTTTATCCCATAAATGAGATGATAATATGGTATGAGCCCATCCAAATTGATGGTTTATGGGGATATCACTGCTATTTCACTGATATTTATATGAGTAAATTATTTACCAAAATGTTTGATCTTTAACTTTAAATTCAACTTTGAACAGCAAAAAAGTATATAATGTGTAAAATCTTGATTAGTCATATGTAATAAATATTGTCAGTATTGCTCATAAAATGTATTTATTACTGGCAATCACTTAATTGAGACCCAAGTGTCTAGAATAGAATAGTAATACTAAGAACTTTATGAAAGTTTTATAGTAGTTTTATTGAAAGTTTTTTGTGTTTTTAGTATATTTATAGTAATTTAATATGTATATATTCTTATTAGATTTAATCTGGGTGGTAAAATTAAAGCAGCCTAGTCTTTCCATACATGAATTAAGTATATATAGAATATATAGAAAAATAATATTTTTATTGTTAGTGAGTAGCAGAAAGATATTTTTTTCTTACAGAATAATACCTATATAATATGATGATGATGCATTCACAGTAAAAATAACACTTTTTTACAGGCCAATGTTTATTGGACCACCTAAACTGGTGTTCATAAAGACCACTGAGGGCAGCACTACTACAGCATTACGTCCTGGGGCTCCTAAAGGCCAAACAATTTTGGTTGCACCAGCGCCTCAACAGGAGATCTGTGTGACTACTAACATGATTACTACACCATCTCAGTCTATTCCTGGTGCATCTACTTCTATATCTGACGAATCGCTTGATGACTCTGGCTCAACACGGATGTTAAGGAGACATGTTGCTGAAAAGAAATATGGAAAGAGACAACGGATTGACGCTTGTACCGACTCGGAAGAGGCAAGGGACATTGAGGACTACCAGGACAATGCTTCAGAAACATCAAGTATGTTAACATTGTTATTAGTTTTATGTACAAGAAGTTTTGAAGCTTACACATCCTTATATATATGCTTTCTTAGGGTTGTAAATTCAAACCACATATAAAAAGTCATTATAGTGGTATTCTTGTTAAAATATTTTTTTATAGCCAAGTATATTATTTATAAAATAATATTAAACATATACAATATTCCTAATTTATGTTATTTGTTTTTATCTCAATTGTAATTATAAACATAGTAGCTGTAGTAATAATTGTATTTATATTTTTTTGAATGAATGAATGTTTGTCATGCACTGTATAAATGGTTAAATTACTTTCATATATTTTCTGTAAATTGGATAGCGCACAATTTGTCAATTATTACTCACGTTTATTTGATAATGTTTCATTTTCCACACAGAGAAATCATTCCAAAGTTCTCTGGATGTTTCATCCGAGGTGCAAGTGAAGAATGAACCAGAGTGGGATGCAAGTAGTATTGAGGAGGAGGAGACCTCTATAGCGGAGATGTTCCATGCCGAGATGACTGTCAAATCTGAAACTACTGTTGATGTTGATGAAATGGATATTGAAGAAGAAGGCTTGGTAAGAATGGTTATTTAAAAAATAAAGTTGGTGCAAGGAACATAATGTTTGTTAGAAAAAAGACAAAGACAAAATGCTAATGTCTTATTAACATTTATATGTAAAAGGTCAACTTGCTAATTTATTTCCTAAAAATATTTAAGTTTCATTAATTTATAAAATTTTATATATTTTCTTAATTTTATCTGATTCATAGTAGGATAGGTAATATAATTTAAAATGTGATGTTTGTTATGTCGCTAGTACTTATTATTTCGCCAAATCGCTTGTTCAAACGCTCGGACGCTCTCCTATAATTATTATAGGAATATCATGAAACTACCCTTGGACCCTTACCTATAAAATATGAATCATTAAAAACGAGTGTGATATTAACTTATTCGTTTATTTGTCGCGCACATACTTAATGCAAATTTAAGACTTATATGGTTTTCTATGTCAGAATTCAATTGGTGCCATTGCCACCCATCCAGACAGCTTATTGGTTGATGGTAATTTCTTAATAATCAAGATCACCGATCGAGTCCATGTTAAGAGTGAAATATATGTTTGCAGATGTACAGCCCTCTGGCTTGCGAGCTGTGCGCGGAGGTGTTCACGGTGCCGGGCGCGTGGGTGCGCCACGTGCAGGGCCACGCTCACTCCGACCAATTACATGCTCGCAGGAAGTGTCGCTCTGCGGTAACTAAGTCCGATACACACACATAGCTGTCGCGCATTAAACCTTAGAGGGGGCTTAGAGCGTGGTGTTTTTTAAAGCAGCTAAGAGTCTAGTCATTATGTTTATATCCATGTGTAGATACCATTGCCTAAACACGGTTGCTCTAATGAGATAAGAGTACAAGAAGATGCGTGTAATAGTGAACCATGCGAGGTGAGACAAACTCCGTTACTTCTGTACTGTCTCTATCAACATAAATGCAATGTGATTGGCTACATTTTCTATTTATATGTAATCGTAATTAGTTTGTTTATTGGATTGGTAAAAATATTATAAATAGGATTTTTTTAGATAAAATAAACCGCTTCGAATCAAGACTCCGAGTTTCAATCATCTCTTAGACCATGCTCCACTACACTAAACTTATACCAATACAAGTAAATATGAGAAGAATAAGCCCTTTTGAGAAAGATATAAACAAATAACTTTGACTTGGCCTTGAGTGCACTATAAGCGTCTTACGAGTGATTCGAAACAGTATAATAGGCCATTCTACTACATAACAGATATTCACTGAAGGTTTATGAATAATAATAATTGTATTCTTGTTGTACATCACACATCTAAAAAATTTTTTGAGATCAAGATTGATAGATCAGCCTTTGCCAAAGGCACTCAGGTATCTGAATATGTGCATACCCATTCCGAAAAAAAAAATACTTTTGTGAGATGGCCTTTGGATCTGCACTTAAAGATATTCTCTTCGACTTTGTCTATGTGGAATACAATCCCCCATGTGACAATAAATAGGATATGAGACAACTCCTGGATGTTTATTCATCATAATTTAAATGTTGCCACATTTAACTGATGATAACTGCCCTTGATACAAGTAGGACATCTAACCTTGTGCAGTATCAAAGATTATTTTATACTCTTCATAATACAATCTTATAAGAGGCCAATTAGTTTTTTTTAATAAGGCGTACCATTTTACTTTAATTGCAGAGCGACGACACGGAAGAAACGATGGCTCTATTACGCTGCGATTTGTGCCAGAAGCACTTCCCCAACCCTGGAGAATGGGTCCGTCACATACAGAGTACGCACACGGAGACGGGTCAGTATATTACGCCTCAATTATAATCCTATGGCCACTACGTATCGACAGATGTTTGTTGCATTGATCAATGCTAGCAATACATCTTGTCAGATCTGACCAACTCAATCTATGCGGGAACCAGTAATAGTAGCATTTTCTATTTTATGTGGTCGAGCCAAGCTTTGTCATGGCGCCATTTCCGTCTGCCGCTAAGCAGTAGTGTGTGCACATTGTGTCCGGTTTGAACGGAGTAGCTAGTGAAATTACTGGGCTAAAGGGACATACCATCACAAGGTGATCAGCGGCGCTGTGCGGTGAAATGGCATAATCCATGAGTATCATTGACCACTACTAATTCAATAATAAATATTTGAGCGTTCCACCCTGGTCGTGGTACCAATAGCTAAACTCTCTACGCCACTTCTGCATATTACCGACATATTTAATGGCGATAATTTATCCGATTCCATTCAACGAACATATCTCAATATATAGGGTAGTTTTCGTTGTAAAGTTCTTTTATGAGACCTTTTCAAATCGTTGCCTCCGTAAGTTCAAAAATCGTGTCATAATTGAGTACATCAACAATTTTTTTTGGGATGAAAAAAAGTTATACCAAAATTGAAATTGCATTATAAGAAGAATTCCGTTATGACGTCACAAATATCATATATGTTATCGTGGCGTGTTTGATTTATTTGTTCAGTGTTTTTTTAGTAAAATTTTATAAATTTTTAATGTTTATAATTAATTTAAAAAAAATTGCTTTTCGCATTTTCAATCAATACAGCTAATGATATAGTTTAATAATACATTAAAAAAATTACGGAAAGAAAAATTATTCATAAAACCTTTTTTTTGTGAAAATACTTGTAGATAGAACCATGTAGGGTTGTCAAAAATAGAAATGCTTGTTTGTGCCAAGTCCGATGCTTTTGCGTGACACATAATTTTTTTGCACTGAGTTTTTGTTGAGGGGGGTTTGCATGGTTTTGATTTTTAACTTAGTTCTATAAACGTGTTAACATCACAAAAAATAATAGTGGGTGAAGACGAATAACTCTTATTGACTCCGTCAATATGTATAGATTGATACGCCGAGTGATACCTTTGTAAGTAAGCGTTCGGCTTACCATGTGATGGTCGAATCTCAACTTATACCTGACCATGTATCAATATATTTACACTCTTTTATACTCATTCCATCCTGCTAGATTTTAAAGGACGCAGGAGTTTTTATTTATTATTGTTTTTTAGATTTTCTCTTTCTCGAAACCAGAGAGTTTCGGTTTTAATGAAAACCACGTTTATTTATTACATTGTTATTTTTTAAAAATTAAGATAATAGGAGCAGATGTCCATCCAATGGAAACCTATACGTCCTGTTCGTAACAAAATGGTGCTGCCCAAAATGTACGATTTTCTGCGCAGCACCGCATTCCCCTATTCACATAGATGCTAGGAATATAAGAGGGCCCGTGTCCCGGCCGATCACCCAGTAATTTTACTAGCTACAGCACCCGTCAAACCGGAATACATATAATGTATGCACACTACTGCTTGGCGACAGGAGTGAGGGCCGTAATGGCACCCACCTGGACGAGACGAGGACAAGATTACCTCCATATAGGAAGTAGATATAGATAGTGAGATAGAGCTATAGTGGCTCCAGTGGCCAGACTTAAGAAATTGTTTTCTACAATTTTAACCGCATGGTCAGAAAAACATCGTGGGGAAACCTACTGCAAATCAATGTTATACTACCAATATGTCCGCATTAGGACCGCGTGGCATACTATGCCCGTGTGCTTTTCAGTGAGGTTTGGATCCTTCAGTTGGACATAAATAGGCTGCTACTCAAAACGTGATGTTATTTAAACGTCCCATGTATTGCCACCTGTCACGGTACTACAAATCTCCAGATTGTGTATGTGTGATTGTGGTGTATTGTAGTATTAGAGCTACTATTTTATTGCAATCTACACTTGGAACTTATTCGCTGGTTAAACTGGTGTTAACCAGTAGATATTGTGTGTTCGACACTCTGTGGCGTCAGCTGAAAATTCAGTTTAACTAGGAAAATACTGACACATTTGGTGTACTAGATGAAGTATCCCGCCAAGCTATCCAAGTTGCTTGAGCGCAGTCACGAAAAAATGTATAACTGAATGAAAAAGGTGTAAACTTACAAATCTTTTATAGTGGGTAGCAAGACATTGTCTTATACTAATGACAGAATTCAAGGTTTATGCGCTGTACGGTATAATTTACGAATTAAACGGAACGAACTAATAATCACTAGCACTAAATCACCATAGAATCCAATGAGCGGTGGTGTTGATAAATTCCACATAAAATTTTACAGTACAAGTTTCCTAGAAATCGAACTAACGTAAGTTACTATTCTAACACTTGTGCACCCACTCTTATATCTGGCGAAAAGTGTGCCAAGTACGTCCCTAAGAGTGATGTGACATATAAAAATCTAGTTTCGAAGATTCGACTGAGAAGTATAGGCTAAATGTTATCACCACCATCATATTCGTAAACACTAATTGCTAACCGAATCTATGCTGTCGGTTGATGCAGCTGGCCACGTATCCTGGTTTCACCGAAACATTAAGTGGCAGAACTTGGCCGCTTTTTTTTTGTTGACGGTTGGAAAATCTTCAACAAGATACCCCGCCTTCTGGGGGGAAGGCGGGTTTATGTGGGTTCTTACTAAAACCCCGGCGGCCTCTCCTACATGCGTGGTGAAGGGCTCCAGGATCTCCAGTGGAACGCACCGGAGCCCCTCTGCACAGTGCTCTCGGAGAGCAAGGCGACACGGGCAAGCCGATGTCGCCTTCTTTCCGGGTCCACTTTGGCAGACGACAAAGGCCCCCACCCTTGTCGCCCAGTGCACCTGAGGCCCCTTTTAGTCGCCTTTTACGACAGGCAGGGTATACCGTAGCCTTATTCTACGAGCCCAGAACTACAGGGCTGGCCGCTTAACCTAACCCTCAATAGGGTTACCGAAAATTCCATGTAAGAGCCCCCGAGACGAGACCTCGAATAACTCACTAACTGAGGCGCGTGGCGGACATAATGCAGAGTAGACCTGTGCCCAATATATTACTACTATTACTTTAATTTTTTGGATATTCTGGAATACGTAATATTTTTGAATAATCTCACGCAATTCTTTTTTTTTATTGAGAAAGATGTCTTATTAAGAAAGGCACTTATTATCCTTTAAGCTTTTATGCTAAACTAACATCGACTTTATACAAGTCAATGTTAGTTTAGCAAGCATAATACAACTAAAGTTACTAAAGAAATGTAATGTATAACCTGCGGATTCCCATGAGACATTATTATTGATACGATACGTCAATTGTGTAAATTATTGAAAGTCACAACGTTCTACGGTGGCAATATCGACGTGTGGTGGCGACTTTCTAAGCGAAAATGGGAATTAAGGCTGTAAGGCGAAAGTAAGTATTAAGCTAGTCTTGTCTCTTAGTTTGGTTTTCCGTGAATGGCATAAGGTAAAAATAAAAATGATTTCTTTTTTTTTACCAGGAAACATAACAAATAGCCCGACGATTATTTTTAGGGTTGTGTCCTAAAATACTATATGTATATACTAACAAAATCGGATGCTCACAGGCGCCTGTCAAGAAATAATTTAACCGTTCTCAATTTTTTACATTTTATGAACTCTTATAACCTTAACATAGCTGAAAACTGATTGTTATGTATGTGGCTGATTCTCGACAATGGCGCCAAATTGTGTCATTGTGAAGTTATACTTCTTTTGACATATTAAATGACAGTATTTATTTTTAAAAGACAACGGAAGTAGTATGGCTTTGCAACACTCGTATGGCTTTTAATTTAGTTGCACTGCTAACTTCGTTCTTAAGTACAAAATAATACCGTCAATATTACCGCCGACATCGAACAAGGATGTATCGTACAAATCGTATCGATAAATTATTTGATGATTGTTTTATTCTATAAAAATATATTATTTTATTAAATTTAAGTTTTATATATTTATTTAAATTGTCAACCATATGTGTTTCGGTTGTTTCTTTATTCACGCAAAAGAAGTATAATTTTTACTTAACTGTCACACAAGTAATGCCTTTTACTCTGCCTTGGTTTGCTGTTCATTATTCTAATTTTATTACTTATCCCACATGTTTTGTTGCTACACTCATGATAATCACTTCAGATATGTTCGATATTGATAATTTATACCCTTGAAATGCTTTGTCCGGCTTTATTCAATTCACCCTTTATTTTTAGACACAAATTCCAAGTCGCGATTTATGTCATATGATGCGATCAACTAGAAGTATTTGAACCGTTTCAGCGTTGAAGCGGTTCAACTTTACGATTTTATTTTTGGAGGTTCGGATCCAAGACGGCTGTCAACAATAAGTGTCCTCTGTTTGCAAGGAATCTATGCAGATTAGCTAGAGACGCTGAACGCAACTGTTTCACTGGATTTGCGTAGTAGTTCATAGGCGGCGATACCAGAACCTCTATTGATTGTATTTTTTTTAAGTAAAAAATATTAAAATCTGTCACCTGTAAAATCACCAAATACTATCCACTATGGATTTATTAAGATGGAAAGCAGGGCAGCGTTAATCGTCTGTCCACCCCGCCGAGGTTAAAGAGCGAGCGTATTATATTTGAACCCATTTATCTTAATTAACTTCAATGTCGGTTGTCTAGAATTGGCCATATCAAACAACAGTGCCCCACCAACACGTCACAATCGTTTCACAGAGGGCGCGCAAGACAAGACTTGCTCGCACTGCAAGAAGATATTCCCATCGCACGCATCCATGCTCATACATTTCCGCACGCACACGGGTAAGTAATATTTCCTATCTGTTTGGACTTAAAATGTTGTTACTCGCCGTAACGAGTATTACAAACCACTTATTTTATATTATCTGTAGCAACGCTGAAAAGCAATGTACAATTACATTAGCGATAATTGATTTGGTGACAGGAGAGAAGCCGTTCGTGTGCGGGCTTTGCAACAAGGGATTCAATGTGAAGTCGAACCTGCTACGGCATCTGCGTTCGCTGCACCTTGAGCATCATGAGGAACCCGAGGAGGCTGGACCCTCCGAAGTTAAGAAGGAGACCTGAGGACGTGGAGGGGGGGCAGGTAAGCTCAACCGAGACCATCAAAAGTAAAGATAAAATATAGATTGACGAGTAAAACGAAACTCGACTTCAAATTAACTGTAATGTGAACTGTAACTACGCTTATATTTAAATTATATTACGAAGTTTGGCGCCGATATTATCTTTCTTCCATATTCGTGTCCTTAAGGAATATTTACCTAGTGTTAAATTGTCATCTTGTTTTCTGGTATGTCGAAGCACTTAAAAGTGTGAAGTTACGTTCGTAAAGCTTTGATTTGAGATAGATGGACTTTTCATTGCACACATTCAAATATTACAATATGTAGTATCAATTTAAATGGGCAATTATTGCTATATCTCTTCCAGGCAACCCTGTAGAACAGAAGATAAAATAAATAGATAGCAGGGTAGTAAGAAATTTCAAGAATAAATGAATAACAGAAAAGTATTGTTATGATAAAAACTAAACTATTCACATTAGAATAGAATAGAATTAGAAGAAACATAGGCAATACAAACATAAATCTAAACTTACATTTTATTACATTAATATATTTTATACATATTTAAGTGGTTATGCCAGTTAAGAGTTAGATTTTTAAATATAGCAAGTGTCTTAGCCTCTCCATTATCACACATTAGACAGGTGCGAAGCTTTCACAGCGAAAGAATCACTAAAGTAGCTAGACTTAGTTATGGAACATGAAGTATATTACCATACCCAGAGCGCAGCACACGGAGTTGAGATGTTTGCACCTTGCAGGTAGAGGTCGCAGGAGTCGCGGAGCGTCCGGAAGTCCCGCAAAGGTGACTCCGCGCGACAAGGCGAACGATGCAGCGGCCGCGCTGCGCAAGCAGAGCTACTCGCTCTTCTTGAAACAGCGCGCCACGCTCTTCTCCGCCAAGAAGTGGAAATAGAACGAACCCATCTATATTTTGAATCTTGATCTCTGGTTGTTGAAAACGTTACTTGCCCTTACACTCAACCTTATTTACGAAAGCATGACGTTTTATGTGAACAAAGTAAACAATCTAAAAACATTATTTCGGCTTTAGCTTCTACAACTTCGTCAGTTTGAGAGATGGCCTAGCTCTTAGCGTCAAGCGAACTAGCCTAGGAGAGTTGCAGTCGTTACTCCTCTTGAGAAAGCATGCTGAATCGAGGGTGTCCGCGAGGGCCGAACCACTCATTGAAGAGGGTCCTCGCGGTTATATAGGCCGAAACGCGGCAGGATACGCGTGGTCTGACCGTGTGGCCCCACATGCACCTTCTTGCCTCCATTCTTTGTCAAGACCTTTCCTTATTACTCGCAACTCCCCCTTTAAGGGGCTTTACGACACGACACAACGGCGTCTCGCTCGACGGCGCCAGGGGACTTTTACTAGCGAGTCCTTCTCTTGTGCCAAGAGTGCGCGAATTCCCTGGAACTTGCTCTCCGAGTCCGCTACCAATTGTGTAGAAAATGAACCTTCATCAACATCATAGTGGTCGATATTTGCTAGACTTAGTAATCTATTGCTTTGCCGATGGCGTATCACCAGCATGCCAATCGTATATTTGTTGGTATTCGATATGATTTTGGTATGGATCTGTAATAGATCGGTTTCATAATGAAATTTCACTGAGCAAAAAGCAAACTTGGAGCGCGGGTCAACCCGAACAGCATCTTGTTTTCTGTTACATAAATTGTCTTGCTAAAGGAAACAGACTATAAATCGTAGTTATAGATCTAATCAAGTACGAAACAAATCATAAATGTTGTTTTTCGATGTTGTGAGTAATATATTACTATACCTCCTCTAACTTATTACTGTCGACTGTATTCTTCCCGTTAATATTTAAATGTTGTCAATCAACTTTTTTTCAACCTGAGATCAGTTTTAATATGTGGCGGTGTTCGCGCGAAAATTTTTCACCTGCCCACCCTCCTATTTTATCATCTATAATTTTAGATTTCAAAATGAATTTATTTTTCTATAACCCTTATAATGTAATGTAGATTTTAAGAATAATTCGGGAAATACAAAGAATAATTTCATCCCGAATAATGGTTTTTAGACTGTAAGCGTGCTTTTAACCTGATATGGTTAGTCGGTGCCAGTTTTCTAAACTATGGAACTATATTACAATTAAACATCTTCTTGAAGTATATAAAGAAATAATACTGAAAAGCTGATCAATTTCCATTAATATGTCGTTCTCATAAGTAGACTAAAAGATTTTATTAATCTTAAAGATGGACCGTGGTTTGAACCATTTGATACAATTTTTTGTTTATGGTATTAAGAAAAATACTAATTATATAAATTTGTTGTAATAACTTTATGTAACCTTTGTGGTTTGAAATATTTGTTCAAAATACTTTTTGTTTATAATTTTAAGAAAATACTAAATTAATAATATATTACATGTATAATATATTAAATTGTAACCTTCGTGGTTTGAACTTTTTTGCTTATAATTTAAGAAAAATACTAAATTAATTTAAAAACATTTCATTTGGAATGGTTTAATCCAAAAATAGCTAAGTATGGTGTATGTAAAGACTTCTAGGTTTGTGAAGTTATCCAGATAGTTGGGAAAACCCTGGTAATATATAGCAATGATTGCTATGACGAAATATTAGAATTAAGACTTTTGTGCTTCATAATTCTATATATGCAGACAGAATTTACAACAGTTTAAATTCTGAAATGACATAGTTTTTTTTGAAAATATTTCATCACACATTGATTTACGATTTACTAACTATAATGTGTGCCCTAGTGAAGTATTAAACTGTGCTTACCTCTCTGGGTAATAGGCGTGAGTGTTTTTATCTTTAAATAATACCTTATAATATTTTTTACAATAAGTACTATTAAGTGACATAATAACCTTGAATGAATTTAACTTGTGTGACACAAAACATTTTGGTTACCACAAATTAATTATCAAGTGTATCAACTTATTATATTATGTATACTTTAAAAATATTTGTCTCTGCACTGTCACTCCACTAAAAAAAGATAGCAAAAAGTTTAGATGTTCAGGACATGCAAAGTACAAATGATGGAATAGGAATGGATGGACCACATACGAGTCATTTGTGATTTTATATTCTACAATAACATTCCAGATTGCATTTGATTTACTAGTCATATTCTATGTGTTTAATGTGTAGGGTTATGTTTATTTCTATAAATATTACTAACATTTTTGTTAATCATTCCAAATAAGCTTAAACTATTATCTATAGTCTAACCGCAACTGCTGTATCGCGAGGGATTTAATCGTTTGTCGGAGTCCGTAACAAATAAGACTAGATGACGCTGTGAGCGATGACAGCAAAATGACCAAATTATAAAACTGCTTCCCCCCCACCCCTCTGCAACGGTTGAGGTTAGACTATAGGAGATGGTCCACGTCAATAGTCTAATGGTGGATTCTAAAGCAAGGCTACGTTTCGCAGACCTAACTGTAAAACAAAGGCCAGTGGTACTCTACCTTTTCTTACAAAGGGACCGCAAACATATGAGCGCGAAATTCAATGATTTAATTCCCAACAGATGGGACTATTGACGGCTTATATAATTAAACAATACCTATGTTTTAGTTTACTTAAGAGCTTTAAGTTCGCCATTCCATACTGTTTATGGATATTTTCAATTAGAAGACACTTTATTTTAAATTATTATTTATATCAATACTCATGTTAGACATGGAACATGTTTTTTTTGTACGGTTTGATTTACTATGTGGTAATAAATGATTGCGTAAATTATAACATGTTTTATTGCAAATTATTTTACGCTTTTTTTTATGACGAACTACACAGATTGACCATGACTTGACTGCTTCACTGGATTAATCCTCTATTGCTAGTAACTCGACACAAGGGTACCGGGTGGGGTAAGAGGTAACCTCGGCTTGGACGGTTACTATATATTATTTTAAGCTTTTTAGCAGTGATATATAGATAACGAAGACAGACGATAATATTAATGACACTTTTGATGATGGGATGGAAAAAAAAATCGGTCCTGATTATAAAAATCCAATTTTAATTTTTTTTTATTAGCATCATGTTACTATAGCTAGATGAAATGATAGCGTCATAAAAAATACATTAACTAAAAAAAACGGCAATGAAACACGAAGTCAAAAGCAGCTGATGTTCGGACAATGAACGCCGGGACGGGTTTTTTAATCAGGATCGAGTATTTTTCCATCATTTTGGTCCTTTTAGAAATCATTGGGGGAGGCCTATGTTCCGCAGTAAATGTCCTATGGATGAAATTATGGATTCTTTATTAACTCCAGACTAATTATCTAATATTTCCACTTTAACTAAGAAAGAGTCAGAACTCTATACAGCAAAGATTACTGGAATGATGTATATTTATAGTTGTCGTTAAATGGGGTAAGAGAGAAAATTACTATGGTATACACAACAAATATAAAACGAACTAGTTATTCCCTCTAGCAAACGCGATATGATTTTATTAAATGCAATATGTGAGTAATGACAAATTTATAGGTTTTATGGTTTAGCTATTGACAATACGACACATACCGATCCGGCTTTATGACCTTAGAATAGAGCCTACATTACTAGTTATGTAGTCATAGACGACAGTGATCACGCCATTCTTGTTGGCCCATATTCAAAAAGCTTTTGGACAGTGGACATATTATCAATGAAAAAAAAAACATAGAAAAGATGTTTTATTGTATGAAAACTTTATCACATTTAAGTTGTATTGTATTATTACACCTGGTGTATATGATAAGGCACTAACTTTAACATAATTTGAATTAGTAATAAAAAAAAACCATACATAATTAAACTAGCTGTCATCTTCTTCTATTTTCGGGGCCAAATAGTAGCGGATGTGACCAATGTCAGGAATACGATATTCAACTACCAGTGGGACATCAGCAGACATGGAGAGTTGGACCTGTAAGATATAGCATATATTCAGTTGGACATTCAAGTACCAGAGTGTACATATATCAATGGTTTCTTCTGGAACATATCACATTTTAAGTACAAAATATTTCGCATTTCCTATGTGTGACAAACCTCTACTCACCATTAATTTATCTTTGTCTTTATGTATATTAATATTTATCTTAGACTAGATGATCCCGCCCGCGTCGCTGGACATGGGCAACAAAAGTATCCTAAGTTATACCTTATTACATCAGCTATTTGCCAGTGAAAGCCCTGTCAAAATCAGTCCAGCTGATCCAGAGATTAGCCGGGATAATCAGGAAAAAGGTAAAAAAACATTTTGGTTTATTTCAATATAACAAACAGATACTCCACTTTTATTTATTTGCATAGATAATGTAACAAGTTGAGCTATATTTGTCTACCCATTCCATTAGTCATAGTTATAAAACAGAAAATAAAATGTTCACACAATTTAAATCATTTCTATGGGGCATATTATAAAGGTATATTGGTTATTGAGCACCTAATCAGATTGTGAATCAGCCCTCTTTTGCATCTTAAATTGAATACTCTTCTACCCCGGGGAAGCCCAAGCCAAGGGTCACTCGACAGCCCTTAGGAAAAATTACTAATTACCTTTAGGTGTCTTAAAAGATAAGACTTGATTTGGTTATAAGCTTTCAAGCGTAATAGGGCTAATATACAATAAACACACATGCTTTAATTTTTTTTATATTGATCTAGAGCAGTGATGGGCAAACTAAGGCCCGCGGGCCAAATCTGGCCCGTTAAAGCATTTCATCCGGCCCGCCAATACTTTGTTTTGGTAATATTTTTGATGTGTTATTGTAAAATTGTTTCTGTTTTATTTATCCCAATAGTGTTTATAAGGTTTAAAATCTTTAAAAATTCTCGGTTTGATTAAAAAAAATTATAACATCGTAAATTTTTACGTAAAAAGCCAAAAAAATAATTGCCATCAACAATTTGTGTAATTTGCTTATTTATCTTTTAATTATTTTGTTAAGCAGATTTTATAAATCAAAATATTTTTTCGGTCAAATTTTGGCCCCTTTTAAAGTATTTTTTTAATTTGTGTCCGCCAACCAAAAAGTTTGCACACCACTGATCCGGAGCTACATTATAACATAATATCAATCAACTCAGCTCATCACCATCTCACTGCACATAGATATATTTGTTGTCAGTGCATCAAGCTGCTTTTTATTTGTTTTAATTTTAGTAATATATATATTTAACTTTTTTTTAACATCAAATTGGATTATCTGTAATGTTATAATTTTTGTTGATTAAATTTAATAAATCACTAGTTCAATGTTAAACAAGCCAGTAAATTCTAAATGGGTTTAATGTAATTAAAAATTACCTGTGGGCTAAGCGAGGTTGCTTTTGTGAAGTAATTGAGGTATTGACAGGCAAAGGTGAGGGTGACTGGCTCTTCCATTTCAATCACCACCGCCTCTTCCTCCTTGTCGATAGACGCGGTCTGCGCTAACGCGATATTGGCTGAGCCGATGTCACCAGACGCTGAGAATCTTACACCTGTGCCAGTGATATTTAGTTAAAAATTTAATGTATATTATAATAAATTTTCTTAATGGGGTTAAATTTAACTGACTACAAATTGACTGGAACTGGTGAGGAAAGTAATGACTTCTTTTTTGAATGTGAAACAAAAACCCAACTGGGCTGAAACCACAGCTATGGAATTTGTGTACATAGTCAATACAATTGATTACTGGTATATTGCGAGGTTATTGCATAGTTTTAACTGAGCAAGTGCACGTTTATCACATTTTCAGGTATAAATTCAATAGTTTAGATAGTTGATGTGGATTGCGAACTATATCTACTACTTCAACTAGATATTGTGGTCATAATACTTTCTTGTGAATGTGAAGGTATCCCTCTAATTGTGCCGAGGATGACACTATAAAGTTGCTAGTGATCTTCCTACTCACTAGACATTGTTGTTGAAGGTTAAAAAATGGCTTACGAACATAACAGCTGCCTGATTATTATTCAATCAATCAATATTGACACCTATATTTTTAATTTTATGTTTTGCAAAGACTTGTTATAAATCTCGGTCTTTGACATTTTATTACCTTCTTTAGTACATGAAATGACCATGGACTCTCCAAATTGAGAGAGATCACGACAGATTCTTGCAAATTCCGCACTGGACAGGCGAATGGTACAACTGTATTCAGTTTCTGGAATACCTGTGACAGAAATAATCATAGATAAATAATTGTAATCCCTTGTCACTATTCAATATATTTATTCTATAATTAAAATTGATTTGATAAAGAAATATATAAAATTATAGGTTAGAGAGAACAACTACAGCAACATATACTTATTTAAATCAGGCACTGTCAACATGTAGAAACAACTGTGTCCAGTGTTTCCGAACATTTACGATTAGGGGAAATGAGCCTACTCCTAACTCAAACTTTCCCGAATGAGCAGTCCGAATAAGGGAAGTGAACTCTAAAGGAATACTGCCACAAAGCATTTTTTGTGTTAGCACAAATCAATGCTCTTCCCTTCAACTTTAATTTCATGACCTTTCTATGGTGACTTATCCCGTTTACTTGTCTTCTCCCATAAAATATATTTCTTTCATACTTTAATTTCATAAAAATGTTGTAAAAAGTTACTCAGATACTACTTATAGTAAAACTTTTATTTACAAAAAATTAAATCTCAATACTTAAAAGGTTACAGATGGCCTAAGCATATTGTGGTTTGACTCACATTAACAGCTTAAAATTCTATATATATTTTGCTTACAACCATAATAATGGTAGTATACTATTCCTTCATATTACACTTAAATTTGAGATATCAAGAGACTAAAGGTATATGGTAAGTTTACAATTACATGTTTCTTACTTACCTAAGTGTTCAAGATCCAAGTTCATAAGTTTCATTTCATAATCCGATACCTTCTCCTGATTAGGACTTTCAAACACAAAGGTGACTGTATCAGCATTGTCCTGGGCCTTCATTGTAACTGTGTCCTTATCGCCTGCACATTTGAGGATCTTTGACATACTGAAATATAACAAGTTATAAGCATGCATATTTCAACCAAGATATTTTCATTCTATTGAAAAAGAGTCTGAATATGCTAACTGTTAATCAATCACAGTTGCCCGAACAGTTACAGTCCTATAATGTGTATGTGTAATTCTTCTTCAAATGTCTCTCCACTGCTGCAGGTTGGCCGCCAACCAAGTTATATTACTCCCTCCTACCAAACGAAAAAGTTGTTCCATGCGAAATATATGTATCTATATTCATACAATATGTTTATGAAATGCAAAACATTCACTTACCTACTTAAATTCATGCCAAGGGAAATATTTCTATCACATCTATACTTATCAAAACCATCTGCTCGTAATGTAAGTGAAACCAGTGACACATGGGAATTGTCCATTGCCTGAAAATTATCAAATGTTAAACAATTGTTAAAAAGATTACAAAAACACTTTTAATTACATAAAATTTGTTATAAAACCAATCAAAGTAAATAAAGCTTACTTTAGAAGATGTTGAGGAAAGCAAATATATTATGGGACCACTGTATAGCCCATAGTATATACTTATACACCATGTTATATTTGTCAAAAGCTAAGAATTAATGTAATCATATATATATATCACAATCAACATATATCAACTGGAACCATATATTTGTCGGAAGAAATAGGCGGCATTTTATGGTGTCGTAGACGACCCCTCCAAGGGCCTACCAATATATAAAATATACTCAGTATAGATATGTATTAATAATCATATTTCATTCATATTTTCATTGTCGTTATTGATATTGGCAAAGAAGCACAAACAGCTATGGTGATTATTGTAACCCACAAACGTAACAAGCAATCACACTCAAATTACATGTAATAAATATATTTATCAATAAAAATACAAGAAAACAATACCTGTAATTGTATACCATTGTCATCACAATCAAACGTGGCTTGTGTTAAGAGATCCTTTATTGCCTCCAAAACCTTCTTCAAAATGGAGCTGCGAAGTAATCTTGCCTCGAACATTGTTTTCTAGGAGCAATCAATTAATTTTAGTGCAGAAAGTTAATTTAAAGGGTATTGAGCCTATCGCTTTAAAAACTAAGAACGTACCGTCAATACGTTAAGGTCAAATTACGACAAAATTCAATGTAGAAAAAGAAACAGTTAATGAGATTATTAAGTTACTTACTGTTAAATCAAGTTAAAGTACTATAAAATTTAAAACAATTTAAATATAATTACTATAACAAATTTTAACACAAGTTGATGACCTTTCAACTGACGCAAATGCAAAGACGCAAAGCGGCAAATGACAACAGATACCGGTAAAAAGGCGCGAAAATCGTCAAAGAACTCGTTCTAATTCACAGAGTGATTATAACAAATATTTTACAGATTAACATAAGCTCTTCACTCTAAAATGACATGAATGTGTTATCCTACTTAAATTAGTATTTCTATTATCAACAAATATATACTTTCTATTTTGCTACATGAAAACATTATTTAATTGAATTTCTATTTCATTTTAATTTTTTCACATGTACATAGCAATACTAAGAACTACGCAGAAATACCAGAGAAGTTGACTTCAGAGCTGCTTCACTGGATTGAAAGGTGGCATAGCTTTTAGGACGCTTAACGTGAACCTTCATTGCTAGCAACTGGACAATGGTTCCCCTGTGAAAGGTTCTTTGGTTGAACGGATACTATTTTACGCATTAGCATTCCGAACCAAGGGCGCCCGAGAAGGCCGAACCACAGCTCGGTCGGTTGGTATTTCATAAATATCTAAGGGACATTCAAAAGCTAAACTAACTTTGAGTGTCACTCTGAAAGGCGTTGGCACTGGGAAAAGACGTGGCTTAAGAAACTCTAGTAATACTCCTAACATCTAAGAGGTGAATATAATGCACCCAGCAGGCCTCCCCAATTTTTTTATTATACTTAGCTCCTAGCCTCACCAGCACGCCAAGCAGGTGGCAGCGAAGCCACCTCTTAGCGAGTCCTAATAAAATCTTGCTTGATGACTTTTAACCCTATAGAAAAATTTTCAATCATATTGAGACATAAGAATATCTGCGTATTTTGTTAAGGGCGACAATTAATATCGTGCATTGATTATTTTAAGACATTAAGGATTCTAGGATTCATTATTATAAAAATAAAAGTGCATGATCAATGGAGGATTTATTTACATATATAAATCTTGTTTAATGGAAAGGCAAACAATACATAAACTAATTATCAAAAAATTATGAACTACATGAGGCCATAAAATTTAACATATTTCTACGACTTGATCTTGGTGCGGATACGACGGTAATGTCAGATTGTATTTGGCAACAATACCAGGTGGTAAAAAACGGCCCCCTAAGTAATGTTTGGCTGTTCCAATATACTCTGGCTTTGCACACTGTTTTGGAGCTGATAAAGATATAAGTAGAGCAGGCTTCAAGGCTTTATCAGAAAGAGGCCCTTTCTCTACATCCCAGCCACTTGGGATATCAACACTGAAAAAAATGTTGTAAAAGATTTACTAAAATGTAAATAATCTTTTAATAATATTTTTTATTTGAACATAAAAGTCATGTTGTCATCTTTTGCAGGCCAAAATTATTATTAATTATTATACCAAACCCATTAGTTATTAATGCTTATATTTATTTCATAAATTCATAAGTTATGTAAATTTAAGAAAGTTATATATATATATATAAATATATCCATATATATATATCCATATACAGTTGCATATACACAGGTGCTAACTGTAACTTACCTACAGACTGGTAATCCCCCATTTATCAATGCGTCTAAAGCAGGTTTTAGTTCTTCTCTTACAGGTGGTTTAAAACTAAACCCAAAAAGAGCATCTACCAGAACCGTATAATCATTATGTAACTCATTAGGCGGTGGTAACTTTTCCAGTATGTTTACTCCAAATTGTTCACATTGATGAAGCAGATTCTCATATAAAGGCTTGGGTGTTCTTTTTGGATAGTGAATAGAAACATTATAACCAAATAAAGTCATGTGACGAGCAGCAACAAGTCCATCACCTCCATTATTACCGGGGCCACAGATAATAAGAACTGATTTACACCTGTAAAAATATTAGATAATATTTGTGGGAAATAATTAGATATAGACATATGTGATATTGGAACATGTTTTATGTGCTTGAGGATTGAAGGCTCATCTACTAATTCTATTTAAAACTAATTTGAGGAATATTAGTAAAAACATATTTTGAATGTGGACTCTCCACTCGACATGTATAAAATAAAAAAATAGGTAGTTTCTTTAAATGAATAGTTATTTTGTACATAAAACATGGTGTTCGAAAATGTTTTTCATAGAAAAAAAAGGGCAAACTAGTTAATGGCTTATCAACATCATGTCATCATCATCACCAGCACATATTTTGTCCATTTCTAGATATATGGCTTTCACCACACATGATGGGAGGAATTTTTGAAGAAAAATTACACTTTGACACTTATGCATATTGGCCCACCCTGGTTACATTTGTGTTTGTGTCTGTGAAATAATGCCTTGTTTATTCTATACTAAGTATATAAATATATTTACTTGGATGGTGGAAAAGTCTTAGAAACAGCTGCAGCTACACTTAAACCAGCTAACTCCATAAGCTGGTCCACGCTAAACTTATATTCATTAAACAAATCCTGATCTAGTGCTGCTGCATCTTTTTGTGACAAATAATGCATATTAAAATTGCTTATTATGTTTACACTGGGCACAGTACTCTTGCAAATGTTAACTAATGGCAGCTGGAATGTTAAGGTTTATATAATTAGTTAATATTTAAATTGAAGGACCTAAACTTTAAATAATGCACACATTATTTACCAAGAATACGCTTCGTATTACTTTATTGAATAACATTGACACTTGACTCGTGGGACTCGTTTATTGCTACTTTGTAAAATTAAATTAGAATTTTCCTGAAATTATTTGTCTTACCTAAAAATTAATAATTTTAAAGATTTACCAATGTTTCTCTAAAATATAAAGAAGAAAATCGCTCCAAGGTGGGAACGTTTTTCTTACAAACAATAAAAATATACAGTTTGCTTATTTGATTTCCAATAAAATCAATCAAGGCAAAAGATATTTTGTTAAAATGTTTATCAATTTTCATTTAAATTGTTTTTTTAATTCGGTCTGTCAGGTGTCACTAGCTCTCTAATCAATAGTCAAGTCAATGTCATTTAGCATTACAGAAAAATTAGAATAAATGCAATGGCTCAAAAGAATTTTTTAAACATGATTATCATGGTCTTGGTATTTATCGATATCTATATGAAAACTTCTTTTGTTAACTTTACTACAAAAACTACAGAAGGGATATTCTAAGGATACTAGGACTACAAAGACATAATTCTGACACCATATGAAGCACTGTTTCGATATATCTTAATTTTATAAATAATAGTTGATTATTCAAGTGAGAATCTATAGATGAGACGTGTGATAACAGTATTTTAAAAACTTCATTTTACATTAATGCATTAAGTTACATTGAAGTTAGTTAACATTTGAAGTATTTTTCTTCTTTTTTTGTGACGAACTACAAAAACTAGCCAGAGAAGCTGACTTTTACTGCTTCGCCGGATTGAGAGACGGCAAAGCTCTAAGATTATAATTTTCATATAAATTTAAAGGTACTAATAGTTGGCAAAATGTGATATACTTGCTAATTCGGAACGTAATATTTTGATAAACATTGACAATGACATATGACAATATTGCTCATCCGTCACAAAAATGGCTGCGCTCAGAGTGTTTAGCCGTAATATACCGTATTTGCGACAACAATTTTCAGCATTATTAGGGAACACTTCACCTTCAGTTAAATTTATCTGTGTAGTTGTAATTATAGGGTATGTGTTATCGTATTCAGAGTATGTTATTAGTATTCTTAGTGTAACACCAGGGTTTTTGTTGCCACCTTCTTTTCGATTGTGGTCTACTTTCACGTTCTGGTTTCTGGAGATACATTTGTGGGAGGTGATAATTGATATTGTGACGGTTGGTTTGTGCGGAAAACTAATTGAGCCATTATGGGGGCAAATGGAGATGATGAAATTCTTTTTGCTGACAAATGTTGGTGTTGCATTTTTGACAACATTTTACTATTTAGTGATATATGCCTGGACTCAGGACACATCGTTGTTATTTGACATCCACGTACACGGGCTTGCGGGATACCTCGCAGCTGTATGTGTGGCTGTGAAGCAGATTATGCCTGATCACTTGTTGATAAAAACACCTTTAGGTATGTTACACTTTTGTTTTGATTATTATTTATTAAGTTACCAAAGATATTAAATCTATCATTATTATATTATAAGTGCATATTATATGTTTACTACATATATTTTACTACATAACAGGATGTTTATCCCAAAGTTTTTCTATTTGTATCCTTCTTTCATTTATAAACAGGGAAATAAATAAAAACCTTATAATTGAACTTTGATTGCAACACTAGTTTTAAATTGTTTTTTTTTATTTAACTAATGAACAAGTTTAAGTCTAGATAAAGGCTATGGTCTTGGAAATGCTCATGTTTAGTAGTAAACATGCAATGTTATTTAGTAAAATATATTTTAATTTTTTTGTATTTTGTTGCATATATCAAGTGCTCACTCAGTGTAAAAGATACAGATATCAAAACCATTTAATTCATAATTCTTTAATTTAAATTTCTACTGCTACCTATTTTTTAAATTTTTGAATGAAGTTATTTGTGTAAGGTTTTTATTGTCTCGCTTGTAGTATCTACATATAGATAACAATAAATTGCTTTTGCATGTCAATAAAAGTATTTATAATTACAAGATTATGTGTACTGCATAAAAATTACATGACACACCTTTACTGTTAAAATAAATGGATTCAATGTTTTTTTTCCAATGTCATCAGCGATTATAATTTGTAGATTAAGCAAATGTGGGGTATCCAAATCATGGGAAATTTATTAGTAAATTATGCATTTAACTTTGCCTTTGTGTTACATTTACATGCTCTGTTGTATCCACTGCTTGACAGTCTCAGCCACTGACACTATAGAACACTATTTCTGTCTATCCTTTAATATTTACTTCCAGTAGTCTTTCTTATGGGTGTGTAAATTAGATTTACATTAAGCAAATTTGATACAAGCAATGTAAGTTCTAAATTTTTTCATTGACTTTTCATGTTTCCAGGAAAGTTAACAAATCGCTCCTTGCCACTTTTGATATTGGTCGCTGCTATAATTCTTTGGGCCGTTGGAGCTTTGGAAGGCACATATCCTTGTATGTGGGGCAGTGGCACTATCTTGTCATGGATTTACTTGAGGTTTTGGCAACGGCATAGCAGTGGTTCAAGAGGGGATATGGCTGACAATTTCAGCTTTGATAAGTAAGGAAACCACATTTTTATTTTTTTTAATATGAAACCTGTATGCACATTGTATCATCAAAGATAAGCAAAATATTTCTGCCTGAATAGTTTTGATATGAATATAGATAACATAAATACTTTTATTATTTTGGTCTACTAATTACAAAGTTTAGTACAGAGTTAGATTGTGAAAGATAATGATAAAATTTTACTCCTTTGAAACCCAGAGAATGAATGTTAACTAATAGATATATGTATGTATGCATATTTATGTGTATATATATCCATTAATTATTGATACAAATTATTTTAGTTTAAATGTACTGGGTTTTAGAATTAAAAAAAAACCTAAATTGCTTGTCATTTATCAGTTACATGATTACTAACAGATACAACAAAGATTATATATTTGTATCTAAACATATAAATAACCAGTAAATTTAGTTTGTTTAAGAAAAACTTTTAATAAATGGATGGTTCCAAATTTAGTGTTAGAATACAAACCCACCTCATGTTAAATAGAGTAAAAGACAGTGTGTCTTTTAAACCTTAAAAGCCTTTATTTATAGACTTTTATTGTGCATACGCAGTTTCTTCCCTACGGTGCTGCAGCCACTAGTGCGCGGCATACTAGGTCCGCCTGCGCGGTGCCTGGCGAGGCTTGGCATTTATACGCCCGCGCCCCGCCGCGTCACTCTGGCGCTCAGCCCGCGCGGTGTTACTATCTCTTTGCCTGGAGTCGAGCCCCATGATATGGAGAGAAGGAGGTACCTAACTATATTATATAACTGGTCTGGCCATAAATCCTGTTACATAAAAACTTTGGATTCTTTTTTTCAACTTTTTTATATTGATAGGTTTATGATAAACCAAGACTAGATAAATTCTCTTTAAGTGAAGGAAGCAAAATTGAGTGGCGGTTTCAGCAATAGTGATGTAGAAAGAGTAACTGGATTGTGGGTTTGATCGCTTTTGTGCGTTTTATATTTTTATTTAAAGTTGTATTTTTACAGACAAATCGCGCTGAAAGCATTGAGCGAGAGATTATCGAAGACGTCCGAACAAACGCGACAGAAGAACCTTTCGACCAAAGTCAACATGGACGCCGTGAGGAAAATGCAAGCTTCTCACGTCATCCCACAGTTCCCTGCGCCAGAGGCGACGGAGCCAAAGCCCCCGACGGTTCCTGAGACAACTCTTGTCGATATCAGCACGGAGCCCTCGACACCAACAACGAAGACGTCATGATCTTCGAGTGAAACTTAATTTTAAGTCTGTTCACAGAACCAATGTGGAAATGTTCTCTGGCAATGTAAGTCAATAATATAATCTTTCATTCTTTATCTATTAAATTTCTGTAGAAACATATCTACCGTGATTTGGCAACATGCCTCGATTCAGAATGCTGTCACACTTGAAATGACGGCCTTATTTTTGGTATTCTAAGGTACAGAGTTACATAAATTAGGTCCATGTTGAGCATTATAAGGGCTTGGCTACACTCAATCCGGTGAAGTCTTCTATATGTTATGTTATGGAACTTTAAACATATAATTTTATGTATAAAAAGATTAATACAAAGAGTGAAACCGACTTTATAATCAATGTTTTGAAGTTGCCTGGTATACCTTGAGAATCTTCAATCCAATGCCAAAAATATTAAAATATCCCCCATGCCTACAAAAAATACACATAAATTTATTTCTTCATATGAAGTTGGATAAAAACCATACTGAAAGTTTTCGGATCTTGGTAAAATTTAACATAGGTAAAGCCACTGCAGTAAGTTTAGCTGTAGTGTGAACACTATTGGAAAAGTACCATGACTTTCCAAGCTATTGGGCTTTGTAGTCTGTACATCTATATCTGCATTTGGCATGTGCGAAAATTTGTGTGCTTGTGGGCAGGGGTGATCACTTAAGACAAAAAAAAATTTGTTTACACCAACATTCATGCAGTGGTCTAAGTTTTTATGCTCAGAGTCCTGTCAGATCATGGTCAATTGTTCAAGTTATTTTCTGATGTACTTTGTTCTCCACGCATGCCTAGATAAAGAAAAACTAGAATTTAAAGAGAGAGAAAATGAAACAAATGGATGTTGTAAAATATTGCAATTTTATTTGTTTTGTTAAATATTGTTTCAAGCCATTATTTACATATGTTAATAACTAGCGCAATTATTGTTCATGTTAAAAGTCCATACATAAAAAATATCTTTACAATTTAATAGTTTCTATATTTACTCTTTATAAACTTAAATAATTATTATATATTGATAGCATTATGTTATTGCAATATATATTTGTTTTATTTTTATCAAATTCAGTGATGTAAAGAAACGTTATATAAGCTCTCACTTCCTTTTAACCCTAGGGGGGGTAGACGGAGACAGCTTCCGCTGGCCGCTTTTTTGCAAGCTCATTGGGTCCTATATATGACAAGTGGTGATCGTCGCCATACACCGGGCACAGATATTTAGCAAAAGTGATTCTTTGTACTGAAAAACCGATAATTGATTGTACAACCCGACTGGGATTTGACCCCATGAACATCAGATCATAAGTCAAACTATTTAGCCATTAGGTTATCACTGCTGTCGATGTAAATTATATCTTTACGATAATTACGTTGAAGTTGAATTAATAATTAATTGATATAGACATGTACACATTTTTGAGTAAAAGTCTGCTATAACATGACTTTCTTTCTGCCATGTATTAAGTATTTTGTCCCTGTTACATTTGCGGTTCATTCTGATTAACTTACTATTTATGTTCCATTACAAATTATCCATTCCATGACAGGTATGTTGCAGGTATACTTCAAACTATTTTAAATTTTAGTTATTTGTATACCACTATGTTATATTCGAGAACAATGTTGAAATATAATTGTAAAAGAGTGTTGTTGTTGAAATGTAATCACAATTAGTATTATTGTTGATAAATGTTGACTGGACTGATAGTTTAAAATTGTAAATATATGTAACATGAGTGTTACAAGATTGAACAAGATAATACATTTTTGGCTTGAAAACATTTGTTCATAGCAAACATTTTTATAATCTAAGCATTTATACTTATTGCAAAATGCATTCTTTTAGAATTTTCCGTTAATAATGTGACTTTTGGTTATGCAAAAGTATAAACTTCTTAAAGAGCTCTCGAAAAATACATTGTATATAAATTAATAGTACTGTTTAAACTTCATAATCAGTTATTTTGTTTTTAGTTTTCTAAAACAGTTATTGACTTATTTTTCTTTATGTAAACTGTTTCAATTTTTGTCTTGATTTAACTTCAATAACTGTCAGTGGAAAGTGTAGGCATTTGCTACAATATTAAATTTATTTTTTTACAAATCAAAAGTGACAATATGATCAGATAGTTCAAACAGTGGGAAATGACCTACTCTCCCATAACAATTTGGTGCTATCAAAGATTTTAGAACGCAAAATACGCTCCATCTTAGGACAAGACCGTAACATTAATGTATATATGCATGCGGTCTGCCTACCTCAAAATTGCATGCACTTTACTAAGATAAATTACTAAGATAATAAAAATGTATGCTTATGCCTCTTCGTAACTGCATTTATGTTGATTGAAGTTTCCGCAATGGCACTGTGAATCTATACACTAGTATTTGTTTACCTTTTATTAAAATAAAACTGTCCGTTAGATTATTTCCACGGTTTGATGTATGTGTGGGGGGAAAATATATTTTTTTGCTGTTAAATGGATTTGTTAAATGTGCCCAGATATTGGCGTGCGCGAATGGAGTTGTGATGTAAATATAAATAATATTGTTTAGTGTTTAAAAAATAAATAATTCCCAATCATTGATTTGAGGCTTTTATTTTTTACAACTTTGTTAGAAAATGTGATACATCTTTTTATGACGCGTCAACAAATTTGATTATAATTGATTGTAATGCTTTACTATATATGGTAATTCATTTTTTACATCAATGCATTTAAATATTGAGCATTTTTATATGTGTCTTAAAGCATTTATGTTTTTAAATACTACATCCAGAAGTATGTCAACAGTTTTATAACAATCTTATTATAAATCCTTTACTTACACTTCTTCAATTTCTTATACAATACTTACTACGTTATTTTATGTAAATTTACATAGATTAGGCATTCGCAATAAAAGTACCCTATTCTTCGATCGAATAATTTGTACAAAGTCAATTGTTATGACCCACAATAATTAGCCAATGGTGTGTGTTACAGGGCATTCCTAGGTGATTTATTGTTTCAATATTTGTATACGCAAGACTGCAGATGACCGTATTTAAATAATACGGTCAGAAGGTTAATAAAAAAAACAAAAGTTTCTATTAAAAAGGCCAGTCGTTTTATGACAGAGCTAATTCTAATGTTAATTAGCTAATAGCTAGCAACCTGCGCCCCGAGTCTTCTAAACCAATTGTGTACAAATGAACTTTCATTGGCATCATAGTGGTCGATATTTTTTATCCTTTATTTACTCTTTATTGCTTTAAGTCAAAAAACAACACACAAAAAAATAAATAGTCACGTAGAGTTTTACAATGGGCGGCCTTATCGCTAAAAGCGATCTCTTCCAGGCAACCTTTGTATGGAGACGAATAAAAAAAAGAAGCGACAAGAATTTATAAGCAAACATATACTTCAATACTTAGATATATACATACAGAGACACATACATATAATATAGCTATTTATATATTGCCTAGTTGAGTAGTGTTTAGTTCATTATAACTGGCACGCCAATTGGGTGTGTGTTACTATTTTAGATATTTGGTCAAGATGAAATGATAATTGATATGACAGATAACAGATTTGTTTCATAATGAAACGTCATGAGCAAATAGCGGACTCGAGGCTCTGCTATAACTGGCTATATGCAGAGTGACCTAGCGAAGTCTGGTGCAGAATTTTGAAGCTGGTGATCACAACCTTCAAAATTCATATATTCTGAGGCCTTAATCTAATTCTTCACTACACCGAGTTAAGATCTCCTCTATTAGGAATAATTTAAAGCAAGGGCTCTTTCCCTAGAGTGCATCTTCCCGGCCATTGCACTCGCTAGAGACGATAGCAAATTGTCTGGAGAGTGCCCAAGACAATCGAAACTCTGTGTGATGAAAAGCTTTAAATGGATTAATCTATATATATGTATAACCTTTTTATATATAAATAACAAAGGTAAATAATGCTAATCACATTTTAAGATACATAAGGCATTACATATCTGTATTTACACACGTATCTTTTATCAGTTTTAGGGATTTCATGCCGTGAAACATTATTTTTAGCAAGGTAGTCATCATAATCATCAGTAATATATATTTATTGCCAACAGTCCATCACTTAGCTTATGTCAAATAGGTGTAACGGTGCCGGGCCACAAGTAGAGGTCATATGCCGTTGTTGTGTCTGCAATGAAGAGAAGTTACGGGGACGCTGATACTCAAGGTATTATTGGCGACAAATATTTTTTTTTCTCTTAATTTTGAGTTGTTTTTAATGATTGTTATAGTTTAGTTTTATATCATTGTGTTGTATTTTCATTTTATAAATTTATTTGTGTGTTAAATAGTGAATATGTCAATTTAAAAACACTTTATTCGTAATTTGTAGAAATTAATAATTACGCGCGAGACTGTACACATGCACAGCTATCCCTTTCACGTTTCGCTCAGTTCTACAGTTATTTTCCGCCAACTGGCGATTGCTCTTTTAAAGCCGATAGCGACCAGAACGCTAAAATGCAGGCCGGTATGGACGTACACATGAAAACCTGCGATCTGAGTCTTGGACGAGACCGTCACACCCGCCGCAGTGGCCGAACAGGAAAGGCGCTGTCGCAGATGAGTGCGCGTGCGCTTGCATAGGGTGGACACTTTAAAGGTTAGTGTACTGGTACCACGGCCGCTGCTATAGATATCATCGAATAGAACCGAGGCACGCGTTGGTACGCCTATGATCAGCTCCGTTTCAAGGCAAATTATAATTCATCATGTATTAAAAGGAACTTAGTCCGCCAAATCATCTACTGGTGACCATCTCGGATCTCTCAACCAGGGTGCGCTCCAGGGCACCGGAGACTATGGAAACCATCGTTGGGTGGTCAGTGGCGGTGCAGTAGCCGGCGGATAGTCGCACGATACCTTAGTGTAGCAACTGCGTGAATGACTGAATTCTAACAAACTAGTTGATCTTCAAAATGGTAGTCGAAATAACATTGTACCTGTCATAATCATATATTTTCGTCTCTTGGGATGCGTCGCACTGAGTTACAGATAGTGCTTGGTACTTAATAGGTTTAGCCACCGTTCAATCTTAGTGATAATGTCGTAAATTATTTAATCACTATAGATACAAGCCTATTAAAAGCTAGATTATATTAAGATGCTACTGTGACTACATAGTATTCATACACAAACATACAACGTAACAGTACAACATATCTCTACCACTGTCTTTTTTTATTAATAATTAAAGGACGGAGACAACAGAGTTTACAATAGAGTAAATCTGTCCACAGACAGACATATCAATATACAATATTCACTTAGCTTATCAAGTGGCGCTTATTATCTCACACACATACTGGGCACAAAGTTTTTTAATTAAGAATCTGAGAAATAGAAACACATTGGGTATAAGTCGGCTGACATTAAAAACTCTAATCGTAAATCTGTACAAACAGTAATTTTATCATGGTTTAATTTTGAATTTCCGACATTTCGAGTACTTTCCATTTAACAAACAATTCACTCCACTATCACATGTCACTGTAATTTTTATTGTGTGGAACCTACACAAACTAGAAAAGCTGCCTTGACCCTTTTTGAGTTTTCTGTTTTAGAGATCAGTGATTGTTGAAGTTACCACTCATATTTCTTTGATTCCATCTATGCCTAGGAAACTCGCTTTTCATAGCAGACTTGACTATAGGCACTTGACATTGGCAAAATCTAAAAGCCATAAACCCAAACAATAGAATTAATTGACCCTTTTTGGGAGGTGGGATAGCTCTTAGGTTGTTAAGCCTGAAGTTCGTGATGTACTTGTAAGTACTTTTGTGAGTAGTAATCGAAGTGTCGGATTTATTAACAAAAAATCATAAGAAAATTAGTTTTATTAAATATATTCTAATATACAATAATGAGATATTTGTAATTCTAACAGGCAAAAGCAACATGAACAGAATATAACAAACATTACAGGCAGTAGGCATGGGCTATATATAAAGTACATACATCAATGTGGTCTGGTTTGAAGGGTGTATGACATTATGTGATATCAATCTTGTATCTCAAAGAAATAAGGATAAAATTAGTAAATCTGTGCAACAACACATGGTTATGAGCTGTCTATACCCAGGGCCAGAGTCCATTAAAGTAATTGTGTCACAAGAATCTTTACAAGTTAAAACAAAAACCGACTTCAAATAAATTAGGAATATTACGGAATATAATTAATCCTTTCCATCCGAAGTACATTCTTTTCAATAATCAATGAATGATCGAAATCCGTTAACGTGATATCGACTTATTCGTCCATTTGTCGCGCATGTACTCTATGCAAATTTAAGAATTATATGGTTTTCATCATCCTTAATCATAACCATTGTTAGAACGGGGCCAATTTGGCCATTGAAATGGGATCGCACGGGAAGTCATTAAAAAATAAAGAGAAGAAAAGGAAAATCATTAAAATCGGTTCTCCCAGTATAAAAAAGTAAGGTAACAAACAAAAAAAAAAACATACAGAAAATTTCTTTCCATGTTTTTGAAGTCGGTTGAAAATGGACATTCAATGGACATAGTATCAAGACAAATACAACAAATATTTGGTATTTTTGTGTATAGCGACAAAATATTATGATATATTTTAATCAAATTAAAAAAAAACGTTTTTCAACTTTGACTGTTTTACCGGATTGAGAAGTGGCAAAGCTCTTATGTCGTTTAGCCTGATCCTCTATTCTTAACTCTACATAAGGGTAGGGTCTTAATAACTATACATAGGGCTTCTCTAATGAGAAGAAATGGTCGAAGAACCCCAGGAGTTCCACTGTTGGCGTAAGCATAGGTCACCAAGCGGCTCTAGTGCGGTTTGGCAGACTTTAGAATTTACTAACAAAGGTTTCCTCATTATGTTTTCCTACACCCCTACACACATGGCAAGTAAATAAAAAACATAAAGTGGTTTCTGGCACAGTGACACTGTGAGTTTCATAGTGAAACTTTTGTTGTAAATAGTAGACTCAGGGCCCTGCTATCCTGCTATACTATCCAAGTTATTTTATTTAAAAAGATTTATTTATTTAGTAAGAATTATACTATACTGCCCATATATAAATAATACATCTTGTTTTGTGTATAAAATATAATAATGGAGTAAATAAATTAAATCATTATAGACACATACAGTTCATAGATCACAAAGTGCCTATTTGACCAGTCTAATAATTTGCTAGGGGGAGGATCAAGGCTCGGCCCCCTTCCCAAATTCAACAACCCCTGCTATGTAGAGACTAATGCAAAGTATATAATTTTACAATAATAAATATTTTAAAAGAATAACTTTATTTCGCAGCCTATGTTTATTAACCTTTTTCTTTTTTTACACTTTCCAAGCAAGTGCTTGACCACAATCCCACCTGATATTAAGTAGAAATGCAGTCCTGGGTCCTATTCACTCCACTCTTGAAATTACCCACGTTGATAGATGCGGAGAAACTATTCCGGTCTTAGATAAATTCATAACTTCATAAATATTATTTTACATATAATATTATTTGAAACTATTATATACATATAATATTCAGTGTGTCAGTATAGTGTTTATTCTCTCTTAACTGCGTATTCAAGAAGGTTATAATCAAACTGAGCTAAATGCACACAACAGCAGTCGGTAGCCAGGCCGGCTACGCGCTGGTCGGTGCAATAAGTCGAGTGTTACCGATAGTAATGGTGCTGCGGCTGGGGCCAGGGCTGCACGGGCACGGCGGGAGGCTGGTAGCCGTCGGGCCAGCGCGCCTCGCCCGAAACTGGGCCCACGTTGCCCACGCCGCCGATGCCAACGTTCGCTGGCATCGGAGCCACGCCTGCTACGTTTGGAGTTAGGTTTCCGCCTGTTTGGATTTATACAATTTGTTAATTTTATTCTAAATAATTTGTTTAAAAAAATATGCAATCAAGGGCAGGACTTATCGTTTATTTTTAAAGACTGTTATTTGGAAGTTTTATTATAAAACCAACCTATTACAGTTGTATCAATTATCTTTCAATCATTACCAAATACGTGAAGTATTAACACAAAAACTGTTGGCTTGCCGGTGGTACGCCATCGGTAAACCATAGGCACCAATGTACTAAACAACTACTAAAACTAGCAAATCTCGGCAATAATGAAGCCAATTTTGTATACAATTGAAATAGCAGACTCGCGGCCCGGAGAAACCATATTTATGTTTGTTCATGATTAGTTGTTTCGGAAATTTTAAAAGTAAGAGATCACAATCAACGAGTTGTCTTTCATACAATTAGGAGTTTCCTGGTATCCTTTATAACTCAAGGTATACCAGCAAAGCACATATGGGACCTAACTGAATCGAAATGAGAACTTTTTTTGGAGTTGGTTAAAATGGAAATCTTGTTAAACAAAAATTGCATAAAATTGAGGTTGGTAATATAAGCCGACACTCACCCGTTGGCACGTAGGTGGCTGGTGGGGCGGAGTAGGGCGGCACGTAGTAGGGGGGCGGCACGCTCATGTTGTGCGGCAACACCTGCACCGACGTGACGGCCGGCAAGTTGCTGCCGCCCACCGCCTGGGGCGGCTGCTGATTTATAATTAGTACAATTGGTACATATAAACAAATCAAAGTAAACATACTACTTGTTCCTAATAATCATATCAATATTCTAATTTTGGTATATTAGATGACAGATGTCGCTGTGTGTCTGCTAAGTGGGTCTTTAGATAGGAAACATTGAAGGAAAGAAAAACGTGGGGGAGAAAATTTTCTTGAATGTATTTTACACTGACAGTCTGTCTTATAGGGGAAATTAACAAACAAATGATATTCAATATTATTGTGTACTACAATGAGATTATGACCTAGCTTTGGATTCGAATCCACAACCATCGGATCGTAACTGCTCAGTAGAAAGCCATTAGGCTATCAGTGAAATTCAAGGTAACTGAATGGGAAATTTGTAGACTATTTTGGTCCTTTTCTATCTCCAAGAGCTAATTTAAATGAAAAGTTAAATTGTTGTGTAATCTTTTAGAATATCAAACCTGATAATAATTGTAGTAATTGTGCGAGTCTGTCTGGTCTTGTATGGGCACAGTAATAAGGTTGGTTCTTGCTGGCCGTCGCTCCCCAGCTGGGTGTGCGGAGTGCGCAGGATGGGTGGTGTGGGTAGGGTGCGCAGGGTGCGCCGCGTGCACCAGCGTGTGTGACCGTGGGTCGCCCGCTGATGGCGGCATCTAACCAAATAATGTGGAAGGTGAGCAGCTTGCAAGATTCGAGACTGGATGATCAATGCCCCTTGGTTTGTCCCAAACATCATCATACTTGATGACTGATCACACAGCCTCCACTGCAACTGGCTGTGAGAGAATCTGCCTCCTTAAGTACAAATAAATTCAATTCAAACTATAAAAACAGGAGGGTCATTCATGCTCATGGCTGCGCATTTCATGTGATTAAACATGAGGGCCTCATAGTAGATATTTAATTCACCATTGGAGCTCATTCTTCAAGTTAATAGATATGTAATATACCAACTGTCATTGGAATGTTTAATGTTGTTATTAAAATTAATATTTTGTTCAAATTCTCACAGTCATGGGTTTCACTATGGTCACAGCAGCTGCAGTTGGCTCCGGTTCCGGTTTACTCTCCCCAGCACCAGATGATATGTGTCGATGATTTATATGAGCTTGCAGATCTCTCTGGAATTCAATAGTTATTTTGTAATTAGCCATATATTTTTTATATTGAGTAATTTTAAATAATTGAAAATTACAATGAGAATAAAAGAACATACAAATGTTTTGTTATTTGGCTTCTACAGTCTATCTAATTAGAGGCTAAGCTTTCACAGTGCTTAGTCTGATCTAACTAAACATGTAGAGAACAAAACAATCAAAGTTATGACTTAAGGTAATTGAGGCTCTGAGTGAGTGTATTGGATTGGGAATTATGGAATACAGGGCCGAACTGGGAAAGTGGAATATATGGTAACCTAAGGGTAACCTCACCCTTTATTGTAAAGATAAAAGATTCTCTGATTAAATCAAATGTGAAATATTGAAAAAGTTTATGCTAGTGGATATTTTATGATAACTGTACCTGTGATAAGTAAGTTCTTCGGCACCCAGTATTTCCATATCTTGTTCCGGAATGTGTGCACATGAAGACCGTTCCTAATCCAGTCTGTTCCACACGCAATACCTGTGATACAGGGTTAAGGTAAATTGATAATATTGTTTACTAAATGAGAATAAATTAAAATATATGTAATGCAAAATGTAAGGTATTTAGTCAACCTATAAAACCCATAATTTTCATGTTTAGAATTTATTTTATTAATAAATATAAGAAAACTTAGGAAATGTGAAATTTTTTTTTAACAAATTTGTTTTACCTTTTCTCTACACCGAGGGCAGTGTGTGTGGTCAGATCTGGCACAAGATAAACAAAATACATGCTTGCATGGAATCTGAAAATTGAAAAAATTATAGAATAGAAACAAAAGAGCCATGATAGGTCAGTGGCCAGGGGGTCACCAAGTTTCATAGTATGGTAATAACCTGAATTTGATTCCTAATTGGTAGTACTTGTTGTGACTCCGTCTTTTGCAGTATTGCGGTGAAGGAAAACAAGTTATACTTGGTTACTCCATCAATCGGCACTAGATTTCTTATTCCATAAAGGTTACTTCACACATTAAGTTTGATATGCTTGATGCAGGGAATTTACAAACAAGACATATACAAAATATATCAAGATCATATTAGATACCACTAGTTTCCACTTTTGTTAAATGTTAATGTTACATACCATCCGCCCATATATAAGAATTGGTTTTGAGCAAATATCACAGCAATAAATCATTGGGTTAAGGACTTTTTCTCCTATTAATGTTGCTCTATGACTCCAGTCCAAACGAAGCATGGGTTCTGGGGGTCCTCGTTGTATCGTTGTAAATACTGGCGCTTCGAGCTGAGAAATGTCTGAAGGTACTTCTACTGTAAAATTAAAAATATGTTAAATTTAAAATATTATCCTCAATTATTTTTGTAATGAAATTCTAGGTGAGACAAGATGATTTTAAATTAAAAAATATAAACCACGGGTATTACAGCTATTACTAACTACAAAGCAAATTTACGAACTATATATATAGTCAAAGATACGAAGAAAGATACATTATTAGTAAAGTAGTGTGGAGGAAGTTACATTTCGGAGGTTCCGCAGGTTCCGCTTCTTCCTTTGGCTCCTGAGGCGGTAATTCTTCTGTGTCTTGAGTGGTTTCTTCTACTGAGCATTCCTCTTCATCAGAAGACATTACTTTGGGTACTTTCTTCCCGCGGCCGCGACCTCTGCCGCGGCCCCGACCACGGCCTCGTCCGCGACCTCTCCCTCTCGAATTTCTTTTTTCACTATTCATTTATAAATTTGTAATTTACTATAATGTTCTCAGTTGTCAGTGTTTGGCGGCTATAACCAAACTATAACCTTATTGTCTTCAAGCTTGTTGTTTAAAATATCCAACTTATTTCGTTCTAAAATGAGTGGCTGTTTTATTATATTAGTTCTAGATTAAAGAAATTAAACAATGTAAAGGAGAATTATAAAAATTCATTGATATTATTGTATGGAATCGGACGTAATACAATCACTATTACTAATATAGAATACAGATAATACAGCTGAAATAACATAGGTGAATAGCAGCACAGTATAGACTATTTTATTGCCTATTAAGTTTATCGTACTTAGAAAACTGACTAATCTTTTTCACTGAAATTTGGAACAAAAATTGAATCAGTTGTTTACAAAATACTACACAAAGTAAAAATTCATCCCAAACAAAATCCCATGACTACTGAGTTGTATAACAATCAAGTCAATGGCAAATTAAAATTTACATATGTAATTAAAGATATTGTGTGATGACTGTAAGATTTTAAAATTTTACTATCGTTAGCATGATGCTTGCTGAAGAGCTTAAATTATTGCCTAAATTATTTTTTCAATAGGCTATGGAAAAAGTGACATCTAGGTACAGTATTTAAATTTGTTAATTTTATGTATTACATGTGATATCAATTAAGAGCAAAAGATGGCATAAATTCAAATCTGTAGATATATTTCACGAAACCTTAATAATTTTTATATTTCTCATATATATATATATTGTTATATTTCTATAAAATTAAAATAAAGTCAGTGTCGTTTCATACATCAAGCTTCTTCATTAAAACTATTCAGCTTTAATATACATCTACGTATAAAACACTTTAGGCTGCATATTCTTCAACATTACGCTCATAAAAGTCAATAAATATAAGTATGTTAATGAAAAATATGGTGGCCGTGTTTCATCATTTGAAAAAAACTTGTTTATCCCGCTGAAGAGGAATAAATCTTGATATTTATGTTCTCCATTATATAAGTCCGTGCTACTGAAATCCGTCAATAAGGGAAAAGTTTTTATACCGATCGCTAAATTATTTTTCAATGTAAATGAAAACAATAAGTTGTTAAACATTTTTCTAAGGAAAAAAGTTACTTGGAATAGAGATGATTGACCCCACGAAACCGGGAAGAGGACTGAATAAAAATAAAATTATACGTGAAGGAAATAAATTCATTGTTATCGAAACCATGGCCCTGTTACAAAACGCAGAGATCAAATTCACGCATAATATACTTATTTTGAGTATAATTTATTTTATTAACGGACTTCAAAGGATATCTCTAAACCTTCGCCTTAATAAGGTTGAATCGAGTGTTCCAAACACCGGCGCAAAAACGAATATGTTAATATAATTTCAATTTTATTTAATTATTTTATTTTCATCACGTGATCTTTAAGCGAACTAGCCCTCACTGACTTACTTATTCATCATGATATCTCGAAATCTGTGCGCCCTTGTGACGTGCTACCCGTGTGAAGATTTAGAGGGTTGCAGTATAATAAAAAGTAGCAAAAAAAAGCTATGTTACCTAGGGCAAGCGTTTGCGATCATGTATTCTATTTACAGGCTTGAATCAATGAGTATCTATTTTTCGATTTCTTAAGTTGCAATTCATTCATTCACGCGATATCCACTATTTCATATGCGATCGATTTATTACACATAATGAAAAACGAATACGTCTTTAAAGGATGTTAAAGATTATTTCTTTTATATTTATAAAAGAGATAACATTTATATTTAATTTTGCTAAATAAATAGCTTGTTTGTTACAAAGGTATCATACTGGCTACCACATTTTTATGAAAAAAATGTGCCAAAGTCTGATTTTAATTAAAAGGTAATTGAGGATAATTAATTCTGTGCTCATCATCAAACGAAAGTTGGAAAACAAGGATTTTTAAAGAAAATAAAAATCTCAGTAACACGATAACGGTGACACTTATACTAAGGTATTTTTTTTTTCTAATAGGCCATCCCTTGAGCTGTCTATCCTTTCAGTTTGTCGTGCTACTTACGGGACAGCCTGTATATAAACGTAAGCAAACGTAGCCAATTGTGCTAAAAATCAACGTTCAGTGGTATGATAGCGGTGGACACTTGCGGATTTTAGTAGACTTTTAATTAAATAACTTAGGGCAGCCAGATATTAGGGGCGGCCAATCGTGACAAAAATTCACTGATGCTAACGAGAAATAACTCATGATAACTCATGATGGGTGCTGAGAAATTGATGGCTAGTACTTACTACATAGGGGGCCTAGAGCGGCTAAGACTGCAAATCCGCCACTGTGTTTATGTTAGTATTTAATGTATTTGGATCAGCAGGATTTCATAATTAAACGTCACCGGCAAACCGCAGATGCCCAGTTATTGCGCTGTCTATTTCCCTCAATACTAATGTTACCATAAATTTGTAATAAAAATTACACACTTAAAAGTATCTAATCGTTATCCAGATAAATTGGTCACCCGACACGCTATAGCACAACAACAAATGAATAAATGCCTAAGCAGGGCTCGTTATGTAAGCGATGCAGTTAGCTCGGAGGCCGGGGCGGCGACTTGCAACGCGGTCACGGCCGGTTGACGATCCGCGCCCGCCGAAGGAGGTATCGGAGAGGGTGACCATGCTTTGTGTGACGGGACTAACTCATTTAGCTAGAACACAAGTATATTTACAAGTTAAAACAAAAACTTCCTTAAAATCTATTTAAAAATGAACTAAAAAGTATAAGAAAAGTTGGAAGCACTTTATCGTCCGTGACGGATTCAAAGCAAAGCTACACACACGAACATCACAATATAAACATATATACTTCAAATTCTTTTTAAAGTTTGTACAAATCCGTGGGGCGTGGGTCTAGTCATCCATCAGGTATGTTCCTAGTTTAGACACTTGCTAATGAAACAATGTTGGATAATAAATGTTTGTTTGTTGCGGTCAGTTCTTCAGTCTTCTGTGGTAAATTCACACAGTTTTGTTACAAAAAAAATAAAAATAATTGACAATAAACTACAGTCGTAGTTTATTATCAATGCTAAAGCATTACTGAAACCCAAATTAGACAGTATTCACCTTACGGTATATTAAAGTTCTCTGTGGGCTTTTATGCCTGGCGGGTAAGTACATACATACATACTCGTACATAGTAATCGCCGTGGCGTTTTCAAGGAGTTTACTAAGTACCCTCTACAACGAGAGGTGAGCTCATTATACCAGGGACAAATTTTTAATTTACGTAGGTAAATCGAATTTGAGTCTTAATAGAGCGTGACTAATTTTTGAAATGTGACTACTCTCAAATTCTTTTCTCTGTAGTGGACTACTGTTTGAAATTGAACAAGTGTGAGTGTGTTTTACTTAAAACATATATGTTCTGTTTTATGTAACAGTAATCCACGTGGATTTCTAAAGTAAACTACCAAAAGATTTTCGCTGTATTCTACTTGTAATAATATTAGTCTACTAGAAAAGTGTTCCGGACGCGGAAAACATTAACGGATAACGGGTCAGGTACAGAAATAAATTTTTGGCAAGCGCTTTTTACTTCCTTGAATCGCAGAATTTCGCAATGACGCGCCTAGTTCAGTCTCCTTGAAATATGTGACGATAGTTTTCATTTACGCGTTTGTCTATTGGCGGTAGTGTATACATTTTGGCGGTTTTCTGGTAATTTTTCTTCTTTTATTTCATCGTCTCTGGCATTATTGCCAATGTTATAATATGTATTAAATGAGTTGTGTGTGTGGTATGAATACAGAGTAACAGCATGTATATATCCCATTGTTGGACACCACCGTAGTCGCAGTGCAGTGTCTGCCACGCGGCTTTAGTAGATGAGCGGGACTTCACGTGTTTTAGAAAATTTTCTAATACCTCCTACTACCTCCTTTTTAAAGTTCCTGTTTAAAATGTTCCTTCACCGCCGAGCACATGGTAAATTACTACTTAAAATTTCAACTTATAATTGAATTGGTCCTAGCGCCGGGGATTGAATTTGGACAATGAACTACCGCTGCTGTTTATCGTTTATATTTGAATTTTTGAGCACTTGATATATATTTTAGATAATATTGTTGGAAATGTTGTCACAGCTTACTGTAGTGCTCTCTTAAGAGGCTCAACAATTTTAAATTTAATTTTATTTAACTCATGATAGATGTTCAGGCTGAGCACACAAATGTCAAAATCTTCCGCCATAGCTACCTGCCACTGAAAATGAAATATCACTAAAACATACGTCCGTAATAAATGTTTTGAAAGTTGGAATTTTGTATTTAAAATATCAAAACATTTATGCAACACTCATCAAAACAAACTGAAGGAAGAAGTGTTTATATCATATATCTCTAATGGTTATGAATAGTATAAAACAAATATATTTTAACTGGCTTTATATAATAGATACCGTGTCCTAATGGAGCAGCGCATTAAAATGTATAGGTTAGCACAAATGGTTCATTTAAATTTCGAATGGCTTCTTAGAAAAGTATCGTTGTCTATGGCAGCTGATGGAGTGCAGTGCCCTCCTTTCGCCTTCGTTAACTTGCGTCGCGGGTACCGTCGGAACTCTGAACTCTCTGACCGTTCCTACTGCTTGTACTGAATGCTTTAATAAATTTCCTTGAAAATTATATCTTTAGTTATAAAATTATGCTATAAAATTTCTTATTTTTTACAGTATAATTATAATTAAATTATATAATTAAAGACAGAAACAAAAAGTTGAATGATTTTTTTTTTTTTTTTTTTTTTAATGACGAACTACACAGATTGGCCAGAGAAGCTGGCCTTGACTGCTTCACCGGATTGAGAGGTGGCATAGCTCTTAGGTCGCTTAGCCTGAACCTCTATTGCTAGTAACTCGACACAAGGGTCCCCGGTGAGGTAACCTCAGCGGACGGTTACTATGTTACGCGTAAGCATGCCGATCCGAGGGCGCCTGAGTAGGCCGAACCACGACTCGGTCGGTTGCTATTTCACGGATAATCTAAGAGACATTCAAAGCTAAACTAACTTTGAGTGCCACTTCGGGAAGCGTTGGCGCTGGGGAGAAGAAGTGGCCGAAGAAACTCAACAACGCTCTAACATCTAAGGGGTGGGGCCTGCCCATAAAATAGCGGTAACGCGTGCTGATTATTCGCAACCTCCGATGGTCGCGAATGGACGCTTTAATGGATTTGTAGAGATCTAGCCTGTGCAATGGTAATCGCGTCGTCGGATCGTCAAGAACGTGTCTCGGCCTCCGGGCGACGCGACGGAATTTATTATAGGAAGGCTTATAAGTGGCGGCACTTACAAGAAGTTTGTTAGAATGTTTGGTGGCAGTCTCGAAAAACCGTCGAGATGCCTGCTTAAAGAATTGGGCTATTGTCGGTAACCCTGTATCAACGTGGAGCTCGCGATTACGTACGAACCACGGCGCACCCGTGGCTCGTCGCAGAAAACGATTCTGAATTACTTGTAACCTATGGATATGTTTATGGGCGGCATGCGCGAAGACCGGGCTCGCGTACGTCATAACGGGACGTATAACTGCTTTGTAAAGTGTCACCTTATTACGGAGGGACATTTTACTTTTCTTATTAATGAGGTGATATAGGCGACCCATAACGTAGGCCGCCCGGTTCCTAACTTGATCTACGTGAGGGCCGAAGCAGAGTTTGGGATCTAATACGACACCAAGGTATTTGGTTTGTGTAACCCATGGAATAGGGGTACCTAGAAGTTGGACGCAACGAGGTGGAGACTGAAGACGCCTCGTGAAGTACATGGCTGCGCTCTTGGCCGGGTTGATTTCTATTCTCCATTTCGAAACCAATCCCCTAGGGCATCGGCCGCGGTCTGGAGTTTTAAGAATGACTTCGGGAGAACGCCCGGAAGCATAAATGCCGGTATCGTCGGCGAAAAAGGGGCTGTGGGGCTCTGCTCTACGTGAGCGCGGAATATCGTTAGTGTAGAGCGTGTATAGGACGGGACCGAGTACGGAGCCTTGTGGTAATTCCGGCTCGAAATTAAAAAATATAAACCACGGGTATTACAGCTATTACTAACTACAAACAAATTTACGAACTATATATATAGTCAAAGATACGAAGAAAGATACATTATTAGTAAAGTAGTGTGGAGGAAGTTACATTTCGGAGGTTCCGCAGGTTCCGCTTCTTCCTTTGGCTCCTGAGGCGGTAATTCTTCTGTGTCTTGAGTGGTTTCTTCTACTGAGCATTCCTCTTCATCAGAAGACATTACTTTGGGTACTTTCTTCCCGCGGCCGCGACCTCTGCCGCGGCCCCGACCACGGCCTCGTCCGCGACCTCTCCCTCTCGAATTTCTTTTTTCACTATTCATTTATAAATTTGTAATTTACTATAATGTTCTCAGTTGTCAGTGTTTGGCGGCTATAACCAAACTATAACCTTATTGTCTTCAAGCTTGTTGTTTAAAATATCCAACTTATTTCGTTCTAAAATGAGTGGCTGTTTTATTATATTAGTTCTAGATTAAAGAAATTAAACAATGTAAAGGAGAATTATAAAAATTCATTGATATTATTGTATGGAATCGGACGTAATACAATCACTATTACTAATATAGAATACAGATAATACAGCTGAAATAACATAGGTGAATAGCAGCACAGTATAGACTATTTTATTGCCTATTAAGTTTATCGTACTTAGAAAACTGACTAATCTTTTTCACTGAAATTTGGAACAAAAATTGAATCAGTTGTTTACAAAATACTACACAAAGTAAAAAATTCATCCCAAACAAAATCCCATGACTACTGAGTTGTATAACAATCAAGTCAATGGCAAATTAAAATTTACATATGTAATTAAAGATATTGTGTGATGACTGTAAGATTTTAAAAATTTTACTATCGTTAGCATGATGCTTGCTGAAGAGCTTAAATTATTGCCAAAATTTATTTTTTCTATAGGCTATGGAAAAAAGTGACATCTAGGTACAGTATTTAAATTTGTTAATTTTATGTATTACATGTGATATCAATTAAGAGCAAAAGATGGCATAAATTCAAAACTGTAGATATATTTCACGAAACCTTAATAAAAATTTTATATTTCTCATATATATATATATTGTTATATTTCTATAAAATTAAAATAAAGTCAGTGTCGTTTCATACATCAAGCTTCTTCATTAAAACTATTCAGCTTTAATATACATCTACGTATAAAACACTTTAGGCTGCATATTCTTCAACATTACGCTCATAAAAGTCAATAAATATAAGTATGTTAATGAAAAATATGGTGGCCGTGTTTCATCATTTGAAAAAAACTTGTTTATCCCGCTGAAGAGGAATAAATCTTGATATTTATGTTCTCCATTATATAAGTCCGTGCTACTGAAATCCGTCAATATGGGGAAAAGTTTTTATACCGATCGCTAAATTATTTTTCAATGTAAATGAAAACAATAAGTTGTTAAACATTTTTCTAAGGAAAAAAGTTACTTGGAATAGAGATGATTGACCCCACGAAACCGGGAAGAGGACTGAATAAAAATAAAATTATACGTGAAGGAAATAAATTCATTGTTATCGAAACCATGGCCCTGTTACAAAACGCAGAGATCAAATTCACGCATAATATACTTATTTTGAGTATAATTTATTTTATTAACGGACTTCAAAGGATATCTCTAAACCTTCGCCTTAATAAGGTTGAATCGAGTGTTCCAAACACCGGCGCAAAAACGAATATGTTAATACAATTTCAATTTTATTTAATTATTTTATTTTCATCACGTGATCTTTAAGCGAACTAGCCCTCACTGACTTACTTATTCATCATGATATCTCGAAATCTGTGCGCCCTTGTGACGTGCTACCCGTGTGAAGATTTAGAGGGTTGCAGTATAATAAAAAGTAGCAAAAAAAAGCTATGTTACCTAGGGCAAGCGTTTGCGATCATGTATTCTATTTACAGGCTTGAATCAATGAGTATCTATTTTTCGATTTCTTTGGAGGTGAAAGATTATTTATTTTTATATTTATAAAAGAGATAACATTTATATTTAATTTTGCTAAATAAATAGCTTGTTTGTTACAAAGGTATCATACTGGCTACCACATTTTTATGAAAAAAAATGTGCCAAAGGGTCTGATTTTAATTAAAAGGTAATTGAGGATAATTAATTCTGTGCTTTGGTGTGGTATTTCAGGAAAAAATAAAATAAATATCTGCTTTTTTGTACATATATCATAGGACGAAAGTTGGAAAACAAGGATTTTTTAAAGAAAATAAAAAATCTCAGTAACACGATAACGGTGACACTTATACTAAGGTATTTTTTTTTCTAATAGGCCATCCCTTGAGCTGTCTATCCTTTCAGTTTGTCGTGCTACTTACGGGACAGCCTGTATATAAACGTAGGCAAAGGGCCTCACTAACCCAATTGTGCTAAAAAATCAACGTTCAGTGGTATGATAGCGGTGGACACTTGCGGATTTTAGTAGACTTTTAATTAAATAACTTAGGGCAGCCAGATATTAGGGGCGGCCCATCGTGCCAAAAAATTCACTGATGCTAACGAGAAATAACTCATGATAACTCATGATGGGTGCTGAGAAATTGATGGCTAGTACTTACTACATAGGGGGGGCCTAGAGCGGCTAAGACACCTAAGCGACCTAAGAGCTATGCCACCTCTCAATCCGGTGAAGCAGTCAAGGCCAGCTTCTCTGGCCAATCTGTGTAGTTCGTCATAAAAAAAAAGGCTAAGACTGCAAATCCGCCACTGTGTTTATGTTAGTATTTAATGTATTTGGATCAGCAGGATTTCATAATTAAACGTCACCGGCAAACCGCAGATGCCCAGTTATTGCGCTGTCTATTTCCCTCAATACTAATGTTACCATAAATTTGTAATAAAAATTACACACTTAAAAGTATCTAATCGTTATCCAGATAAATTGGTCACCCGACACGCTATAGCACAACAACAAATGAATAAATGCCTAAGCAGGGCTCGTTATGTAAGCGATGCAGTTAGCTCGGAGGCCGGGGCGGCGACTTGCAACGCGGTCACGGCCGGTTGACGATCCGCGCCCGCCGAAGGAGGTATCGGAGAGGGTGACCATGCTTTGTGTGACGGGACTAACTCATTTAGCTAGAACACAAGTATATTTACAAGTTAAAACAAAAACTTCCTTAAAATCTATTTAAAAATGAACTAAAAAGTATAAGAAAAGTTGGAAGCACTTTATCGTCCGTGACGGATTCAAAGCAAAGCTACACACACGAACAACACATTATAAACATATATACTTCAAATTCTTTTTAAAGTTTGTACAAATCCGTGGGGTGTGGGTCTAGTCATCCATCAGGTATGTTCCTAGTTTAGACACTTGCTAATGAAACAATGTTGGATAATAAATGTTTGTTTGTTGCGGTCAGTTCTTCAGTCTTCTGTGGTAAATTCACACAGTTTTGTTACAAAAAAAATAAAAATAATTGACAATAAACTACAGTCGTAGTTTATTATCAATGCTAAAGCATTACTGAAACCCGAATTAGACAGTATTCACCTTACGGTATATTAAAGTTCCCTGTGGGCTTTTATGCATAGTAATCGCCGTGGCGTTTTCAAGGAGTTTACTAAGTACCCTCTACAACGAGAGGTGAGCTCATTATACCAGGGACAAATTTTAATTTACGTAGGTAAATCGAATTTGAGTCTTAATAGAGCGTGACAAAATTTTTGAAATGTGACTACTCTCAAATTCTTTTCTCTGTAGTGGACTACTGTTTGAAATTGAACAAGTGTGAGTGTGTTTTACTTAAAACATATATGTTCTGTTTTATGTAACAGTAATCCACGTGGATTTCTAAAGTAAACTACCAAAAGATTTTCGCTGTATTCTACTTGTAATAATATTAGTCTACTAGAAAAGTGTTCCGGACGCGGAAAACATTAACGGATAACGGGTCAGGTACAGAAATAAATTTTTGGCAAGCGCTTTTTACTTCCTTGAATCGCAGAATTTCGCAATGACGCGCCTAGTTCAGTCTCCTTGAAATATGTGACGATAGTTTTCATTTACGCGTTTGTCTATTGGCGGTAGTGTATACATTTTAGCGGTTTTTCTGGTAATTTTTCTTTTTTTATATCATCGTCTCTGGCATTATTGCCAATGTTATAATATGTATTAAATGAGTTGTGTGTGTGGTATGAATACAGAGTAACAGCATGTATATATCCCATTGTTGGACACCACCGTAGTCGCAGTGCAGTGTCTGCCACGCGGCTTTAGTAGATGAGCGGGACTTCACGTGTTTTAGAAAATGATCTAATACCTCCTACTACCTCCTTTTTAAAGTTCCTGTTTAAAATGTTCCTTCACCACCCAGCACATGGTAAATTACTACTTAAAATTTCAACTTATAATTGAATTGGTCCTAGCGCCGGGAATTGGACAATGAACTACCGCTGCTGTTTATCGTTTATACTTGAATTTTTGAGCACTTGATATATATTTTAGATAATATTGCTGGAAATGTTGTCACAGCTTACTGTAGTGCTCTCTTAAGAGGCTCAACAATTTTAAATTTAATTTTATTTAACTCATGATAGATGTTCAGGCTGAGCACACAAATGTCAAAATCTTCCGCAATAGCTATCTACCACTGAAAATGAAATATCACTAAAACATACGTCCGTAATAAATGTTTTGAAAGTTGGAATTTTGTATTTAAAATATCAAAACATTTATGCAACACTCATCAAAACAAACTGAAGGAAGAAGTGTTTATATCATATATCTCTAATGGTTATGAATAGTATAAAACAAATATATTTTAACTGGCTTTATATAATAGATACCGTGTCCTAATGGAGCAGAACATTAAAATGTATAGGTTAGCACAAATGGTTCATTTAAATTTCGAATGGCTTCTTAGAAAAAGTATCGTTGTCTATGGCAGCTGATGGAGTGCAGTGCCCTCCTTTCGCCTTCGTTAACTTGCGTCGCGGGTACCGTCGGAACTCTGAACTCTCTGACCGTTCCTACTGCTTGTACTGAATGCTTTAATAAATTTCCTTGAAAATTATATCTTTAGTTATAAAATTATACTATAAAAAATTTCTTATTTTTTTACAGTATAATTATAATTAAATTATATAATTAAAAACTTAAACAAAAAGTTGAATGATTGCAAAAGGTTTTAGTCGATGGACGCGCTTCGGACCAGAGATTTGACAATGTTTATTATAGTAGAAGTCAGTGAATTCTAGAATTCGAAACCATTTCTACCACGCCACGGAGGCATAAAGGTGCAGGGCCCTACCACTGTTATGTAATTAGTTGAAACGAGCTCAAATTCCCCAGATAAAGGAATAGTTATTTTTTCATATGATTAAACGCAATAGATACATATGTGTACAAGCTGCGGTATTCCGTAGGGCTTCCTTTCCAAGAATTAACTGCACCTTGTGGCTTACAGACCTCGTTGTGAAGCGGCACACGTTGTTGCAAGCCGGCTTCGGGGAATGCTAGCCGCTCTATTTTATCTTCAATCGACAGTGTTGGTTGGAAAAAACAGTTTTAAAATCGAAGACAGAAAGCGTATAGTGAGGAAATATAAGTGTTAGTAGATCTTAATAGTAACCTTCCTATATCACAATGTTGGACACAGACATCCTCTCCATACATTTATTACTAGGTCATAAATCGTTTAGCCCTATAGTTCTGGGCTTACAGATCTTCTATGTAAAAGGCGACAGAGAGGGTCCATCAAGTTTACGGGCTATGGGCCCCCGTCTGTCGCTGTGGTCGTGGCTGTCAAAGAAGGGTACTGGTGCCGGTAGGAACTCCTCCCCTGGGACGTACTTTGGCTCCTACCATTGCACCGCGGATGGTCACTGAGGGTGGGTTTCAGTAACTAGAGGGCGAGGTATATTTTGAAGATTTATAAAATAACAAAATTAAAAGTTTAAAATGTGCTCAAGTGCACTGCAAATTCCGAAACAATAGTATATTTGCGTATTATAGTCCTATCGTATATATCGATGTATGATCGATATGCGATCGCATCGTTTAGGTAAAAATGTTTCAAAGACAATTTTTTTGCATGTAAAGAAGTCGATATGTTTGTAGGTTGAATGCCCTCTAAGAGATAGACTTTTGATAGTTAAAACCAAACAAACTTCAAATCATAACTTCCTATGTTTAAAACGAACTAAATACTAGTAATGTAATGCTAGTGATTGTTCCTTCTAGAGTACTCTCGAGCCAAAACACTAATACGCATAGAGTAATGTCTCTCAGCCCTGTAGTTCTGGGCTCGTAGAATAAGACTACGGTATCCCCTGCCTGTCGCATAAGGCGACTAAAAGAGACCTCGGGTTCATCAGGCGACCAGGGTGGAGGCCTTTGTCGTCCACCAAAGTGGACCCGGGATGAAGGCAACATCGGTTGACCCGTGTCGGCCATTGCCATATTTGGTTGTAGTAATGATCGTTCAGTAGCTGGGCGTTGATATTTGACATTCATTGCTATTAATTTTGAAACTTTGTATAACCTCTTTATATTTCGTTTTCGTGCCAAACGGGTAAACAAGTAATTCTGTCATTACTTTTTTATTATAACATTTTCCAAGGGTAACATTATCAGAATGGTTATTTACGATAATTAAAAAAAAACAACTGATGCAACTTGCAATCGTTATTTCATTGTATTAATTGTTGATAACGGATCCACAGGACGACGAACTCACGAAGTGAACGAGTTCCGAGGACCAGCGAACGATTAATGAGTTTATTATTGAACTATTCATAATCGTATTTTAATAAATAGATTATATGAATAGTTAGTGTTCCCTTGAAAGTATTAAAGAGAGTTAAAGATACAGGTATTGAAATATCGACTCTGGAAAACAAAAACGTAGTTGTCCACAACAATGAAATTGTTCACCAGCGCCGAAAAACCATTTCATGTTATTTTAAAAAAATTATAACTTTCGTGTTTGTGGACCTAGAGCTGTCGTTTTTGGACACAATATTTATTATTTTTTTGCTGAATAAGTATTGTAGCACGGCATTAACCTAGAGTTTTCCTAAAAGAAATTCGTTTTACGGTACAAAAAATAAAAGACTTGTCAATCTTGAAAATCCTATTTTCGCTATTTTTCATCTAATTTTTACAATTCATATATCTTTCGGCGAGTCTCTTTTTTTATTCCAACGACATAAAAGAGTAAAAATGGCCATATGTGTCACTTACTACGTTTTTGCACACAGTATGGTGATTTAATAAGTCTGGACACTTTAAAAATTTTCCGCTGAGAAGGATTCCCACCTGTGTCTACCAAGTGATATTCTAGAAGCAAAGTCACCTGCTATTTTAAGTCTAAGCTGCATAACCTTCTGAGCATAGTGCCGGGACCGGGTTTGAGAAGTTTAGATGATATCATATATAATCCTTTTAAAAGTCGGCAGAAGAGTATTAACTACGGCCGGAATCATTAATAGCAATAGTTAAAGACAGTTTAAGCTTGAGGGTAAAAACGTAGAAACGGCTTTGGAGAACATATGTGTTAGCCGGGCAGTGAATGCTATTGTGCAAATAGAGGCCTAGCGATATAGGAGTTTGTGCCTTATGTTACGTTGACTGTATAGAGAGGATCTGGCTCTGGCTTTGGCACTCAAAGCCTAGAAAATGAACTCACATAGTCGGTCTTGAATAGTTTCCTTGCCAATCCATCCACGTCCATTCACTATTATCGCAATCTGTTGGACTTCGGATGTTCATTACGTCAAATCTGTCCTAGTTAGTTAATAGTCACCAAACATTGTAGCAACAATAACATGAAACGTGCTTCGGAGTTGCGTCAGTTGTTTTTCTTTTTAAATTTGGGTAAATTTCCATTCAAATTAACATTCGTTGGAAAATAATATAGAAAAAAAACTTATCACAAAATGACTTCTCATTACAGGTTTTTCCACAAAACATAATATAAAGTGTTTTATTATGTATACTATAAGACTGTTCGAGAAAACACAAAACACACGTCTGCATAATTAAAGTGAGCAAAGATTAATCATCTAAATACTAAATCGAAGCTATATTGCTGTAGTCAGGTTTGAAGAACGCTGTATTCTGTAAAATTTCAAAGAGACAGTCATTACTTATGTGGCATTAACTGTCACAGATGTGACCACTGACGGGATTGATGCGTCCTAGAGTGGAAACGGGAAAGGTAAGCGTAGGAAAGGACGCTCGGACCCTCAGGCCAGATGAAGTGACGGTCTACGCAAGGTTTGGACTAAGTGGGTTTTGGGCTCACCAGCGCAGCGGCCTAACGCAAGCTGTTGATTGATGAAGCAAGGCTCTGCAATCTGAATGTGATCCGTAATCTTAAAGCCAGCTCGCATTTCAGCCGCATCACAGACAAATTTCCCTTGTTCATTTTTTCTGGCGCTTCTTCACTCAGTTTGTTAATAGGTAGCTCTGAAATGCCTAAATGAATAGTATTTTGATTTAAAATTACGCTTAGAGTAACAGCCCAAACCAATATTTAACCCTAAGTCCCGAGTCTGCCAAAACAATTGTGTAATAATCGAACGTTCATAACCGTTGTAGTGACTGATATTTGCTATTTTTAGTAGTCCTTTACTTCTTTGCTGCCACTATGGTTTAACAATGGCGTACCACTGGCACGCCAATCGTGTTTCTGTTAGTATCTGACGTATTTGGTAATGTTGGAACGATAATTGGTATGACTTTTTAATAAGGAAACGTCGCTGGCAAATAGAAGACTCGGGGAGACCCTGGAGTTTCTCGTAATAAAGGTTCAGAGATCTGCTACCTTTCAAGACTATGAAGTAAGAACCATCGGTCTAAAACAATCGATAAAAATCCGAGCAGGAATCTGTTTGGACCTTAACTTTGAGGTCGTTATCCTGGCTTGCTGGCTGGCTTCCTAAGCAACCTCATGCTTAGGAAGGACGAATTGCGGCTCAGTCTGTTGCTATACAGCCGACATGAAAAATAAGGCAAAGAGAACAAGAACAATGAGCGTTTTTAAATTTACACACAGACAAATTCTTTTGAGGTTTGTTATAACAGTTGGTAAGAGACACATTAATTTATGAAAACATTTTTAAGAAAAGTAATTTGAATATCGTATTGATGGCAGATAACCTACTTAAAGAGTTATTAATAATTAAGCCAGTATTGTTTAAGCACAATTATGTAACGGCGTAACTAAACGCCAGCATAATGGGCACGGTTTGAGGCAGACATTCCTGCAGCCCCGCACCTGTTTAATTTTAGTAAATAGATTGTCTCGTGGGCGTAACAATATTGAACCGCTTCGAACCGGTTTCGGCGAGGTCATTTTGATAAAGGCACAATCTTTGCGAGGGATTATATTGTCGCGAGCCATGAATCGCCTTGATGCGAGAAAAATTACCGTGAAATTGGGATTATTGGTAACGTGCATTGTTTTAATATATAATAATATTTTGTGTAAATACATGCTTAATTAAAATAAGAAGCGTCAAAAAAAATCATTGTTCAACCCCGCTTTGGACTTGTATGGTTAATGATAATGTTCCTAACACTTTAAACACATTTGTTAGCTCTATTGTTTTAAATATAATCGGCGGTGAAGGAAAATCGAATCGGCTATGTCTAAGAAATTTACATGTTGTAGAAAAATTTGTAAGAAATATTCGTACACTAACAATGAAAAAATATTAATATAAAATACATGAATATTTTTACGATGCGTAAGATATAGCTGGTGCGGTATTCGGAAGTTGCATTTTTTAATACTGTATTCTTCTGCTTCTAAGAGCTCGACCATCTTATTCATTCCGGTGAAATCGTTGCGGTCTTCTGCCCATTCAATGCAGATCTTTCACAAAAAATGGATTTTCATTAATCTTCTGTCAGAATTGTAGCTTACGAGTAAATGGCATTTATAGTTCAGATTATAAGTGTTGTATTATTTACGGAAAACAGAACCATTTTGACGAAATCGGTTATTTCCACAGACTCTACCATCGTATTATGCGACAAGATTAAGAATAAATTTATTTAAGTCGAAACAAGATTATGTATAGGTTCGTATTGCTCGTATATCCAAACGACATTCTTGTTCAGTCCTACATCCACGGGATATTTGGAATAAGTGCATTTAAATTATTAATAGTAAATAATTATTATAATGATCAATTGTCCATTATGATTACCATTTTATTGTTTAAGCAAATTAGAAGCGAATAAATACTACTTGATTATATGAAAATACTTTTTTTGAAGTAAAACTGCTTTACGCGCTCTTGTCTTGGGGAGTAAGCTGATGAATGCATTACGAAAACTGTGATCGGGCAAGGTTAAGAGGGAGATAAAGGTTAGTTAGATATAAAGAGAGTGTTATGTTTCGTATACTACTCACGGGGCAAGAGAGCAGCGCGCGCTTAAAAATATTTTTAAGATAAGATTTATTTATTCGCTGAAAACATGGTATTATTTGATGTTATACATATCATTACAGACAGGCCGACATGTTACGCTTATTATAATTAAGCATGCAAATTGAAATTTATTGTATTTTTAATATAATTTCAATAACTTGTGAAATATATGTCAATACTACTAACTATGAAAGAAACGTGAGTAAATGAGAAATTCGGAAACAGTATAAATATTTAATGCATTAAGCCACTTGTACATTTTTTTTTAAAATTTAGATCTATTTGACATTTTTAATTATATTGCAACCTTATTTCATTTTTTTACACACAAAATTATGCAACTTTTTTTAATTGGAGCAATATACAAATAAACAATTTGATAGTTTGATAGTATATTTATATACAGCCCTTTAGTTCTGGGCTCTCAAGAATAAGACTGCGGTATCCCCTGCCTGTCTAAAAGGGGCCTAGGGTTCACTGGGCGACAACTGGGCACAGGGGAGGGAGAGAGTAACCCGCCCCCCCCGGGACGTACTCTCCTTGAGCATAGTGCAGAGGGGCTCCGGTGCGTTCCACTGAAGATCCCGGAGCCCCTCGTCATGCACCGAGGAAAGGGCCACCGGGGACGTTTTAGTGGGTAAAAACTCCACATAACCGCCGCCTTCCTCCCAGAAGGCGGGGTATCTTTTTGAAGATTTCCTCCCTGTTAATATGTGTTGCAATTGTAACGACATAGTTGCCTAAAAAGCTTACTTAGATAATTAAGATCAACAAGCCCTTATATATCTCGCTCCATTTACTTATACAATTTACAGTATGTAACCTTATCATATTTGATCGAATCTTACGACATATTTTGGTAAACTATTTTAACGCCTTGCAGGTTTTTAATGCCTCAAGCTTTTGGTCGGTATAAAAATAATGTTGCTATGTTTTCTGTATTTTTCTTAGACAACTTAGCTACCTTTGAAACTGGGCCAGTAACCTATACGAAGGGATCGTTTGAAATTCAAAGCGCTCGTTGTGACACGCAAACATGGAAATTTTCTACGTGCAACCAACGGTTCTTCAACGTTCAATGTTTATATTAATAATGAGATGACGTTTGAAACATTTATCAGTAAAACATGACTTAGTTAAGATGTTTTCTATATTTTCCCTACTTAGTTTAAGTGTTCGCTTAAGTCTTCTATGAAACAATACAACAAAAAATTTTGACAATGCTTTCGGAGGCAACACTCGGGCCCGAAAGTTCCGTTCACTGAATTTATGAACTCAGCTGTAAGCTATACATATGTGAGCCCATTTAAGTCAGATTCGATTAAAGTAATTGGAGGTTGGACCTGGAATATACAACACGTGAATTGAATACAATAAATGGTTTTAATTTCAATTTTATCCCAATGGGTCCTCCTTGCTCTTATGACCCTTAAAAATATGCTATATTTTCAAGCGACTTCAAAAGTAGAAAGTTCTCAATTCGTCTGTATTTTTATATGTTTGTTACATGATGTTGATTTTTATATATTTTTTTTTAATTGAATTTGGTCCATTCCCACACAGTCCCATTTAAATTTGGTCCAATACTGACAGTGGGATCTATTAGAAATCCATATAAGTCTTAAATTTGCATCAACTATTTGCGCCACAAATGGACAAATAAAAATATCACACCAACGGATTTCGATGATTCATTTTTTATTGGAAAGGATGTACTTTAAGAGTCGTTTGATGAAAGTTTGGTTAGGTTCCGATTAAGTTTAATTTCGTAATATTCCCACGATAATATTCCGCACCGTAATAATATAGCATTTTACGTATGATTCGATTTGAAGTCGGTTTTTGTTTTTACTATGTATTAGAAATTTAATACAGCGCAACACTGTCTTATAATAAAAATGTTCAAGAAAATTAACTAATTCCGTGATAGCCGTTAAACATTTGCTATGCAAATCATATTGCGCTATGCTTTCGATAGCATACAGATCTTGTGGCGACTTGTATTCGCCAACCACCAAAAAGTATTTTAGATGATAAAATTATTCATATTGTATTTGGAATGAGAAAATTTTATACAAGACATATGTCAACATTTTTCACTTACTTTTTGATCAACTTTTTGTTTAGAAATTTTTCCAAATTGTATATTTCTAAAATGACAAATGTATAAAATATAATTTCCGTATTCCTCATAATTTCTGTGATATTTTTATTTACCGGCGGCACATTAGAAGGTCAAGATCACGTGCAAAAGTAATAATGGAATTGGCATTCCGCTCTGATGCCACATTACCCAAAATCTTTTAATAGATCCATGTGGCGTGGGCCAATTGTCCCTTGAATCAAGACCTTACACTATTCAAAACAGTTATCAGAAAGGTCACAAAGGTATCTTCTACCTCGCCGAGGCACCTACAAAGTAATTAGTAACGATCTTTATTATCAGTTAGACAATAGATACTTGAATAAATAGCATTTATCGATATGAGGTTCTTTGGCTGACAGGGAAGCCCTGTAGTCGCTACTTGCAGCACTAGAAGTAACAACATTTTAGACAAGTCTAAATATTCTTTTAGATCTTACCTTCCAGTTTATTTATTATTTACTTCACAATTAGGTTAATTGTAGAACTTTTAAATTCACATTTCTTAGCTAGCATTCAGCACTAACTCATTATAGTTTATGAAATTACCAAAAATCATTTTCAATCAAGCAACGGAAGTACAAAAGTCATCTATTAATAGAAAAATTGCTTCACATAGTCACCGCAGCCAATGACATTATAGATAAATTGGTCTGAATATGCCTCGGAAAATTTGCTTGCTGTAACGGAGCGAGAGGATTGCATCAGAAAATTACACAATGTGATAGATCAGACGGCCGCGCTTTGAGAATCCTCTTTAACGTGAGTAGTTATCTTGCCATAGTTAAATGAAAAGGTTAAACCGTATGCTCGATAAAACAGAATACAAGGAATGCACATTAAATCTATTAGTTACTATTTCCATTCAAACTTTTTCTGTTCAATTTTTATAAAATTGTTTAACAAAATTACTTAATAACATCGGTGAAAGGAGGCAATAGAGATTCTCGTTTCTATCTACCCCGGTAGGTTTAAAAGGATGTGAGAGATTATTGCAAAAGAGCGCAGGTACAAGACTACTGACATAAAATATGTTGTTCTTATAGAAACAATGAATGATATCGTAACAAATCATTTTCAAATGATTACAAAAAATACTTACAAACCAATAAAGGATTATTTACCATACTATTTATCAATACAACGCAACGAAAATATGAACAAAATAATACACAGTGATAAAGTAGTCAAGTAGATAGATTAGTTTCTAGGACTAAACAAAAGAAGTCCTATGACTATGATGCTATTGATTGATGGCATACAAAAGAAATGCATGTGTATTGAAAAAAGCGTGAAAAGTTTACTAGTATAATAGCATAATAGATGCATCATTACCTGGTATATGTAATGGATAAGCAGAAGTACCATAAGTCAGGAGTATAGCCGCTTTTATATTTTATAAATTGTAGAGCTCCTACTACAACGAATAAATTGTCCGCTTTATTTGTCTGTGTGTGCTTGGAAAATTGGTGTTCTATAAAATATTTAACATTTATCAAAACACACCTTGACCCCGTTAGATTGCCTTACGTAGCTCAGTATATTATCGTTTTATGCAGATATTTTATGAGTTCGATATCGTCAGTAAATTATTCTCGTGTTAATATACCATGCATTAAAGTTCTAAATTATTATTATAAATATTTATTTTGACATATCAAGTTAATACTGATAACACAAAGATACGAAATTAATATCATAAAAGGACAAACAATAGATAAAAAGAAAGAAAGACCAATCTTATTTCTTTTGGATCTTTCAGTTTCCCAGTTCACCACACTTTAAATGGTTCACACTGAAATGAGATTGTTAATGTAGTTCTCAAGAACCGGTATCCCCTGCCTGTCGTACAAGGCGACTAAAAGGGGCCTCGGGTTCACTGGGCGACAAGGGTGGGGGCCTGCGTCGTCCACCAAAGTGGACCCGGGAAGAAAGCGACATCGGCTGGCCCGTGTCGCCTTTCGCTGCGAGGGCACAGGGGAGGAGGGAGTAACCTCCCCCCGGGACGTGCTCTCCTTGAGCACAGTGCAGAGGGGCTCCGGTGCGTTCCACGTGAGATCCCGGAGCCCCTCGTCATGCACCGTTGAAAGGGCCACCGGGGAGGTTTTAGTGGGTAAGATCCCCACATAACCGCCGCCTTCCCCCCAGAAGGCGGGGTATCTGTGAAGATTTCCTCCCCGTCAACAAAAAAAAAAAAGTTCTCAAGAACCAATTCGTTATAAATTCTTATTACATCGTTGATAAACTTGGTGGCGTTTTTTTCCTTCCGCTTTCAGTGTTTGTATCTTCATTTCAGTGAAATTCATTAACAGTGTCATTCTATCTTTTATTAGTTACTGCTATTTAACATCGGGTGTATTTGTGGTCAACCATAGCTTAGCATATCATATCAAAAACATTGAGCAGAGGCAGTTTCAGACCGGTTAAGTTCTTTTTTTCTCCATCGCCTAATCACCTAATCGCCTAATCAGTAACGAGTTACTAGCGACAGAGGTTCAGGGTAAGCGACTCAAAAGCTATGCCACCTCTCAATCCGGTGAAGCAGTAAAGATCCTCTCTCTCTCTCTCTCCAACCTGTGTAGCATATCACCCAGTCAAAGACGGTGATATGCTACGCATCCTCAACTGTTAAACTGTTGGAAGTCTAGTCAGAGACAAGTTCCCAGTTCACTCCTTAGGCTACCGAAGTCAATGGCCATACCATCTCAGCCAACCTTCCTGCAGCTTAGCAGAAATATCATGAACGCCGAAGCTGTCTGCAGCTTGCTTGGTACTTTACAAAAAAAAATAAGTAATGGTGAACAATAGTAATTAAGATTTTTATAAGCAAATGAGCGGTGATACTGCATCAATGTCACCCTTCGAAACAAAAATTATGCGACATGTCAATAATTGAGGAAAATGGGAAAGAAAAATGTCAGAGTACTTCCACGAAACGTCGAAGAACGGACGGATGTATTAAAATTTAAACATGAGAATGGGTCAATGCCACGCCGCGCATCGGCTTTGCGTTGTGAACTGGATCTTTTTGGACTACATAAGGTAATGTGGTCCATAGAGATCGATCGAGATTGAGCTCGAGATAGCGGTGTCGGAGGTATGTAAAACCTTTTTTATAATTTCCTTTTACTGTGAACTAAACTAAAATTTAGTGGATAGAGTTATTTTAATTCCTTTGAAATGGATAAAAGATGATAATCAAAATTTTTTCGCATTCATCATTTTTTAACTAATTAATTCACTTCATGTACATTGTATAAGCGGATATATTCATTTTATACTTGGTAACTTGAAAAGAAGTATAAGTTTTAAGCTATTTGAAATATTCAGATAAAAGCTACCGACCGAGTTGGGTCTCAGCTCTCGCTTTCGGAAATGCTATCGCCACTAGAGGTCCTCTCGGGGACGTCTCTCGTTATCGTCTCCGGTGCCACCTCTCAATCCGGTGAAGCAGTCAAGATAAGCTTCAATCCTCTCTCTCTCTCTCCAATCTGTGTAGCATATCACCCGGTCTTTGGCATCCTCAGGATGCCTGATGAGTCAAGTCAGAGACAAGTTCCCAGTTCACATCTTAGGCTACCAAAGTCAATGGCCATACCATCTCAGCCAACCTTCCTGCAGCTTAACAGAAATATCATGAACGCCGACGCTGTCTGTAGCTTGGTACTTTACAAAAAATAAATAATGGTGAACAATTGTAATTAAGATTTTTATAAGCAAATAAGCGTGGTGATACTGCATCAATGTCACCATTCGAAACAAAAATTATGCGATATGTCAATAATTGAGGAAAATGGGAAAGAAAAATGTCAGAGTATTTCCACGAAACGTCGAAGAACGGACGGATGTATTAAAATTTAAACATGAGAATGGGTCAATGCCACGCCGCGCATCGGCTTTGCGTTGTGAACTGGATCTTTTTGGACTACATAAGGTAATGTGGTCCATAGAGATCGATCGGGATTGAGCTCGAGATAGCGGTGTCGGAGGTATGTAAAACCTTTTTTATAATTTCCTTTTACTGTGAACTAAACTAAAATTTAGTGGATAGAGTTATTTTAATTTCTTTGAAATGGATAAAATATAAATAGTTAAAAATCTTTTGGCATTCATCATTTTTTAACTAATTAATTCACTTCATGTACATTGTATAAGTGGATATAATCATTTTATACTTGGTAACTTGAAAAGAAGTATAAGTTTTTAAGCTATTTGAAATATTCAGGTAAAAGTTACCGACCGAGTTGGGTCTCAGCCCTTCCGGCGCTTTCGGAACGACATGCTATCGCGACTAGAGGTCCAGCGTAGGTGGGCAACAAAAAAAAAGCTGCGCAGAGCTTTTAGTATTTCACAGTAAAACAGCGACTTATCTAACGGTATGAGTAGTTCGATCTGTATAAAATGGCAATTATGTTTCAAATATATTATGTCCCTTCGAAGAATTCCTTATGTCACAATATGTTACTTTTTATCTTAAGGTCATTGACATTGGTTTAGTTCGGTATAAATTTTATTGGAGATTAGCGAACAATGCACTTGTGTTTAGATAACCTTCACTTTATGATACTGTTGTATGAAATAACACAATACTGTTACGTCATCGTTCAATTGTTTCGCTTTTTAATGGCAGTTTCGAGGAGTTTTGTGGCCTGATAGCGCATATACCTCAAACATAATACATAGTATTAGGTCTATAAAATTGCCGTTCTTCAGTATTAGACATTTCAAAGGAAAAAAAGTTTTGATTGGCTGTGATTTTTAATTTAACTTGATTTCCTTTTAAAAATATGACATCGTTCCTACAAATGCAGATTTTTGTTTATTGATTAGCTTAAGTTACAAATACAAAACTTTTTGTATTTACTCTACTGCCGGTGTGGTTCATCACAGTTTATTACCAAACGGCATGAGCATTACAACAGATGTGTACTGTGAAAAACTGAAGACAATACTGCAGTAGCTGGCGCATCTGCAACCAGCTTTGATCAATCGACAACGCGCGACGCCATACTGCACATCAGACAGTCTCCAAGCTGTTGCATTTGGATAGAAAGTTCTCCCTCATCCACCGTGCTCACCAGACTTGCGCACCTACCGACTGTTACTTTTTTTCAAAATTTGGACAACTTTTCTGCTATGCAACTGTCTACAACTTGGTTTTGTTTTAGAATTTTCTCAGTGTTTCGACCTGGGCATGGAATATATTAGTCGAGATATTGGTTTTTTGTTATGTTAATGATGAATTAAATATAGCGGCTACATAGCGTTAAATGTGTTATCGGGATGTATATCGCTACCTTGCCCACAATTTGAAACGCTAATCATTACCCACTTAACGCTTATATAAAGTTCTAAGTTATAAGATCCCAAACATGATAGAGAAAAAAGAAAATAATTTATTGTAAATCTAAAGTTATAAAATATATGTAAAAAGCATATCCGAGTTTAAATAAAATAAAAAGTTATATAAGTCTGTATCAAAGTTCTGGTGCCTATATTTCATTTCTTTTTCCACATAAGTACTCGTTGTTGTTAAGGAGTATTTACTAATTCTTGGGCCTATGAATATCTTAATCAATACGCAATCTTTGCCATGATTTTTAGGAGTTCGTATATTTTACCGTAGAAGATCACTTATCATATTCAATATTGTATCGTAGTACATCTGGCCTTAAAAAATATTTTTTTTTATTTATACCACCATTAAAATTGAATCTCGAAAAAAAATTGTCTTTCTACAGAACTCTAAAAACGATTTGGATTTCTTGAAGTATCTCGAAAACGCATAAATACATGACTTGTTAAAGATGAAAATATTTATACTGCATAAATAAATGTAGATCAGCGGTTGTGTTGGCTGAGGCATTAAATCCTCGTGACCCGAGCGTCTGAGTGAAAATTTATTGAAAACACTAAAGGTCGCCGCGGTCAAAGATACCGAGATATCGCGCCGTGACGTAAGTACGCACGGATTATAAGCGCGTTAATCAAATGCTTAACAAATGCATATTTTGTATTATACGAAATTATATAATTGGTATCTAATAAACCCCTGAGAAACTCTAATAACGATATGCAAATATCTGTTTAAAGGGATCCTATATTCAATAAAATTACATTTACCGACGGTAGAATGCCGAAATATCGTAAATCGTTGTACCCAATTTAACACTACAGCTGAAATATTAAGTCAAAAATTAATGAATAAACTGTAGTAGAAAAACTAGAAAAATGCAATATACCGTTAGTTTTGGACGCAACCAAACCATTCAACACCATTCGACACCACTTTTTGGTCTGATCAATTCTATAGCAATAAGTCATTTAAGACTATTTTTGATGATAATTGTACATTTTATCGTCGATATATTAATTAATTACGATCTGATGGTTCCTAATTGGCTTGCACCAATGGCTATTAATCATTATAAAATAATCAAAAACATAATAAAATTACATGTCACAATTTTTTTTTAGTTAATTACGGTTTATGGCACAATCACAATTGAATTGTAATAGGTTGGTTTTATAGTGAAATGTCATTAGCAAATAGCAGATTCAGGGCCGACCCTGATGTTATAGCCAAAATTAAACAAAACTGTTTAAACAGGGTGTTTAAACAGGGTATATATATATATATAAATAACATAAAGTGTGTGGGACTGTTCCATATAGACTCCGAAACGGCTGGACCGATTTCAATGAAACTTTCAAGGAATCTTCAGGTTGACCTGGCGAGTAATCCTGTAAAGCGATCGATCGGAACACTCTTCTTTTTGAATTGTCAAATACAGCTTTTATTTACTATGATGATATTCTAGTCTTACAACCTAAATTTGCATTGACACATGTATATTTATGTCATTGTGAACCATGTTGAAGTACAATGTACACCCATGTACATGCAATATACTCCATATTGCATGTACATGGGTGTACGTTAATTATGTTCACCTGCTCGAGATGAGAATAGACGAGAATGAATATGGAGAAAAATAAAAACTTAATATATTGTGAGAGTTAAATTAAATATTCAATGATGTAAGTTTATTGTTAAAATAAAATAAAGCAAAATCTAGCCCTGCGAAGCGGGCCGGGCACGCTAGTGGTTTATAGGATTGATTGTGATTGTGTTGATGAATGATTATGCGATGAACCTTGTCACAATATGGAATATTTTGTACTTGTACAAGAAGCTATATTTGCCTTCAAATCTAAGCGAGCAAATGTGTGAAGTGACAATAAAAACAATGAAGAGGACATGTTAATTATGAACACATCGCTAAGATGTTTTTGTGATAAATTTATTATTCAAAGTCTCAAATTCAATAACACAAGTTTTCCGAGAACGTTTATTTGGATAATTTGAGATTAATATTCATTACTTCCCCACTTCATTAATCCTTTGTCTAACTTGTATATACCATTTCATTTGCATATTACGAAAGACATGTACACATTCGGTACCACAAAAGCAAAAATAATATATACGTAATAGAAATAAACTGTTTATTTCTTTATGACCGAGAATTGTTGTCTATAGATATAGATATTAACATTAACGGCTAACCGACCTGAAATGGGCTTTCAAATTCGAAATTAGAATATGCCCCGCCCCAAATCTCGCGTTTTTCGGCGATCCTAAAAATTGTCGCTGAAGCGGTATCTGGGACGTCCGACTGGTCGTTGACTGGTTTGTCGTTCAAATACTCTCTTTTCATGGCGTGATAATTCCTTACGGTTTCCAAGGAGACACGTCAACTTTAATGAATAGAAAAGAGAGTTGTGAATGATAGGTTAAGCGTAAGAGAAAAATGAATAGCGTAGATAAATGAAGGACACGTGAATACAAGTGCTAAAAGGTTATAATTGCGAATTAATAAGGGGAAAGAAATGGGGTATATGGAGATCTTGGTATAATAGTAGTACTGTAGTGTATACGAGTATGTTACCGGAAATGTGTGAAATCGAGGAATTGTATACGAATCCTAGGAAATGTGTAATAATATTTTTTTATTATAACATTTATTGAGACGATTTGGTAACAGTCATACCGTAAAATAATAATAATATGCATTATTATTATATAAAATAATAATTCGTCGTATCGCCGCAATAACCAAAAATCACGAGAAGTCTTTCTAGCAGTTGTTTTTGCCGTAGAAACTTCTTCAATTAACTCTTTATAACGTTCATCTTCAATAAAAGCAGTGTTTTTAGCGTTTGTTAATATTCTTAATGACGCCAAAGTCAAATTAAAAAAAAGTCAAAGCCAAATTTTAAAGTTTTAAGTCAAAGTCAAAGCCAAATTTTAGGAATTACATACATTTCCTAGGAATTGTATACAATGACGGATTACATACATTTCCGTTAACATATACAACGAAATTTTTTTTATATAGTAGAAAGGAGAAACAAGCGTACGGCGTGTGCATGTATATAGCCTAAGATGGTGGGTTATCATCGTTCACGAATAACAAAAATGACATTGTAGTATAGTCGTTGTCGACTCTTTTAAAAAAAATTGACAATTTCTTCCACCTTCTGTAACAAAAAAATACAGAAATCAATGATGCTGCTTAAGCCAACGGGATCTGGGTCTTCATCTTTAAATAGGGGGTAATTAAAAAATAACTAAAACATACACGTCAACAAATAATATAGCTAATAAAATACAGTCGTTTGTTAGGCGGTTGGAATTGGTAAAGTCCAAAACGTCTGTTTTAATCGATGCTGGCAATTAAAAAATAATCCAAACGCTCTAATCTACGTATAATTTGTGTATATTTTATTGACAAATTATCGACGGCCCTCTCGATAATACCATGAAGTCATTAAATTTGAAGGTCCATTTACGTTTAGTTCGGTACGCTGCACCAAGTGACAGTAAAACATAGAGCTCGTTAATCTAGTGTTCTCATTCTAGTTTGAAAGGGACGCCGGAATATTTCGATGGATTAGCATTACGTTCTAAATTCGATTGGTTCCTTGACCCCTTAACCGCACGACAGAGTTCTTTGAATTTACTGGTCGAAGGAATTGGCATAGAGTTTTTTTTAAACTTCATTGGGATAACAAAGAGGTGCTTAACCTCAATACCTACGAACCGAATTCGAAGGAAACTACGCTAACAAATGGTAGAGTAAGGTAAGACAATCGTACAGGCATTAGACGTGGTCATCATTAAAATAATACAGCATTTTTAAATTTCATATCACATTCATGTCTTTGGAAGCTAAGAAAAGATAAAATAAGGTGCGTCTTAATCTCCATCAACAGTTATCTATGATTAAAAAAAATGTCTAAATAACGAGTTAAAAAACATAATTAAAAAGTTAGATATAGAACCACAAACCAGTTATAAAAATAAGTATAGAAATAAACTACGCCGCGGGGCAGTTGTAATTAATGGAGACGGGTGAGGCGGCTTCCGGCACGCCTTGCTTTGTTCCAAAGCTGCCCATTCAAGTTTGTTACGTAAAGGTGCGTTTACACATCGCGAACCCTTTCCGTCGACTGTTCTAGAAGTAGTTAGTAAAGTAATAAATGTTTAGTATATACAAAAAAGCATATTGCTATTCAATGCTATTCAAAATACTTCCTTGTTTAAGACCTGTCACCCATTCTAATGGGATTTTATTGGGATAATGAAAAACTTGGAAGTTACTCTCATATCTAGATAGTTCATCTTTTTCAACTATAGGACGGCAGGTTTCTAAGTTTTCATTGTGGTCATCCCGAAAGAAGCCCTTTAGTTACTCATTAGGTGAACAGCAAAGAGTGGATTATATTCCTTATATATCCTTTACCTCTGATTATAATATACAGAGATTGTGTTGTCAAGAGAGTAGTGCATATGCACTCCTCTCCTCCTATTTGCATTTAATAAACTAACTAATGCGCCTTACTATCGAAGACTTTTGAGTGCGTTGTGACCGGGGTCTAGTATTTGTTCTGAATTTATTATAAAACAATGTGGAATGATAAAAACTAAGTATAGCTTTCACTTCCCCAAAATCTTTCTATGTTTCATTTGTGGATGCTTGATTAATATTTAATGACCACTCAACGTGCCCACCAATTATCGTGGGAATACGATAAATTGTTTGTAGCTGTTTGCTCGCTCGTTGCGTGTAAATGCTACGCTTTAAAACTCTTAAATTTAATTAGGAATTTTCCTTAATGATTTATATGTGGATAATAATAAAAAAGCAGCTGGAATATGCAATGGACATGGGTTCATATTATGATTTGTATTAATTCACTTAATTAGCATAGTTAATTTGCCGTGACGGACTATATCAAAATGTTTACACAAAGAACTGGGAGACGTCGTGAAAGATTGTAAGTAGTGATTGCGTTATTATGATTTTCACCTGGTCGATTTTGAACATGTTATCGCAACGTTATCGTGTCATTTGAAGGGTTAACACTTTTCACCTGCGCGGATATTAAATTGATAGAAGATTTTTTTACATTTAATAAGACGCAATGTAATGTATTTTTTTAAATTTTGTTAAGAACTGTGGTAACACCGTATCCAGACAGTCGCCTCAAGTTGCACAGAACGCTACACGTAGCAACTCGAACTCGAACCCCGATGCAGGCAAATTTTAAGTGCTGATATTTACCACGTGCTTTACAATTAAGGAAAACATCGTAAGGAAACTTTTTTTTTGTTAACGCGGGGGAATTCTTTTTACAAACCATCCTCCGGTACCCTGGGTGGGCCCAGAGGGATGTGTGGAACTCGGCCTGGGCGACCCCTACCCACTAAACGTTCCGCGAATGCCATCAGCCGTTATGAGCGGGGTTGCCCCGGATCTGTCAGAAACTGGACACCCCAACGACCGGCCGGTCCCGGCAAAGACCGGACTTCATTCTCTAAAGGGGAGCACTCAGAGAAGTCCCGACGACGCCGAAGCATTAGTGGGGCCCCTCTTCGGATTACGGGGGCGGCAAGAGGAGGCGTTGGTTATGCCTCCTGCGCACCCCGATACGCCGTCTGCGGAGAGGAAGCCTCTGCGCTAATCTCCCTGACTCGCTCGTCAGCCTCCTTCTGGGACATTACCGTCTCACAGAAGGAGGCGACTGCCGACCAAGACCTGTCACTCGAGAGCAACGCGAGAACGAGGCTCGGGAGCGACAGGTCTATTCCACCGATGGCAGATGCCAAGTCGTGGCGCTGTGCTGCACATTTCGGGCACACCTCGAGGATGTGCTGGGCAGAGTCCATCGCAGCACCACAATGATGGCACCGCTCATCATCGTGAGGAAACCTGCGCATTTGAGAAAATAATCTTTTATCCTAGAAGGGTGATATTTTCTTATAAAAAAATCCTCCTTAATAAAAAAAAAACAGCATGAAATTTAGACACTGTAACTATAACTTTTTTTATCTTAAGTGAGGTATGTTTTTTAGCAGGTGGTAAATTAGCACTTAAAAAATTGTAATAAAAAGGTCTTTGGAACTCGGATTGAGTTCAGCAAGCGCATCGTAAAAGGATCGCCCTAAATTACATTAGAAACTTCCCAAATCTAATAATACTGACGAAATATTTTTAGGAGTATCAATTAAACATCATACGTTAAGAGCAATGCAATAACTTGACAAAAGTAAGAATCAGTGTCCAGTAGGTGCTACATAACTTAATCACGAAACTAAGTTTAGTACTTGCAGCACTTATCGATTTTAAATATGAAAACATTATTTGCGAACGAGGAAAAGAAATCCTTCTGCGAATATCGCATCGATTAGATAAAAATACTATTATATAAATATTTCCCGCGGCACATTTAACTCACATCCGTGAATACGGGTCGCGGACAAGGCTGAATAGATTTAGCTAGATTAAACTGGAATTTGCAAATTACTCTGCTATGTATATTGCACGAAAATAAAACCACCTTTTTGATAACTGATTTGCCGTTTCAATTCTTGTAATTTTAAGTGCTGATTTTTTTTTTAAATACTAAATAGGCTCACGTTTGGCTTCTATCTTGCTTGATGGAAGGCGAAGATGAAGCTTAGGATGGAGCACGTGAGCCTATAAGGTGTCTGTTCACATTGGACTTAAAGGTGTCCAGATTGTACCCGTCAGGAAAGACAGGCATAAGGAAGGTGGAGGCAAAACGCTTCGTGCGTATTGATGGAATGTCTACGACGTAAGGGTGGAACTGCTCGCCGCGCCCAGCCGTTCGGTGAAGGTAATGGTTCGGTGGTGAATTACCACGTCTTCGACGGTGAAAAAGACATATGTGCACGTGTTGGAAATTTTTCGACGGGCTATGCAGTCTGTCGTCGTGTCGAGTGACGGACCTATGCTCTTATACTCTTTCTATCTCTACTCTCTCTATCTTAGCGCAAGATTAAGCGTAGTAGGCATGGTTAATAGGATTGGTATCCTGAAGTGGCACTCAAAGTTAGTTTAGCTTTTAAATATCTCTTAGATTATCCGTGAAATAGCAACCGACTGAGAAAACTAATAAATAAAAAAAAAACAGTAACACATTATCTGCTCATTTTACAGCAATGATGTAACATTTGAATGAATAATATTGTGTTCTATACAAAGTAATACAGAGATTGCCGCTCTTAATTAGTCACACACAGAACCAATGAATAACAAATTGTATTCAATAACTTCCTGCGACATTTCATCAGACGCGCGTTGGAAATGTTTTTCTTATGAAATAACTCTTTGCGATTGTAAAATTTCTCGAGAGACTCGTGACTCGTGAGTCAGTAATCCGAGTAATCAATGAAAAATCTTTGTTTAAAATTCGCAAGAATAGATAATGTCTAAATATACATATACTGTTCTGAATAATGTATACAAATAAATAAAATTTAAAAACGTCTGCTTATTTATCTGGCAGATAGTTGACATAATAACGAGTAACTTAGGCCACTGTTATTTAGGGCAAGTTTTTTTGAAAAAAGTGTTTTTTTTCTCAAATATTATTAACAATCCTATTAACCATTCCAGATAAGCTTAGGCTGTTAGGGGATGATTAACGTCAATAGTCGAATGTTGGATTCGAACCTTTCGATTCGCAGACCGTACCGTAAACCATAAAGCTATTGACGCATAAAATACTTTTTAATCGCGGGTAATACGTACTAAGATATTGCATCAGACGCGAGGTAGAAAACGTTTTTCCTATGAAATAAGCTTTACAGTTTTGAAACTTCACTCGTGAGTCAGAAATTTGAATAATCAATATTTTTTTGTTTGAAACTCCCAAGACCGTATATAATGCTGTATTATGTAAATGTAATAAAATTTAATTATAATAACATTCCACACTTAAGGATAAAGCACTGTAAACAACCTACACAAATCAATAAAGTTGTCCGTTATTAATATTGAAATAAACACTTTTTACTAAATGTATCTGAATTGTTTGTAAATACGGGACATATACCAAAATATCATTTTTTTAAATTTTTGTCTGCTTGTTCCAGCTAATCTCTCGAATTTGAAGGGACTTTCACTGGCAGTTAGCTGATGTAATAAGGAGTAACTTAGGCTTTAAGCTTTTTATATAACCGACTTCAAAAAGGAGGTTAAAGATCCGGTACATACTGTAAATTAATATATTAACTAGTTGGATAGTTAAGTTGTGTTCTTTTGTAATTAAACTATTTTAAGGTTAGTTAAAGTTCCTATGGCTACAGGTTTAACTACATTCTTAGGTTAGTTATAATTTGTGTGATTTGTTTATTATTTGGTAGTTTTCCGTAATAAACTTCGCTCGCCTCTCTCAAGACAAGTCTCTGTCGATAAATACGATTTTATTTTGATTTATTGGTTTGTTGTTATGTTTTTAACCAACCTCAAAAAATGAGGTTATTGATAAGATAATGTAAATTATAAATTAGTTGGATAGTCTAGTTGTGAGCTTGTGTAATTAAATTAATTATTTATAATTTGTGTGTCCAGCAGTTGGATATTCTATGTTGATATAGTGATAATGACTTTAACAAATTGTTAGGCTCCTAAAACACATTGTTTTCAAATGCCAATTGTGTAAAAAAAAAAGGAAATTCCAATTGAATTACTGTTCTTAAAAAAAACTATTACGTGACATAAGTCGCGAAAGCAGGGACGCTTTAAATAAAATGTCACTGATAATTAATTATAGTCGGAGATAACTGGCAATGAACGCATTCGTCGATTTCTAAAGAGTAGGTCATTGGCATTGCGAGTTGCACGTACAGCGGTGTTATAATAACATTTCCGATATTTTAAATAACACCACATAGTTTACAAGTCAAATGCGCTTGGAATCGTAGTATTTTTATCCACATCCCCTTAAACTATTTCGATCAAGGTGAATTCAATAGTACGTTTCAACGGTACAGGATGTACTTTACTGACAGTTGGTGTTTGCATCGACAGTCTTGAACGAGACAAAACATATGTTTGTATATAACCTATTTTACAACTACCTTCATCATCACTCACGAATCGAATGGCCAAGGTTGATCGGAATGACGAAGAGAGTTTCCCCCAGCGGCATCCTGAAAATACATAGTAGGATACCGGAAATAGAAGTAGGCTGGAATCCTTCAGCAGTAAAACAAGCATGACGGCGCACGACAAATCGTGGATTGCTACAGACCATACTTCATCAATGAAAGTATACTATACTCATATATATATAGTAAATGTGTATATCTCTGTTAGGCTGGTCCACAGGCTAAATGTGGCTCAGCGAGCTATGGAAAGGGCTATGCCCGGAGTCTCTCTGAAGGATTGGATCCGGAATGACGTGATCCGACAGAGAACGAAGGTGATCGACGTAGCCCACCGAATTAGCAAATTGAAGAGGCAATGGGCCGGCCATATTAGTCGAAGAACAGATAACCATTGCGCGAAACGAATTCTCGAGTGGAAACCGCGGAGTGGGACGTCGTCAGACAAGGTGGGGCGATGTTCTTCGCAGGACGGCTGAATGAGAGTGGCCGAGGATCGTGCTCAGTGGCATGCCTTTGGAGAGGCCTATGTCCAGCAGTGGGTTGATACAGGCTGATGATGATGATGATATATCTCTGTATAATTTTAGAACTGTTATTTATTAATGGTTTGAGTATAGCAATTTTTATTAATAAAGCTTAATTCCATATAACTCCACTCCGTTTTAAACGAACTCTCTATCCCAATGATACCTAAAAGACGCTTTTAGCAATAAGGTCTTTTGTTACATTATTGTAAAAAGCTTTTTTTTGTATTATTTATTTTTCTATTCGTGGAACAGTAGTCCATCTACCTAAGAATAACTTCGTAACTTTCCAAGTTTATAGAAGAGACTTATTATGTATAAATGTAAATATAGAATACCAATAAATTCTTAGTGCAGGAGAAAAAAATAAGGTAAAAAATATACCGTTTTACCTTATTTTTTGTTATTTTTAGACAGAAATTTAGAATCTGAATTGTTATACTGAAAGATGATCTTGAAGGTCAAATAGATTCGTGGAATGTAAGAAAATATTTAGAACTCCGTAAACGCCGGTTATAAATATTTCTATTGTCTATGGCGCGAATTTATTGCAACGAAACCAAAAATTCTTCGCTTTTTTTCTTTGAATAAACTATCTGTCATTGTGATAGACATTGGCAATTTTTTCCAACGGCAATTTCGGTAATAAGGAAACGAATGGACGAGGACAGTTTTGGTTTCCGCATTCATGTAAACAGAAAGAGTAAATTCTATACAATTTCTCTTTCTTATTTGATTCATTTCCTGCTTCATAAATAAGCGATTCTATTTATATTTGAATTAAGGTTAAATATATATTCTGTAAAATACCGAAAGAAATGAATGGCCTGAAAAAGTTAAGATTAATAAATATTTACGTATTTTGTGGCTCGAGAATCTCCGGACATGGTTCAACATGAGCACAGGTACCTTGTTCCGTGCCTCTTAATGATAGCTGACCTCCGGCAGATGGGACCTCAAGAAGAAGAAGAGTAAATATTTACGGTAATGGAAAATAAGCTCACATTTTTTATTTATTGATATTTATAAAATAAATTATTAGTAATGTGGTCTTACGAAATCCCCTTACGGTTTTTGTCAACAAAGGGCTCCTGAGGAACCAAACACTTAACACACTCCTACTAGCGGCGGTGTTCTATACAAAGCAAGGCCTCAAGACTGCTATTTGCCCGTGGCGTTTCATTATATTACCGTAAAACCGTTGTATTACACTCGTATCAATTTTCATTTCATCATTACCAAATATATCAAATTCTAACACATGATCGGGGTGCCAGTGGTACTACAATGATGTCAATGAACGTTTTTTTTTATTTAATTGGTTTAGCAGATTCGGGGCCCGGTAGTGTTGTATTTCAGTTTTTAAATGTTATAGCCAACAATGTTCGCGGGGCGGCCCGAAGTGGTCCGGCCGCATTTCTGCCGCAGTAAACAGCTTGCCGACCCAGTTTTCGAAGTCTCTGCGCACGCGCCGCGGCGCCTAGCCAAAATCTATTTCGATTTTTATCTACGTGCACGAGCTCGCGCAGTCTGTTCCATCTCAATTTTTGCAATGTTTACAATTGTACGCAACGCGGCCGGTGCGTGCCGCGGCCTGAAATAATTTGACGTGTCCGCGCCATTCTCAAATATTGTTCTAGAAGTTTCCCACCACGTGGTCAGTGGTTCAGACTAAGAGAACTAAGATCTGTGCCATTTTTTAATCCAATAAAACAGTAGAAATTAATTTCTCTGAATGATCTGTGGAAGTTCAACAAAAAAAAACGACACGTGGTACACTAGAACGAATGTTAGGAAAGCTAGTAAAAATCTAGACGCTTTAGAGTATTTAAAAAAAATAAAATAAAAAAATACAGCTAAAGAAAAAACGGACAAATAGGACATAAGATATGATGCCAAAATTGGACACCGTCTCAGCCGTCACAAGGATGCGACAGCTCTGATTTTCAGCGGTGCCCAGAACTACCCAAAGTCGTGCGCGCGTAATACTACATTTACATGAAATTTATACAGATAACGGACAATAAGAGTACAATAAATACGATACGAACTACTATTTGTATATACTATGATACATTGAATTGCAGAAGACATGTAATATGCGATGAATGAGGAAATTTACGCGGCGTGTAAACAAAACTAATCTATGTAGGTTTTAAAAAATAATCTCAACACCAGATAAAGTTACAGTGATCTGGTTTTATCAATGATACAGCAACGTGGGTCCCCATTGAAACTATTTAAATTATAAACAATTAATTATGGCAGATATTATACGCCTATTTCCCGCCGAAACAATATTGTCTATGCGCTAGTTACATTTGGCTGAGCGCCAGCCCTCCAAATTGTAGAGGGCGTGGCCCTTTCGTTCTAGTTTACACTTTAGTTTTTTTTTTAATTAATAAAGGCGCAGTTGACAAAATTAATGACCATAGTTTTTTTTATTTGTACTCATTTGAAAATTATAAAAATATTTAATATTCATTCATTCAATAAAAATATTTTTAATGAAAATTTCACGTCAACTTATTAATTACTCATTAATTTATTAAGACATATGAATTTAATTGTAAACAGTTTATACGCAATGTGTTGGCAAATACCCAATTACACCACGTGGTGTCTATTCTAACCTCAAAACTGTTAACATAATATTTCCCCCCCAGATAATCTATACATATTCAAAAATTATTTTGGTTTTTAACTCTTCAAAAAACCTCCTCGATTTTAAATTTAGTTGAGCATTCTTATGACGCTCACTATGAACTGATTTCGAAAATATACAACAGACAGTCATATGTAGATATGTGATTGTAACGATGATTGTTTGGCAAAAATTTTATTAGGCAATTTGTGTAAATGTTTTAAGTATCTGAGAGAGTTATTCCATTTTAAAGCAAGTTGGATGTTTGCCCGATCTCGTCTAGGATTTGCGTCAAAATCATTTGTGAGCGGTCGCCTCCCGTTGCGACGTAAAAATAAAGCTCAGATGTTCCCATAGACGTATGCGTCTAAACTGGATAATTTAGAGTTTCCTCTGCCAAAATTTGCCACTTTCATTATTGCGGCTATAAGCAGTTTGCGTGTGTACTATATTTAGGAATGAACACTACGAAAATTTTAGACAAAAAGACTTGTTTAAATAGCTTTTATAAAGTTACAACCTACATATATATATATATTTCCCACTGTTGGGAATAGGCCTTCTCTGTGAACAGAGCAAAATGGCGCAGTCCGGCACGCGGCCTTAGGGCCGATTGGCAAACGTCACATATCTCAGAATTTTTTTTTGGCACATAGGTTATCTCACGACGTTTTCTTTAATGCTGAGCACGTGGTATATCGGCACTTATAATTTCAACAAGCAATGTCATCGGTCGGAACCGAATTCAGATGGCAAGTCCATAACTTAAGGCGACCTCCTAAATATTTTTATTTGTATTAATTTGAATTACATTGACAATATGGTTTAAATCTTGCTAAATAAAACATCGATTGGTTGTAGATATCACCGTATCGTAATAAGAATGGCTTGGGACTTGGGTACTGTTATACGTGGAGTGGACCCCACGTAGCATGCTGCCGGCGATCCCTTTCATGTGACCATGTGAGACCATTTTGTTGGCCTTTTCTGCCGTGAACTTTACCTTAAATGATCTGCTTCTGCAAGCAATTTGAAGAACGCATAATATGTCCAAAGAAGCTAAAGAGCTGAGCTTGTGTTTGTAAGCATACAGACAGACAATTTTTTTGACTGTAAGCAATGGCCGAACAGAGCAGACGCATTAATTGTACACTAGTTGCATTTGTATGTCATCGGCTGAAAATAATCTGAGTCGGACAGTTCGAGCGTGAACAACGTGACATGCGCTAGGGATGGGACAACGCGATGAGATATATTTACTCGTATCAGTAAAAATCTTTTTATTTGGGACGGGGTGATTGATGTTTTATAGGTTAAATTTCCCTAATGATTGATAGGAACACGGGTCACATTAGCTGTCGGGAAACACGTACAGTTGACGTACATTGGCGCACTAAGTTTTGATCTCGAGTAAATTAGATGACAGATTTATTCATGTAATAAATCTGTTAAGTAATTTGCTCTTTTTAACGTAATTTGAATTGGTACCTACTTTGGTTCACTAGATTTACATGGACGAGTCAGCTTGCAACACTGAAAGCTTTAAAACCTCGTTTAATGCGTTCTATGTAATGGTTCGGAAAAATGACTTATGTATTCGGAAATCTATCAATATATGCATTATAGAATATAGATAATCCATTAAACCAACTCATTTTGAGAAGCTTTTGTTTCATAAAGAATATCAACATTGTGACCTGAAAATCAGGTTATCGTCGACCCTTCCTATCTTCCCATCATGGAAGTCAGAAACGATAATGCGAGTTCTGGTAAGCCTGGACTCCGTGCCAGATATAAAGGCGGGGTTATGTGAGGTTCTTACTCATTAAAACTGAGCACGTCCCGGGGAGGTTAATTCCTCCCCCAACACCCTCGCAGTGCTAAGGCGACACGGGCCAGCCGATGTCGCCTTCTTCCCGGTCCACTGTAGTGGATGATAAAGGCGTACCCTTGTCGTCCGGGAACCAGTGCCCCCTTTTAGTCCCCTTCTACGACAGGCAGGGATACCGCAGTCCTATTCTATGTGCCCGGATCCACGGGGCTGAGCAAACGAGATGTCCTGACCTGGAAAAGCGATTTTCTTACTATTTTAGTTACTTTCTCAAATATATGTTTATTTGTGAGTATCGTTTGCGATCGTCAGTAGATAGAAATACAACAAGGAATCGAATTTAAGAATCGGTCTCCTGCAGCGGGCGCCAGTGCCAAAGCACCACGGAGCGACTATTTCCGTCCGGGCTGACGGGTGCATGCTCGACAGCTACTCTGGCACGTCCAGCGTTTGCCTTTGCCACACCAGCCACACATGTAACGCGTGCATTTTCTTTACTATAATGACCGGTGACCGGCATTTGGAGTCAAGTCGTGTTAAAACAGGAAGATGCATTTGAAGTCAATCGTGACGAGTCAAACGAGCGGTCGCTCTTATATTCTCTTTGTTGTTCGATATTCGTACTCGCTGTCATAATAAATCTACAAATATAATGTTCAACAAGCATTCTTGTTTCCATACTTTTAGAAACTACAGTTCTCTCGAGAGAGTAAACGACTTCCATCAACCATCAAGGAGCGTAAGATGTTGTCGTACCTGGGCCATATTCTACGAAATGATAGGTACCACTTGCTACTAATTACGATAGGGTAAATTGGCAGGAAAAAGCGGAGTGGGGTGAAGGAGAAGAAAAAAGTCATGGCTAAGGAACATCAGGGAGTGCAATAAATAGTCGGAGAAATATTCCGCTTAGCCATTAACAAGGAGGAGTTAAGAAGATTCAATGCTGACCTTCAGTGATGGAGAAGCAACTGATGAAGAAACTGGCAAATGTTAAATAGTTACTACATTATATTGGAGTTGCATTGCCTATTTTGAAAAAGTAGGATGAGAAAGCTATTCCTTTCATCCCTTATCTTCCATGTCATTTATCAGAGTGCGCCAAAGTTTTGAATGAAAGAGGGAAATAAATGTAACATAGCGTATATGCACTTATTCTGACTTAAATAAATATATCATAAATATCGCAACCGCGATGTCATTGAACCGTTATCGAAATAGAGCACTTCCCGTGCAACGTTTACATAATACAGGCAAGTCGTGGTGTCAGAGACAATCCGACCAATAAAAGCATTTATTAATAACTGCTTACCATCACTGCATGCGCTGTGAACCTGATAGATATTAAGAGCATTGCTTGAGTTACTTTGAAAACGTCTTCTCCCAGCATCAACGCTTCTCGAAGTGGTATTCAAAAGTAGCTATTTGAATGTCTTTACAGTCTACCCATTAAAGCTTTCGACCCGAGTGGTGGTTTGGCCCTCTCGGGCGCTCTCAGTCAGGAATGCTAACGCAATCAGAGTAACCGTCCAAAGCCTAGGTTAATTTGTTAAGCGCTGTACAGTACACGAGGTCAAGAAGCCCTCCCTTTTTTACAGAATGCCATACGATATTTATTAAGAATATTTGTCAATGTAACATTTATCGAGAGCTAGGAGATGAGGCGATAGTCGACACGGTTTGAGCTTGTTACCTTGACTCTTGCGACTGACATTTGAATATGAAACGAACCAATTACAATTCGATTGTTATTGTGCCAAAATTCGTAATCAACTTATTGAATTTTTTGATATGTAATTATCAATTCAATTGATTGAAATGTAATAGCATATTTGGAATATGTCATTGTGAACGAGATTAACAAGTAGCAATAATTGCAGCAATAGTGGAGTGCCAGTGGTACGCCACCGTAAACCCATAGTGGCACAAGTGAACTATCAAAAAATCGAGAACTGTGATGTCACTGTACGTTCAGTTTGCCGCAATTGGTTTAGCAGACTAGGGGTCCTTATGATTCACTGAAAACATTCTTAAATCTTTCGCTTTTCCATATTGTTTTCTGTTATACTCTTACCGTTGTTCTCCAATTACGAGTGCTTAGTTTATTCATGTGATAGCAAGTAAGTATTCGATTATCGCACCCGATATTGTTGCGTTGTAAGCACTAGCAGTAGCCTATTAGGTTTTCTCTTGAAAGCATTCACGTTGGAATCGAACACGTGAAAATAGATAAATTGCACGTGTCCCGTGTTCGAGTTATACTGGTGGAATAAATTATCTAATCTTTTCCTAAATATATTACGACGAGAGTAGCGTACCCGATTCATTTAAATGTATTGTGTTTTATTCCGTCTTAAATCACTGCGTACAGACTAACTAGTAATAAACCTAAACCTAATTTTCATAAATCATATAAATAGCTAAAAATATCGTTTCAAGTTTCATAAATAGATAAATAACACAGATAACGTCTTTATTGATATCAGTGTCACCACATTACACGAAGAGAGGCCAACAATCTGGAAAGATTGGTAGTGACGGGAAAGATCGACAAAAGTCCTAGATGCCGAAGTCCGTGAAGGTAGTTGGACCAAATCTCCGAACATCTGGAGTAATTAATAGCGACGCCATCTACCGGGCCATGGACCGATCGGAGTGCTGGGGGCAGGTGATTGATCGCCGAAAAAGGAGGGACGATCCTTAACAATGGGGGATGCGGTTGAGAAGAAAATATATCAGTCAGTTTTCACTGTTTGGGTTGAAACTTGGATGTACAAAAACGCGATTTAAGCACATTAGTTGTCGAAGCTTCTTTTCAGCTTAGAAGAGATAACAATCTCAATCTCACTGGATCAAGAATTACCAGTGCATGTACAAATTACCAATTTCTCATGTATGGCGGAATATTATTCTCGGTTGACACTTATTTGACATTAGAAAATAACTAAAAATACTTACCACGAAATGAAAATGCTATTACCACTAAATCAAAACTTGTAATTGGCTTTGCTTGGCAGACTATTTGGCAACTGATGCATAAGGTGACACTGTTAATAACAATATAACGTATTTTTACCTAATTTACTATGTTCAGTAATATAGAGCATATATATAAAATTAGCTGCATTGACGCAATGTAGTGCCCAGCCCGCTTCGCCCCGCTTGATTTTGCTTCATTATGTTTAAACAATTAACTTACATCATTAAATATTTTCTCACAATATGCTAAATTATTCATTTCTCTCCGTATTCATTCTTTTCTATTATCTTCTCGAGCAAGTGAAGATCATTACCTACACCCATGTACATATCAGTAAATATAATATCATTTTTATCATTTATACAAAAACATATCGGGCTCAAGTTAATGTTATTAAATAAAAGTACGACTTTTGCCTTGTTTGACAGTTCAAAAAAAGAAGTGCTCCGATCGTCACCAAACTTTACAGAATTACTCGCCAGGTCTGAAGAATCCCTGAAAGTTTCATTGATCTCGGTGCTGCCGTTTCGGAGCCTATGGGGAACAAACCCACACATTTTCTCTTTTATATATTTAGATATACAACGACTGTTCGCATGTCGTTGCGTATTTTTTATCTGGTCTCCAAACACAATGAGATTGTATTCTTGGAACATTCATCATCAACACTCGTATATCGTACCTTTATCTTCTTTTACATCTATATCTCTGTACATATAGCTAATATCGAACAGATGGTAGATTGTTAATTTGTTAACCATTCCATCTAGGCTAAGACCTGTGCTAGAATTCGCGTCAACATCGAGAATGTATTTGTCAAAAATACTTTGGCGTTGCTGACGTCACATCACACCCAGTTGCGCTAGACCTTTATCATATTTAGCATGCAATGTTTGGTGACAAGAGAATACCTATTGCTTCGTCTACCTCACTTGGGTACAAATATTTTATAAAACGCCGTTCTAACAGAGACATAATAATGTAAATAGTCTATTGCTTGTCGGTTTAAACGCTTCGGTAGTCCATCTAGAGAGAAGCCTTGCAAATGAAACGTACCAGCTTATTTCCTTTTACAAAAATCATGAGTGATTCATTTACGACATCTGAATGCAGTCCTCTGCCATCTTTCGGAACGGCATTAATGCGGGCATTTCGCAAATCCTCATCTTACCCAATCGTAGCGTAATGTAATTACACTTACTTAACGTTTAGAAAATTCGCTTTAAAAATCCCTGAAGTTTTAATATTTAAGTCACCTCATGCGCGCGATTCAGACGTGTAGGCTCATTGGTGCACGCTCAGCATCGGTAGTCGGAAGTTTTGTAGTACGAATGAAACTAATCTAATTGTAACCTAACTACCAAAAAAGGAGGATATTCTCAATTCATTCGTTTGTTTATGAAAGAATGCTTGTTGATTGAGATATTGCCAGGTCTATGACATTCTAAGACTAATGTAATAACTTGTAGGTCGTAGGAATAAAATAATCCAATAACTAATACATTCGCTTTATTCAGACAGCGTACAAACAAAGAGTTATTTTAACGAATACCGTCACAACTGCGCGTCCTCAAGTCAGATTACGAACTAATAAAGTTAAATTATTGTTTACAATGCCAAGTTAATGTGACGATCAACTAAATTATTAATTATGAATTAAAGATAGGTTCAGGTAAATCACTAAGACATCATTGGAAGTAGTTATTATGCATAACACTTGTTGGGTATCATGTGTTGCTAGCTAACACTAAGTAAGAAGTACTCCAACAATGACCGCAATTGTGAAAGAAGAAAGAGTATATAACCACTTCATAACATAAAAAAATAAAAGAGTGCGGCTGCGTGTAGTAGCGTTTAATGTTTGATCTGATATATAGTCTATTTTAAATTTTACTAGTAAATATATTTGTTATTCGGAACGTATTTATAGAAAGACTAACACAAGTATCCAGCCGGAGTGTAGATTTTTGACAACTTAAAATTCATCACAGTAAAAGGAATAACGTGTCGTTTTGAATAATAAGTATTTTTTAAAAGTAGACTTTTAAAGGTCTCCGGTGTTTCGCGTTTACCGCAACTGACTTTCGAAAGGTATTAAGCACTCGGAGCTCTGTAAGGTAATGAGGACTACGACTATCAAATACTACAAAATAGAAAAAAAAGTATATCTATGTTCAGCTACTACATATTTATAGGAAAAAAATTCTACTGAACACTGAACTTTAAGACGTAATCAAATTTTTATAGATCATCATTTACCTTTGAATGGACATTAAATCTGTTCGCTATAATAATTAATATTACTAGTGAAATTGCTATCTTCATATCAACGTCAGCGAATACGAACTTGTTTTTCTAAAAGTTCCTCTCCGACTAGTGGTTAGATCATATTTCCTTATGTCTTCTGCGAGGCACTCGATTTCGGGTTCACTCTCCGATGTATACAAGCATATAATCTCGTCTTTATATGACTCGAGATTATATGCTTGTAAAAATTGCAACACATTTCTTTATTGCATTAACTGAACAGTTTGTTTATTTTAACATACGCTCGAACAGCAACCAGTTTTTAACTACAGTTACATCCGGTGTTGCTTTACGCTTGGAGAAGGGAGACGCGTAACTAGTAACATTTTTTTCTTTTAAATTTTATAATAAAACGCGCTACCTCAATCGTTGATCGATATATCGATATATTCTTATATATGTCAAAATGAACAGATGGATCGGCAAACACAGGAGGATCTGAGCGGTTAATTGGGGTAGATTGGTCATTAGAAGATATCAGTAGAAGATCGGGCAAGACCTCTCGCCGGCGGCAGTAGCGGCTGCGCTGCGCTATTCGTAAATGAAAGGCAGTGTTCTCCTTCTGCGAGTCCGTAATGGCCTAGAAGGAGACCGCCGAACGGGATCGGAAGAGGGCCGATCCCGTTCGGAGATGGCACAGGCGGGCCGGAGGGAGACCGGTCATTGTTAACATGACCGCGTGTCGACTAGAATGTAGGTAAATCGATATTTACAACTGATGCTTGAGACCGCAATAGGTTTTGCTATTGCTGTGGTGAAGTTTCAAGAGGGTGACGTTAGCATAATGTCCGCTAAGTCAAAATATTCAAATAGCAAAATAAGAGAGTGACAATAATAACTTACATACCTCTTCTGTACCTGTGTCCAGCATTACGGCTCCTAAAATTGACCCAGAAGAGCTTCGAGGTGTTTAACTGCAATAACATCGACCCAGAGGAGGTGAAAATACTTTAACTGCCCAAACACAATTAACACAAGTTTTGTCGGAAATGCCTGTAGCTACTCCCGATCTGATGTAGATTAGATCGTGGAGAGAGACGTAAGTGAGGCTACAGACAATTACAGTGTCTGTAATTGACTACTCTACACTATAATGTCACTTGTATGTTTCTACCCTACGTTGCGTTATTTATTTATTGTTTGAGGTACGAATACCGTTTTTGCGCCGATATATATAATTAACCATATTCATCATCATCATCATCATCAGCTTGTCACAGTCCAGTGCTGGACATAAACGACTGACGATTGTCGCTCCACCTAGTCTTAGGGCGTCCCACTCCACGTTTGCCTCTCCGCGGTCTCCACTCGAGAACTCGTTTCGCCCAACCGTTATCCGTTCTACGGCTAATAGGGCAGTATTAACCATATTATAGTGATTATTTTTCTAAAATAAAAAACTACAATCTTTTTTATTTTGAAAAATGGTAAGCACTCACGCAACCGCAGTAATGGGATTAAATAGTAAACAATCCGTTTATAGCGTCTCGTCATGAAAGTCACCTTACCGTGTACCTCGTTCGTTTGTTTATACAAACAGTTGTCTTAATCTTATTTTGTAATCAAATATGTACTTTGTGTTTAATAATTTAAAGTACATTATTAGAAAATCTTATGAAAATAAAAATCTACATAAGTGTTACAAATCATACACGGTGGCGGTGGCACGTGGGATTGGGGTGTGAAATATTACAATAGTAGGTGATAATCTGTTTCATTTACAACTAATCAATGTACCAAGTTTAACATCAATAATCAATATTTATTTTACGGGAGAACGGGTCTATCGAACATGGGACTCTGTTCAAAATGCAGCGGTATTCCTCTGCGGGGCAGCTTTCTGAAGTGTTAAACTTAAGAAAGGTCAAGTCTGCTCGGGTGTAGAATACTATTGAAACATTTGGACGGCGGCATTTTTTTTCATAAGTTAAAAAAATCCTCAAATGTTATATCTTAAGAAATATTAGCAATATTATTAGTCCTCACGGTCACGTTACGTTCTGGTATTTAAAATAAATATTATATCACGTATCTACAGTGTGACCCGAATAACATAATCTTTTTCCATATCTAGATGTCCTTCATTTATTTATATTTCCTGCGTAATTCTTTCTCATCTTTTCTTTGTATGTATTAGATAATGATAAGTAAAACATTTATCGTACGATGTTATATCGGCTTTTAAGAAATTCGCAATAATTTCATTGCTTTTTCGTCGTTGTTTACAGCGAATGTGCATTATTTCGAAATGTAGCCAATAATATATAATATCGAGAAATAGAGATTAATACAATATCTATAACTAGATATCGTAAATGCATGGTAGAATGCGATTGCACTTCTTTAGAACTATGTATATCTATATTATCCCAGTCACTTTTGTAATTTTTAAACCGAATTCAAAAGAGGCTCTCCATTTTTAATTTACGAATTTTTTTTTCATTGAAAAGATTATTTAATTATGAATTTTGTTGGCATAGGAACTTGAATTCTGATGATATAAGATAGAACTCCTAAAAATCGTATAAAAAACGCTGGTTCATTATGTTGTTTGTTATAATTCAAAACTAAGTAAGTATTCCATAACGACAACGAGCACGAATGAAGCGTCAATTAGGAAGCCTTATCGTTTTGGGTACGGCCTGCGAATCGTAAGGTCGTTCGAATCCACCATCCATATTTCCTAGCACGAACTTAACCTTAGTTTGGAATGGTTAACAAGAATGTGAGTTAAATTTTCTGAAAAAAAAAATCCTAGCTTTCTTAAAAAAAAAATTCTAGACCTGCATTATTATCGAACTTAGGAAATAAAAGAGGGCGTCAGTACGTTATAGCGTTTAACGATTGATACCATTTAAAGTCAGTTTTTGTTTTTATCCGTAAGTATGCTTGTGTTTATTAGTCTCTCTGCTCGTTAAAATTACCTAAGCCTAGTCACCTTTATAGTGCTTACAAAATCCTCTCGTAGTCCACTTATAGATGTTATCATTTACAGATAAATAGCGTAGGAAGTGATTTTCTGCGTACATCTATTTTTATGTGTCCAAATACGGCTACAACTCGATTTTGGATTACACGTTATTACATTGAAAGACATCCTAGTTTTTATTACTAGTTAATAATTATATGAAACTTGTCTATTTAAAATGTTAATACCACTAAAGAATGCACGTGATAAAGAAATCGGGAAATGTTCACAGTGGCATGCCGCCATGACAGATGTTTTCCCGCCAAATCACTAAATTCGTGACAGCAAAAGCTTTAAATAACTTATTTATTTCTTCTTCTCTACCAGTTGACATTTTGATCATCTTCACTACAGATGTGCAGACTTTTTAATTAACATTGAAAAGTTTATGTCTGGAATATTATTGGATTTTTTCCACTTCAATGTATAATGAATTTTTATGAAGGTATTATATGCCAGTGAGCGTTTAATACGTTCCTCGGTTAATTTTGTATCAAATTCTTGCCAGGTGCAAAGAACCGCGGCAATCTGTGGATTTCCCATATAACGTATAGTAATAATTATTTAATATTACGTAAGTACAAAATGTTTTGATTTTTAATGATAGAAAAATAAATATCCACAAGGCAAGCATCTTTCGATACACAACCGGTTTGGACGAAACACTCTAAATTTACAATTATTATAAACTCGTTTGAATAAATACATAATTTACATTTTTATTAGTTTCCCACAGTTATATAACGTTCAGCTATTTACCATTTTAATAAAAGATAGAGTAATTAAAACTCAGATTTGATATTGTACACTACTTGTTTGTTTTTAATTGTACAAAATGAATGTAATTAATCTGCGAATTTCATACATTGTAGGTATATTATTCATTTTATTAGTTTCCCACAGTTATATAACGTTCAGCTATTTACCATTTTAATAAAAGATAGAGTAATTAAAACTCAGATTTGATATTGTACACTACTTGTTTGTTTTTAATTGTACAAAATGAATGTAATTAATCTGCGAATTTCATACATTGTAGGTATATTATTCATTTTATTAGTTTCCCACAGTTATATAACGTTCAGCTATTTACCATTTTAATAAAAGATAGAGTAATTAAAACTCAGATTTGATATTGTACACTACTTGTTTGTTTTTAATTGTACAAAATGAATGTAATTAATCTGCGAATTTCATACATTGTAGGTATATTATTCATTTTATTAGTTTCCCACAGTTATATAACGTTCAGCTATTTACCATTTTAATAAAAGATAGAGTAATTAAAACTCAGATTTGATATTGTACACTACTTGTTTGTTTTTAATTGTACAAAATGAATGTAATTAATCTGCGAATTTCATACATTGTAGGTATATTATTCATTTTATTAGTTTCCCACAGTTATATAACGTTCAGCTATTTACCATTTTAATAAAAGATAGAGTAATTAAAACTCAGATTTGATATTGTACACTACTTGTTTGTTTTTAATTGTACAAAAATGAATGTAATTATTCTGTGAATTTCATACATTGTAGGTATATTATTCAAGTTGGAAGTGGATAAAAACAAATTGTCCGTCCAATGCGTGGCAGAACACGTGCACTAAAAAGAATTCATACGTTTCTAAGATTTCGCGAGAAAAATTGTTGCGGAAGTATTTGTATTAATTTTATTATGTTCAATTCTTTAACATAATTCTCCATTAGCGATTAATTAACATTGTCAATAAATAAAAGTGTCCTCTCAGAGGTTTAACAACGACGAAGTCAGTTTTTTTTTAAATTTAATTTTATACATACATACACACATGAAGGAGCGCTTTTTTATGATAAAACTTCGCTGAATGGACAGAAGCTGACCGCAGTAGTTTCATCCAATTTGAGAGGTGGCAGAGCTCTTAGGTCTTAAGTAAACCTCTATTTAGAGCAACACAGAGCAAAGGACCCGCGACGGTGGACCTCGGCTTGGAAGGTTAAAGGAGCTCTGTAACAGATATAAATACCTGTATCTTTGGAGATAGTACCTGCCGTCAGTCTCAGATCAATATCCGGTGTGTATATATACGTAGGTATATATGTAGGTACGGATTTGCAAACTTCACATGTTTTAGAAGATTTTTTAACATCTGAGGAAAACCCCTGACAAGCTTTCCTTCACCACCGAGCGCGGGTGATAAGTCAATACTTAAAATTGCCAGAAACAAATTCATTGATGACACCGAACTCGGGTCGCTAGTGTGCTAAGCAACTTTTAAAAGCCAAATTTTAAAGTCTTAAGTCAAAGTCAAAGCCAAATTTTAGGAATTACATACATTTCCTAGGAATTGTATATAATGACGGATTACATACATTTCCGTTAACACATATATATATATTATTGTAGTTAAAAGGTATTGATAAAAAATGTAAATACAACGGTCTGTCGAGCTCCGGTCTCGGATTGTTTATCATTGGGTCATTAATTCAATAATCGACAGTCTACTGCGCAGTAGCGACATGCGAGAAAAAATTCCGCCGTCCGTTGATAAACATTACATTAAGCTGTTAACACATGAGCGTATAAAAATATTTAAATTTTTCATATAAGTACATGAACTTTCGCTTTCTTTCGGATAGGAACAAATACCAGTTGGTTTTTTTGTGACGAACTAACGATGATTCGACAGAAGCTGACTGGAAGAGTTTCAAGGTTTGAGCTCTATTGGGAGCAACACCTCGGCTTGGAATGTAATCTTGTTAGCATTTCGAACCAAGAGGGCCGAACCTCGAATCAATCGGGAGCTTTTATCATAAGACGACCATATGGTGAATCCCTGCAATATGTGGTTTTTACATAAAAATAGTACCGTATGGGTACTTTTTTTAAGAATTACCTGTATTAAAGACTCAGAAACTATGTTATGTTTTCTAAACAAGCTATACTATTTTTATTTTACAAGTTCGCTTGTAAAACGGAGTACACAAAAAAAACTGGTGAATTGTAACTTCCTTTTTTTTTGAAGTCGGTTAATAATTGTACAATAAAAACATTATCATTATTATCACCTGAGAAACAATTGTAAATTTCTAATTTTCGTCGCTCATTTCAGTTAGTAAACCAAAAGTAAAGGTGATGAATTATCGAAAACCCTAGGTTTACCGGGTATGATAAATGGCCCATACTATAACCTTCTATTTTATATAAATCGCAGGTCTGATTATGTCTGGAGTACTGATATTATTTGATATGATGATATTTGATCAGATGCTGGTCACTAACACCGACTTTAAGATTATTTCATTACATGCGTACGCGCCCTTTTATGTCAATGTTTTAAAATTATAGTCTGTTGATATGGCACACCGTTAACCTAGCCGCTGAAACGGAGATATAGGGAAGTGCGTTTCATACCTTCTTACGTTAACCGGCACAGCGGATAAGCTTCCGTGATAAATTAATTGTTTTCCGCGTCAAGGTGTGGTAATTATTCGATATAACACAAATTATAAATCGATACTTTACCTAATGAGAACAAAAATCTGTATAAATTTTTATATGAATTGCTTAAACTAATGATTCTTCTTTAACCATGCTAAGAGTCTAAACAATAAACACGAATCAAACGTGACAGATAAAATGACGCGCGGACGCCCTCGTTTATTACAGCGAACTATCAAAGTTATATTATATACGAACGTTTATACCCTCTCTTCTTTTTCACATTCAAGCTCGTTGTCTTTACTTCCTTAGTCTTGAATGTCCCAATCAAGCATTTTTCCTTACAATTTTTAGAAGTTGCAAAGTATATCTTCGGAACCCAAAGTCCTATGTCAATAAAATTGATATGGGACGTAATTGAAACTATATCTGTTCAAACAAAAAAGTCTGATGTCGCTTAAGATTATCTCCCATGCAAGATCAAAACAAATTGATTCATATTACAATCAAGTTTTGGCAAGATTAGTAATGATTACGTTGCCAGAGCTGTGGTAGCTCAGTGTCCGGGCGGCCGCCTCAAGTTGCATAGTACGTTGTTAGCAACCCGAATTCGATGCCCGGTGCCAGCACCAATAAATATGTTATTGCAATTTTAATTTTCTGATTTCCCACGCGCTTGGCGGTGAAGGAAAACATTGTGAGGAAACCTACATGTCTTAAAATTTTGTTCTATGACATTTGAAATATGCCAATCCGCACTAGAACCGCGAGGCCGACTACGCCCTTATACTCATTTTACATAAAAGGCCTGTGATTAGTAGTGGGACTAATATAAAGGCTATGACTTTAACTTTTAACATTGTCATTCTTCACCCAAACTGTGTATCAATATATTTATATGTAAATGTATATTTATTTATTTATACAAGATTCTTAAAATGCTATTTTTAGCGGCACTACCCTTAGCTTGCTCTTAACCACCCACGATTAGCTGGAAATGCTAAATATCATTAAGTTCGACTTTATACATAAATTTTTGTGGAATAAAGAATTTATCTATCTATCTGGTTTTTAATTGGATCCTTATCTTATCCCACAGAGAAGTGGATCCACCTTTTACATAGTCGGTGCTCTACGAGAGCCTTCTCGTAAAAAGACAACGTGACAGCGACAACGTGATGCGAAAACGTGACGTGATCGAAGCGTTGTTATTGTTCTCATTATAATGAGTTATTTATCAGACTTAGGTACTTCAGAGAAATAAAAAACAAGTAGCGTGCGCGGGCGTTCCGGAACTCAGCCAAGATGACTCACGTGTTACTATCGAAATGATTTGTCTGTTCCATCGCTTATATTAACTTGTACAGTTTTATGTATATTCAAGACTCGATAGTCTAGTGATACGTAAATCGTACACACTTAACCTACATGGAGTATAAAAGAGTCTCTGGCAAAAGAAGCGGTGGTCGTAGAAGAAATCATAGCTTCGTATCATCGGAGCCCCGAGTCTGCTAAACCGATTGTGTCAAAACGAACGAACAGTGACATCACAGTTGTAGACTTTTGTTTCAATCAACCTTTATCCCTATTTGATATATTTTCGCTTCTTTTTTTTTCAAGCAGTGAACAAACTTTACTGATGCCAATAATGATGATTACCGAAGCGTTGCAATTGAAGTGGCAGTGGGCGGACCACATATCACGGTTCTTCGACTCTCAGTGGGCCAGAGGGGACAAGAAATTGGCAGACTAAACAAACGGTGGACTGATGATGTTACCGAAGCAGCAAGCAAAGAGTGGATGAAGGCAGGGACAGAACTGCCTGGAAAAAGATGGAGGAGTCTATATCTAGGTGTCTATGCGACGGCAATTGTAGGGAGAGTGCCAAAAACTTATAAATCGTACTCCAAAATCCGTACCATCCAATATACCAAGAAAACTCATCACCAAGACCTAGACTCTCGCCCTGCTCTGCATTCTTGATGCATACAATACTTTACAAGTTTCCCGTTAGCCTGATGTTATAATTTTTCGATTCCTACCACGAATTTAAATGCAAAGTTAGCAAATAGTACTACTAGCTAATCCATGCCTTGTAAAGATCTTTGTTTCTTTTTCTCAAAATCTTTATTTCGTCTATGTTATGCAAGCTGTTTTAACCTGTACTCTGTGTATACATATTACATTAAGGCCTATATGTCTTTTATTAAATGAACACATAATGTATAGCTGTTTTATTATGCTGTTTCACCAATTATAAATCACTACGGCAATTGTCAATATTCAACGGAATTTTGAATATCTATATCGATTTGCCCACAAATAAATTTATGTGCGTCATTAACGAATGTTGACATCCACTAGGAAGACGGGGAGAATTCCCGGAAAATATTCTGGCATATCAAAGAGTGTAGGCGAACGCAAGTCCAATGTTTGTTGTCTTTTATCCGTCCTAATTTGCACCGTATGTATATACCTTTAAGTACTAAAATCACTATTAAGTACAAAAGGTTAATTTAGTTCATTGTATCTACTGAGAGAAATGGTATATTATATATTAAAAAAGGCACGTGGATGGTCTTAACCATTAAATTTGAATGTTTTTGTTTTGTCATTGTATTTTATTTCAATCCAAATATTTTAAGCTACTAATAAAATTATGATCGAGCATTGGGTCTGACATTATGAATCGATTTTTTCAATCGATATTGATTTGAATGTAACGACACGGTAATATTTCAAAGATGTGAAACAATATTTGAGTGTTAGTCAGGTCATCGGAAAAATCATAGTTACACAACTGAAATAGAAGATAATTAAAACTAACAAAAACTATGCCACTGAACGTTCATTTTGACACAATTGCAATAGCGGACTTGGGGCCCAGGTTTCATTATGATTATTTATGTCGTATTATTACGATGATTTATGTCGATTCTAATAAGATTATGAAATAATTAAATTTAAAAGACGTATTGGCTGTCAAAGTGTGTGAAATGTTTACTAAAAAATGTGTAAAGCAAATAGTTTTGGTAGTAAAAATTAGAAATATATTTTCTTTACATACGAATGCTACTGAACGGTAATTAATAAGATTTTCAGAGAACACCGCACCATGCTACGTAAAAAGCTACCGATCGAGATATGGTTCACCAACTTGGGATACACTCCAGTCAGAATTCTATCGCGCCTCGGGACCTAAGCCCTGGTTCAGCGACATTCATCGACCCAAAAATCAAGTATAAACTTATTTGCAAAATTTATATGGATAATTAACCTGTTGCATACATGCCACTTGCAGTGTTTTAAAAATGATTTAGTATACTTTGTTTATACACCATCTGTTAGCAGATTGAATAACATATACGAGAGTTGGCATAGATTACGGATCGATAGTGGCGTCCGTTCCCATACAAATATCGTTTTATCGCACCATTTGCGATAATACATGCTGTTATTTTAAGGTAAAGTTCGTTGCACCATTCGGCAACACGGCCGGCCGCTTCTGTTTGCTTCCAACATAGCACGCTATTTCTAGTTTCTTTGTTAGTTTTAGTTTTCGAATGTTCTAGATTTATTGTCGGGCAAATACTTCGAATATTTATAGAAGACTTATGAGAAGTGTGATAATGTAGAGTTTAGTTATAATTATATCTTTATAAAATATTTTTTTTAGTTCTTGAACGTCTAGATCCATCACGAGCATTTATTTAAAATCAAATAAGACAATACTTGGCTACAATCATCTGATAATGGAGTTGACATCTTCCATGTAAAGATCGCTAGCTTAGTAAATACCTATATATAATTCTTCTGCACCTATGTACATTATGTTTGCGAGGAGAGAATGACTTTAAATCTTTGCTCCACGCGTAAGAAAGTGAAACTCCTAGAAGACGGTGAAAATCCCTTGAGCATTCGATCCAGTGAGAGTGATTGACTTGTGCTAAGTTAAACTTTCCTTGAACGCCACTAAATCGGTTCTAAATTGAGAAACAAAACTGTTGTACGTTGTATAAAATTACATGAAAAATGCACAGTATTTATTAAAAAATAACAAATATTTCTGGCATTCAATACCGCATGATGACGCTGATGCGAGTCACTTACAATCGGTCCTTTGGGAAGTTGTTGGGTTGAATCAATGGATGGCTTACGCATATCTTATGATGTGCTTCTTACAGTCTTTAATAGTTTAGTGGGAAAAAGTCTACTTAAATTTTAAGATACATGAATATTACGCGAGAAAAATAACGTAGACAAGAATATTTACGAGCGAAAACAAAAACCGCTTTCAAAATCGAATCAAACGTTGATAAAATTAAACTGGTAAGCAGCTTGTTTTCGTAATTTATGCCGTGACGTGTATGTGTATGTCATATTTATTTGTTTAAAACAAAATTCTAAAACTTCATATAATTTCCGACTTTAATCGGGTTCACATTTCACAATTACACTTATGTGTTCACGTCCCCAAATATCTTATTTAAAATAACTTGGCAACACTTGCAAATTACATCCTTTTACTGATACGAGCAACGCCCTGCAAACACTGAAAATTGGCAACACTTCCTAATGCCACTCAAAGCTATATTTGTAGTTAAAAGCTTACGATTTGTTGAACATACGAAAGTGTAACGTATAAAAACTATTAGCTCATTACTAATACCTTTTTCGACTTACACTATTTTTGGCTCATTTGGGTAAACAGACCAGTGTATTTTAGTACGTGACATGCTATTTATCACCTACATTACGTATCAATATGTAATTGAGCAAGGGGAAAAGCAATGCCCGATAATGGGAGGAACTGCTCTCTATTCCGACATACCTTATTTAACCGATTCGCTTTCATCTCTATTATATTTATATGACATATATATTTGTATTCTGCTCTGATATATATATTTATATAACCTTCGGTTACAATGGGAGTCTATAAGTTTTTCCTGAATGGATATAAATTGGACGCCTACGTTAAGAAAACGTCGGAAAAGGAAAATCAATTCATATTCAACATGTAGTATAGCATTCGATCATTTATTCCGGTCCTCTGGTCAATTGTCTATGCTATGAACGCAGCCGTGGACGTGTTTAGTTATTTTCCTAAGTTTTTATGACGCCACATTGACATACATGATACATATCAATTTACACTGTAGATACTGCTAACGAAGGGATTTACAAATTTTTGATAATACTAAATAATAAATGTTTGATAGAGTCGTCAGTGATTTAGTGATGTGAATGGGTGTTTTCGTATGTGTTGGTGTGTGTTTGAGTACTGTGTACTTATATTGTATGCATTAATATAATATTAGCGTGCAATTATTTTGCTTATTATAGGGTCAAAATTTATATTTTTATTTTTCTTAACGATTTACCTCTCTTTAAGACATTCCAAGGTATTCCAATTACTGATTATTATCTTCTATATGACCCGATGACAGAAATGTTGTATCTTTAGGTCTCTATTTTAGCATTTAGCTAGTGAGGATATTAATAGTAATGAATGTTTACTTTTCAAAGTTAGTATATTATTGAAGAAGGCAATAGAAAAACTACAGCTTTGTATTATACGTAAATATTTTGATAGTTACATAATGAAGTAATGGAACATTTAAGTACATTAACCACTCCGCAAACTTCACAACAACATTCAAGACTGATGTCATTATAATGTCTAAAGATTCTTCTTTCCTCTCTTTCTTCTCATTGGCAGCAACACGGCGCAAGGGACTAAGGCCTGGCCCGTTACTCTAATCCCGTAATCATTCCGATTCGAGGTCGCTTTAGAGGGCCAAACCACGACTCGTTCGGGGGCTTGTATCGGAAAACCAGTCAATCGTAGCTCTTAAACGTCTAGTTCTCTGTTTTAAATACTTCATCGAGCTGCCTTCGACTCTTTCAGGCACTCTTAATTTGTGATGCCATTGCCTCGAAAATGACTTCCTTTATGAGAGCACTTGCGCTACGTTTTTTATTTTATAGTAATAGAAGTATAGGCTGATCGATCCGAATGCCAAGCTATCTTACAATGCTATAACGGTAATTATACTTAAAATGTTGTTAATGATGACGACGTTCCGTAATAAAATTTATTATTATACGTAATATTGTAACAAACGCCATTAACATTTTCAAACTACGATTGGAACCGGTATTAATGATAATGACGGGATTTCATCGTGTTACTAATACTATAAATAACACACAGTATACCACGGTCGATGCATTTCGAAACGTCGAGAAACAGATAAATACTTTATTTATAGTATTATAATTACGATTATGACCCGTTATTGTCAATTTTAATGCAAATGAATTACATATATTTGTGTTTTGACTATCGACAAAAAATTATATGGGAATCAAGGGTCCGATACATTTTTAGTCATCAAGCCTAATGGTTTGAGAAACATTGTACGAAACAATCGGATTCAGAGCCACCATTCGATTACTAATGTGAACTATCTTCTAGCTTGTTTTGTAATAGCTAAAAATATATTAGCATATAATACCATAAATATGAATTAAAGATTATTATATGACATAACATTTTACATTCTGCATTTTTGAGCGTATTATTATATGCTAAACGGCATAGCGCCATATGACTCACCGCATTGACATTTGCTTCCAAACAATATGAATTAACAATGTACGAATGTTGCTTGTAATTGTGTCAAATTTACATAGCGTCACTTGACTCAGTGCTGTTTGTGTACGCAGGTGTTAGGGCCGCCTCTGTTCCTAGTGTAAAACGCAAACTTTATTAACGACAAACTGTACCCGCGTACATGTTACTACGCGAAAGAGGTAGTTTTGACAACCCTTGTATAAAATAACAATGATCCAGAAAACACGAATAGCCCTAACAGGAATCTTTTCAGTGAGTAATTTCTTCTTCTCAATCGCTTCAGCCATTACTGATGGACTCCTTTTCGGCGATCTTCACCTGTCCCCAGGCACTTCGGTCCATGGCCCAGTGGTGGACGTCGCTGGTAGATGACTACAGTTCTTCGGAAATCTGGTCCGACTATTTTTTTGGACTTTTTCCTTCGACCTTTCCGTCACTACCAATCTGTCCACATTCTTTGCCTGAGTAATAGTGAGTGTAATATAATTTTGTCCATGACGCTCTCTGGTTGATATAATTTCGTATTAAGTTTTATTTTTTACTTGGGGAAATGCCTACTCATATCCTCCTACCCTTTCGCGGGGTATGGATGGTTTACTTAGAACTTAATCATCGACTTTAACTCCGCGGTGTAACTTCCGATGACTTCAGTCGAAACTACAGGGAAGTTTTAGTATATTTCCTTAGCTCCGACAGCGTTGGCGCTTCACCTCACATCCTGGTTAGAGTGGAGCGTGAGCTGGAGCATTCCTTTTGTTTATCAAGGTATACAGGCGCGCGCTTTCTCGATAAAATACCTGCTTGCAATACGACTAAAGAAGTTTTATTTCGACTGTTCAATAACATTTATTATATTACATATATACATTTTCTTTCTTTCGACTTATTATCATTTATCTTTGTCTGTCAAACTCGAATCACAAACTTGTTTCTCTCAAAATTTCGGTATCATGTCATACAGATTTACGTTCTCTTGATATATTTGTGTTCGATTCCCGCTGCCAAGAGATCCGTGAAAGTAGACTATGATAAGGCGTGCAATTTTATCTATAATTGGAGCCCTTGTTTTTGTTTTGTTTCACGTTTAGATTCAGTATTTTGCCAACATATTGCCCTGCAGGCATATTTTAGGCTAAATAGGCGTTTTTCTGTGTCCCCACACAAGTTCAAATTCGAGTTTAAAAAACTAACGCTATGTTATAGATGTATGTTTTCGTGGTAAGGCTGGTGTTTCTCATTCATCAAATGTTAAATCTAAAAATCAATATGGGACAATTCTAACAATGGGATACATAAGAAAACCATATAAGTCTTAAATTTACATTAGGTTATGAAAAATGGACGAATCGGGTCTCAAATCAAAAAACAAGATAATAACAATAAGGATGTCATTAGAATTTCCCAGATTTGGAGGACAATCAAATTACTTGACTACCGTTTCTCCGCTGAGTCTATTTATGTAAAAAATAATTTTTGTGTGATAATTGTCCGAACAAATGCTACCTACCAAGTTATGGTTGGGCCTTCTCGAGCGCCTTTAAATCGGACTGCTACCGCGACTTTGACAGTAACCGCCAAGCCGAGGCCGAGGAGGTGTCTCCCTAAAGAGGTTGAAGCTAAGCATCGTAAGAGCTGTGTGTTTCTAAACTCGTTGAAACTGTAGAGATCACCGGCCTGATCACCGTAGTTCAATCTAAAAAAATCTATCTTAATTGAATTTAGTAGGACGCAGACGTGACGAGATTTGTCTTGTACACAACGCTTGCGTTTCTTTACAATGATAAGTTGTTTACCCTGTTACTTTACGATATAGCTTGTATGTGAAACACATAATCAGATTAAAATGTATGACGCGACATAGTGAGGCCTAATGAGATCATACAATCTAATCTTAGCGGTATAACGACGTCCATCACAATTAACCTTTTGTATTGAGAATTATATGTAAATACATCAAGTGCCATTCGAGCTACATATTCATGGTTACATCGATGTAAATTGTACATGGTAATTCTCCCTATCTGTATGTTTTGTTTTACCTCATAACTTTCGACTGGATGAACCAATTTTGATGATCCTTATTTCCGTGTCCCATTATAATTTGGTCCAATTCTGACAATAGCATTAATGGGAAAAGTATATGTCTTAAATTTGCATTAAGTATCTGAGAAATAGCAGCCCTCGGATGGGAATGCTTTCGTGTAACATAGCATAAGGTTACCCCTCACCGGTTGGACTATGTCGAGTTACTTGCGATAGAGGTTCAGGCTAAGCGACCTAAGAGCTATGCCACCTCTCAATCCGGTGAAGCAGTTAAGGCCAGCTTCTCTGGCCAATCTGTGTAGTTCGTTAATAAAATAAAAGAATAACTTATTACCACCGTCAATCGATTTCGATGATTCATTTTTTGAAAACGATGTACTTCAAATGTAGTTTGAGGATAGTTTGGTCGGATTCTGATTAATTATATTTCGTAATATTCCTTCGATAATTCGAAAATACAAACGGGGCGTCCGCGCGTAATAGCGTTTAACTATGATACGATTTGAAGTCAGTTTTTTATTTTTGCTCATAAAGATACTTGTTTTTAACCAGCAACCGTTTTCTCTATTCAAATTATTATGTATTTTTCAAATCTTAATCAACTGCTAGGCATTTCGCTTAAAATATAATTTACAGAAGTTGCTTCCATATTTTAAAAATATTTCCGAAGCTCGTAATACTCATTACTTAAAAATATGACGAGATAAAATGCATCATCGTGATCGTTATTTTATATTCAACATTGAGATAAAAGTATATTTATTCAGTAATTGGATGACAACTTAACGAAATATGTCACTGAATCCTGCAAACACATCATTCCTAACATGCTGTTACTGCAACATTATTTCACATTAATTCACACTAATTTACTGAACAGGTTGACAGTTCTGACAGAAATAACATAACCTCTTTCAGAAATGTGCTCTTTAACCTACATGGGTTATAAATTGGAAAGGACGTCAATTACAAATACGTCGAAGTTTTAACCACCAAATTTTAAGGGTTGTTAAAACACTAATCCCACATACGAGAGCAGTGCGCGCACATTTTCTTTCTCTTTTGACCAATCAGGTACATATTATATATTCGTATATATATTATATACATATATATTTATATATATACATACATATAGATAGAGCTAAATAAGTTTCACTTCAGTCGTTATATAATTCATGACTTCAGGTAGTCCGTGAAAATTTGCACGATAGTGTTTCCACTAAACGCGCATTTAGTGAAAACTAGTATTTCCGCGTTAGTCCTAAACCTCTATAATCTTTACTTGCCCCAATGTCATCATCATCATCGACTTTAGAAAGCTTGAGAGGAACGTACCACTCGGCAGTTATTTCAGAAAGATTACACGTTTGACGCTTCACGCTTCTAAAAACAAAATATCAGTTCAGTGAACTCTAAACGGTCTGTCTAAACGATAATACAGTTTTATAATAAGAATGCAACAAAATATTCAAAGCTCGGTCAAATTTTACAAAGCTGTACAAATTGAATGCTAAGTCACACTACGTTTATGATAGCTAGCATGAGTAGTACAGAAAAACACTTTATTTAGCGCCTCGTAGTGCACACATTTCTATTTGCGGTTTTGGTTAACATCTGATACGATTGCGCGACCGTCGATACATCTGAATCGCCCTGTGTTGCCATATTAAAACAATATATGTATTATACTGTGTGATATCTCTTTGTATGACTCGTATCCATTGATCGCAAATAGAGTAACCGAGTGAAGGAGCGTCTCTTGCGCCGAGTTACTCCATAAAGAGGTTTAGGCTAAGCGACCTAAGAGCCATGCCTACTCTTAAAAACCTTTTTTTTTTTTTTTTGTTTACGGGGAGGAAATCTTCAGAAAGATACCCCGCCTTCTGGGGGGAAGGCGGCGGTTATGTGGGGTTCTTACCCACTAAAACCTCCCCGGTGGCCCTTTCCTCGGTGCATGACGAGGGGCTCCGGGATCTCCAGTGGAACGCACCGGAGCCCCTCTGCACTGTGCTCAAGGAGAGCACGTCCCGGGGGGGGAGGTTACTCCCTCCCCCCCTGTGCCCTCGCAGCGCAAGGCGACACGGGCCAGCCGATGTCGCCTTCTTCCCGGGTTCACTTTGGTGGACGACTCAGGCCCCCACCCTTGTCGCCCAGTGAACCCGAGGCCCCTTTTAGTCGCCTTGTACGACAGGCAGGGGATACCGTAGTCTTATTCTTGAGAGCCCAGAACTACAGGGCTGACTCTTAAAAACCTAGTGTAACTGTGACGGTTACCTGCCTGTTTAGCGTAGTTTAATTACAAAAAAAAAATGGTATCCTTTGTTGGCCCGCATGCTTTTAATCCACCCTAGATCGACAGGTGGTTAAGGTTAAACGTAATACAAATAACTTGTGAACAAGAACTCCGATTTTATCATTAATAGTGACCCGATCCACTTTTACGACTCGAAGAATAGCAAAGCTTCGCCTAAAAAGTTGTTATACGTCTTTGAATTTTATATTATATACATAATACCTTATGTATTATGTAATTTTCCATCATATTTTTCGGAGGAAATCTACATAGTATTAAAAGCAGTTAGACTGTTTATAAGGTAATTAGTCTTTTGTCGTCTTTTCCTCATAGGGTCGGTGATATCATTTTTGTTAGGGCGCACGCATACTGCAGGCGCTGTTTTTTTATGGCTGATAGCTGGAGGAATAACCACTTACGAAGTCAAGGACTTCGGAAACGGAACTTCGGCTTATGGGAACTCTAGTTGTAACAGCAGAGGAATAAGGAATGAAAAAATGTATGTATACTAAAGTATATTGACTAGATTGGTAATACTATGGGCGATGTCAAAAGTACTCGAAATTGACATGAATTGAGTGATTGTTAGATAAGAGAAAAGAATGGAAATCTTCGCCTAAATCTCTTGTTGAAGTTCCTATTTATACATTAAAAGGTGCTAGTTATACTAAAAACATCAATTTAAACAACAAGACAAGCAAAAATAAAAGAATCTATCAAATAAACAATTTAAGAAGCATTCCTCTCGCGATATAATCGACGGAAAAATTTCGGCTTCGTTGGTGTGTTGACGACCTTAAGGTATCACCTTCATGCAAGGCCAGCCCTTGCCTACGTGCTCCCGGCAACGTGGCCCTGTTTACTGCCCGGTCTCTAAAACAGACGCATTGCGTTTTCCGGGCCCTTTGTTTATAGTTCTCCAACTGGGAACAAAGCCCGACCGATGCAGAACATTTACGAATTCTCGTTCTTTTGCCTTTATATCAATTATTTCCAGATGGAATGCAAAGTGAATAGAACTACTCTTTAAAAAATATATGTATATAAGTCCTCACGTCCTTTTAACTCTAGCGGGCTTTCACTAAGTTTATTAGGTCTCATGTGTGACAAGTGGTGAACCCATCGCTATACGTAAAAAACGCCAATTCATTGGTACACGCCGTTAAAAAATATAACTGTAAAATTGTTGTTGGTATTTCCGGTTTCTTATACAATTATTCTCAACATAAGTGTATAAGATTGATTGTTGAAGAGACTTCAGGTGTACTTGACCATTAACTATATAATAGATAATTGACAAGAAACAGCCCAGTTAATACAATAAGTTTTGTTCCGCTAATCAGTTTACACTTGATTACAATTAAGCTTAAGTAATTGTTTGGATATTGTGCGCCAACAGAGTGTTGGCATAAAAATAAAGTTCTCGAACGTTCCTGTTTTAAATAGACCTCTTATCAAATATTATAATTGACAATAAAATTATTAATTGTGCTATAACTTACGCACGTCATAAATAAATACAAATGATAAGCTTTATTAAATACAACGTTATACAAATACTTGTATATTATTAGTAATATTACTACAAGAGGGAAAAGTTTGGTTAGGTCGATCTGTACATCGAAAGCGCATGGCTTAGTAGATAGTGACATTTAAAAGTATTTATATGTACGAAATGTACAGACTGAAAGGCCCATGTTTTTATAGTTAAGTTTATAGTTAAGTTAATAAGTGGATGTAAGGCTTAATAAAAGTAAATTCCTATTCACTGTACACTTGAAAACATCTATATTTTAATCGAAAGGGAAGACACATAGAAACTATTCCAGTACTTAGCTTTACGAATAGTGGAAGACGAAGCAGAGCGCTTCGTTCGGGTTTAATGGATGTTCACAACAAAAGGTTGAAATCCTGTTGTGGAATCCGATGGTGGAATGGCGATGGCGGAATTAGATCACATTACCCAAAATGTGTATGAACACTGTATACATAGATATATAAAATATGTATGCTAGAACCGTACAAAATAGGTGAAGGGCGTAATTGTTTATGTTGTTTCTTTAAAACGTGTAGGCTAACCGATGACCCCATAACTCTGAAGCATTTTTCTTTCGACTCACACATTAGTCACACCGAGAACGCAAACGCCGGCTGAACAAACTACAAAATATTAAATTTTATTAATCATACTTATAAGGAACTCGGATATTTACAGAAATTTTTCTTTTAACGGTTGTATCAAAGTTCTACGTAAAACAGAGTCGATTTAACGATGTAACACTTTTCATCAATATAATGAAAAGGTAAACGGGCGCAGGGCTCACTTGATGTTGAGAAATTACCGCTGTCCACAAAGCACCTATATATTAAACGAGTGGAAACAGAAATCCACTTCTAATCAAATCTCCGTAATAAGTAAACCAAAAGTGTCTTCTCTTATTGCCAAATTATGTCATATTACGTATTTATGGCGCCTACATTTCCTATATTGTTTTACATGTGCGCTCGTTTTCGTTAGTACGTATAGCAGTGATTCTCAACCTTTTTTTTTGTGGCGGCACACAAAGAAAAAGATAAAAAATATTTACTTACTACAACAATATTAACATTTAATTTAATTAGGAGAGTAAGTGATGGGGGTAAAAGTCAAAATTTTATATTATTTATTCGGGGTAAAGCTATATCAGGGGCTCCTACTATTATGGGCATTATTAGTCAATTATCGAATCCCCCAATTATAATAGGTATAACTGTAAAAAAATTTATAATAAAAGCATGAGCTGTTACAATCTATATATATCAAAGAGAAAGTGTGTGGGTGTGTAAATAGGCTCCGAAACGACTGGACCGAGATCAATGAAACTTTCAGGGAATCTTCAGAATGACCTGGTTAGTAATCCTGTGCAAGTTTGGTGACGATCGGAGCACTCCTCTTTTTGAACTGTCAAACAATCCATACGTCGTACTATTATTTCTAACATTAACTTGAGCCCGATATGTTTTTATATAAATGATAAGAATGATATTGTATTTACTGATATGTACATGGGTGTAGGTAATGATCTTCACCCGTTCGAGAAGAGAATAGAAGAGAATGAATACGGAGAGAAATGAATAATTTAATATATTGAGAGAGTTAAATTAAATATTTAGTGATGTAAGCTTATTGTTTGAATAAAATAAAGCAAAATCTAGCCCGCTGGGTACGCTAGTAGTATTATAAATTTGATCATCTCCGCTTTGAACATCTTTGCCGGGCGATGACACTGGCACGCCAATCTTGTGTATTTGGAATATTTGATGTATTTGGAAATGATAATTGATATGACCATAACAGATCAGTCTCATAACAAAACGTCGCTGGACAATAGCAAACTCGGGGCCCTGGTATAGGTCAAGAAAGAGCCGCAGACATGGTTTAATAATATTTTTATTTTTTTGTGATGTTTAAATTGTACACCACAATAATTAGATTAAAAGTATTTTTTATAATAACCGTTAGTACGAGATGCGCATGACATGGCGGGGACAAAAACATCGCCACCATTGTGCAAAAATGGTAATGTATCTATGTCTATCTCTCTAGTATGACTGCGTTCAGAAATTTATTCAACGTCGATCAACATTTTATTATGTTTTCATATTAAACAGATTTATATGTTTCTCAATTAATATAACTTGTGTTGATTACATTATAACGACTAATTGATTTTTTATCGTATTATTTCCGGTAAGAAAAACACGTGACTCAAACGCCTTTAAAATATAAAAACATTTTAGTGATAAGTACATTGAAGCCCTGATTGAAGCCAAACCTTTGGGTAACACGCTCAAGGTTCGGTGCCACAAATACAAGGTACGTGCGCCGTGACCCCGCGCCGGGAATAGCTGTGATATAACATGGCCCACCACTCGACTTCATGTCTTTTCTTAACAGTACGCCAGATATAATAAAATTCAACGTTGAACGCCACAGCTATTATAAAGAAATATTAACAATTTTTGCAGCGGGGTAGATAATACTGTAACCGCTGTCCGCATGTTACCAAGCCTATTACGTCGCAGATGTTGGTAAGGCCATGGCTATACACCGGGCACAAATTTTAACCTAAGTAAAACGGAAACTAGTTGGTGTAAGCTGGCTGGGATTCGTCTTCCGATCATAAGAACGTCCAAGTTTACCCAATAGGCTATCACTGCTTATATAAAAAATGCATGTAGTCAGTAAATATGAATCATATCTTTTAAGTAAACCGTTTGATGCCTTACCGTATAAACGCATGTCATTATTGCGTCTGTTTTGAAGTGTAAATGCTACCGACCCAGTCTCAGATCAGAATGTTATCGCGAATAGAGTAACCGCCCAAGCTTAAGTCCCTTTTTAGGCTTCTTACGTCAATTTTTGAAAGCCTTTAAGCACATTTACTTTCTAAAGAAGGCTTTAGGCTAACTGACCTAAGAACTATATCACCTCTCAAAAACCCGGTGAAACTGTAGACGCCGCCTTGAAAAAGAATTAGCCAAAAACTTAGAACTTCAACAATTCGAGACGATTGAACAACCTGTTTGAAGTTCTATTATGTGTAAGTTATCACAACAGTCTCAGGGTGCTATAGCGTGTGACGTTTTACTCGAGTCGCTGAGACTGACAGGTCAGTTGCTTCGATCGCACTGCACACGTCTAGGGTTGTTTCTAAAACGACGGAGACGATTCACGAAAACTTCATATCTGTGGTTTTTTAATAGGAAGAGTGGCAAAGGAGATCGCGGCTCATAGAAACGCTTCTACTACTGTCGTAATCAAATATACGTATAATATTACATAAATTTGCGGTAGTAAATAAATAAATAAATATGACTTGACACAGCGGAAATGAACTCCTTTCAAAAAGTCGATTAAATGTAAATTAACACGTGTTAATATTGAATACCTAAAATAGAGTATCATAAAACACGTGCAATTCACACGTGTGTAACAATTTCAGCCCTTTATATTTCATGATCATTTGAGAGGGGTTCTAGTTGGGGTCGTTGGCCTCGTTATCACAGAGGCCATTGACCTCGCGCACATCAGCTGTTGCACACAGCTACGCTTTGACCCACTTCGCACACAGACGCGGTGTCGCTTAAAGATTCCACTCATTAGTGTGTTTCGTTCACGTGTTATTTTACATCTACAAGCTATATATAGTGATTAATTATATATAACCTACATACAGTGACATGTTTGGATAAACATTAAATAATATTATTTATTGTACTATTAATTAATTTCCTTTGTTTTTCTATCAAAGCTGTTTGTTTTTTAGTACATGAGTGTTATCTTTAGTTGTTATTTGGGTATGGCTGTCAAATATTGTTTTTGTGTATTCATCACTTATTACACAACTTTTAATAGCTTAACTTTGTAAGCCTATGTTAAGTACATTTCTGTATTTCTTTGACCGACCTAAAAAAAGGAGGTTTTCGTTTAGACCAGTGATTCCCAAAGTGGTCTATATCGACTCCTAGGGGTCTATGACAACCTGCAAGGCGTCTACGTCAGCGAAAAAAATTTGGGGGTCCATGAAATGAAAATTGGGGTCTACGATAATGAATCTCAACACATACACTGATAGTACACATTGACGCTAAATGTTGATAATTTATTATTTAAGCATCAGATTCATCCTTCTCACTAAAAATATTGACTTATTGTTTATGTTATTTTATTTATAGTTTATTTAATGTTACGTATATTTTACATAACAGATACAATTTATTTTGAGTAGTTTTAATTTAAATTCAATTAATAAATGTATAAATTATTATATATATCACTATAGTTAGAAATTTTCAGGAAATCAATATCAGGTAAGTAAGGGAGTCTACCCAACATGGAAAAACATGGCAAAGGGTTGACGACACAAAAAAGTTTGGGGAACTCTGGATTAGACAGTATTTTTTATGTTTGTTACACCAGAAATTTCGACTGGGTGAAACGATTTTGATCATACTTTTTTTAAAGCTGGCGCTTCCCGTATCCTATTACAATTTGGTGCAGTTCTGACTATGGCAACCATATTAGTCATAAATTTGATTTGGTTTTTCTCGAAAATATACTTATGTTATTGAGATTTAGAACCCTCTTTGATAACCTTAGTTTACATTCTCGTAGTAATATACTTGTTAATTTAATGAAACTTCGATTCGAACGTTGGAATAAAGGATATTATTAAATAAATATTTGTTATCGACGACGTTATTTATATTAACTGTGACCAAAGTCTTTTGTGAGCGTGGCAAATTAAATAATTGCATTGTTTTAATTATGTTAATAATAATTAAAACGTTTTTTCATATACATTACCGCTACGTGACGAGGTAGCTATACGAGTATAATGCACATGTAGTAGTGTTTGTGGTACAGTCACGTTTACTCAGGAACTTATCTTAAAAGCGTAGTTTAATTTAATAAAGGCTATTCCTTTCAGTGACAACGATCAATGCTTAAAGAAGTCTAACAAAGAATAACATTAAGATTGTCTAGTTTAACTAATGTACCAGTCTGACGCGAAAAAAATAAATAAATTGGCAGTCATAAGTACTGCCGTTTTAGTAACCAATCTTAAACTGATAACTTAGAATTTTATTATTAGAATTTAAAATTTCTTAATGATTAAATTAAAATATCAACGTCAATCTGGTTTTCACGTCTATTCACAGTGATGTAAGTATTGTCAATTATATGGTTTATTTACTATTAAAATATATTACGGGCTGTACAAAGTTATGACAAAATATAAATACAATATTAGAATGTCCGTGACTCGAACCCATAAGATTTCCCCTACCAAAAAATGCTCAACGTAGGTAAAAACATCAATTTAAATAAAATATAATTAATCGAGATCGGTTGGCGTGATATTCAGTTATTCGTACATTTGTGGCGCACATACTTAGTGCAAATTTAAGACTTATATAATTTTCTCATAGATGTCATTGTCAGAATTGGACAAAATTATGAAATGGGACCACAAGGGCAGCACCAGCTTTCAAATATAAAAAGAATCTTCAAAATCGGTTCACGCAGTCGAAAGTTAGTGACAAACTTATTTAAAAAATGACTACTCCTAAGAATCTATTGCAAAGCGCATCAGCGCCACAATAACGTCGTCTATAAAAGATTACACGGATTCAAATATCATCCTAAATGCTCTTTATTGAGTCCGAATAGTTGTCATCAATCCCCTTGCTGAGTTTAATTCCAGGAACTGACGCTGTTTGCAGTTTCTTAATGTCTTTTATGTCATATTTTGACTTCATTTGTATGCACCAATAAAGACCAATTTCATCGCAACTGTTTGACAAATTATTGTTTTATTTGCGTGTTCGTGCCGATGTTGGATTAAAGAGCATTTAGGGCATAGTTGTTAACTAATCAGCCGGCACGAATGAGCAGGTCATTCAGGGGTTCGCCAACCTTTTTGCTTAAGAGCCGCAATGACCATTCTAGGAAATTGAGTGGACTATAACTTAGTAATGTATTCTATCTTACAATGAAATAAAATCAAAAATGTTTCACATTTTTTTCTAGTGTTTAAATATGAAGTAGCTTCAACATTGGTAATTTTTTTTTATATATAATTTTTTAAAAAAAGCTAGCAATATTTCTTTTTTTTTTTTTTCAGAAACATTACTAACAATCTTGTTAACCATTTCAACTAAGCTTAAGCTTGTGCTAGGACATGGTTCACGGCAATAGTGGATTGGTGGATTCGAACCCACGACCTTACGATTCGCAGGCCGTACCCTAAACCATGAGACTATTGACGCTTCAAAAGTAAGATGAGTGCAGCGGCTTCTACTGTTGTATGAAGCCGAAGTCTTTGTTGTTCTTTCCTCGATAGTTTCCTTTAATAATTTCCTTAAGAATGAACAAAACACATAATCATTGTTAATTTAATAAACCGTAAAAGAAACGGTTTTTTTACTGATTTTCGAACGTCGAAGTAATTTCACCATGAAAATCCCGTAAGAGTAATCTTAATCAATAAGTAGTATTAACGTTAATTTGAGAAGCCAGGATGCATGATATTATCACAACATAAGTAGTAATAGCGTTGAAATTATCCTGCGGGCCGTAGTTCGGAGATCCCTACCAAAATTATCAATACTGCAATCAAGTTATATAAAGACTGCCAATTCTCACTAGAGGTTTGTGGCGGTCTACGCCCTAATACTCTCTCTAGAGAAAGGCATTGCACTAACAGTCGGAATACATATGGACGTTAGTTCACTTAATTTTCGGTCAGTATAAAAAATAAATTGAACGTACAAGATATCAATACGCAGAAATCTCCCTTTGGTATATTCTAACTATCGCCATAATTCATTTATGTTGCGCACTACACTAATAATTTGTTTTAGCTCCTACGACTTGGCGACCTAAAGAAACGAGGCTCCTATCACAAAGGCCGGCAACGCACCTCTCAATGAAGTGAAATATGGAGCGTAATGAGAGTTACATTTTGATTTGATGCCAATGTTGCTGTGAAACGTTTGAAATCTTCAAAATCAGGGACTAAGGTTTCCAAAGAATGAAACCTCTATGGTAACTCTTTCAGTCACTTGAACTTACAGATATTTAAGCGGTCTTATAAACAAACCGACCTTTCCAAGAACTCTTAAAACAGAATGCTATTGAAGATAGCTAAGGATGGTTCTATGGAGAATGATTTCGCGGCATTATCGATAATACGATTAAACACAAACATTAATGACATATATTGTGCCTCTGACGGGCGTCGAGCCCGTTATTGTAGTTGATTTTTGCTAGTTTTCGTAATCTGCAAGTTCTGTGTGCCATTATAGTTTTTAATGGAGTACGACTAACACAAGTCTAGAATGACGTTTTCAAATATGTCCCTACATTTCAATCAATTAATTATTTTTTTTAATCTAAATATTCAATTGATTATAACCCATCAAAAAATTAAATGAGTAGATTAGGGATTGCACAACGACAATTGAATTGTAATTGCCTGGTTTCATAGTGAAATATCATTAGCATATAGCAGACTACGGGCCTTGATATGTGTTTTAAAAGCTGTTACCGCGTTTTGAATACAAATAGTGTATTGGTTATGAATTATTTTCAATAAATAACACACCATACCAAATTCTTGCGTATATGTGACGGTAGCACAATCCTTTATGGAATATCATAGATGTATTTATAATGCTGATGCAATATGCTTAGTGGTTTTGTAAAGTACCATTGTCGCAACTCACTTCAATTTGGATATTCTTATTGTATGGAGATACCGCATTTAAACATCAACAGTCAATAAGGAAATATTATAACGTATCATATTATTACTGTATTGTATATAATTATAGGTAAATCAAATCTGAAGACCTGACTGACATTAAAATAAAATATACGAAAATAATATATCTTATTATTTTAAGCTGTGAAAGCCATATCTAATCGTTCGACTTTACGGTCGCTTAGTCTGAACCTCTTTAGGGAGAAGCTAAGCGCAAGGGCTCCGGGTGCCTGGTGTATGACGATGGGCTCACCTGGTACAAGGGTAGGAGAAGGTAAAAGAAAAAAGAAAGATTTGACTTGAAAGATTTTTTTTTTATTATAATTTATGGATTATTCATTAAGAATAAATTCCTTTTTCTGACTAATGACGTAGACCAATCAACCTCTTCGTCACTTAATGAATTCCTTGACTCTATTCTTCATCGATTATTGAAAAAGCCATTTTCATCGTTTAATTTAGCATTTAATTTTATAATCGGACAGTAATTGAACACTGACCTTTCTTCTTTGACACAATTGCGCAGTTTGTATTCTGAATACACATGTTATTTGTTTGATCATATTTCTACCTGACATTAAATAGTAATGTAATAATATCCGCGATATATATACAGTTTTGCTTTGATCAACCAAAAAGTATAATTATTAATGTACGTGCAAAAGTACACGCATCGAATTTATGCCTACTAGTATAAAGGCATCTGTTGAATAATCATATGTTACGATATTAGAGCGTTCGTTTTACTTCGGTTTATTTTGCCTTATAACTGATTTAGCAATTTAAAAATGGTACAATACGCAATTATAGGAAACTTTTTAAATCGAAATATCCAATAAAACCGTATTTAAAAAGAAAGAAAAACTGCCAAAGATGAAGAAAGTGGATTTCTTTGGAGGAAGCTTTTCCCGGAAGGGGTCCGTACGATATTTTAATAAATTTTAAATGTAATTAGAACCTTTTTATTTCAAATCTAATTCTCGATTGTATGAAATATATTATTTTTTTTAAATAACAGTATCAATATAGCTTTAATATAATAGACATAGGTAGAGAATATAAATAGTATATGTTTTTATGATAAGCTAAATTATTTATAAAAAAGCCATTGGGAAGTATCATTCTTTTTCTTTGAAGTCTCAAGATGGAATGTTCACGTAACACAAAAATTGGGATTTGAGGTGTGTTATCAATATTATATTATATGCTAAATATGCAATAGCATATATTTCGGATCAAGTGTTATCATGTCTATCTTTTGGAGGAGGTTCTCAATTCTTCTGTTATGTTTTTTTTTTATCTTTGTTAACGCATACCTTTCGACTGGGTACGAGAGATTAAAAAAAAGAATAAAAAAGGAATCAAACCGATTTTGATAATTCTTTTTTTATTTGAAAGTTGTTGCTTCCCGTGTGCCGTGTCCCTAAATTTGACCCAATCCTGACCGTGAGAAAATCATAATTAAAATTGCATCAGGTATGTTCACCACAAATGGACGAATAACTCAACATCACGCTAGCCAATATAGGTGATTTATTTTGTTATTGGAAAGGATGTACTTCAAGAGTAGTGTGATGAAAGTTTAGTTAGGTTCTGATTAATTTTATTTCATAATATTCTTACAATAAATTACGTAAACACAAGGAGAGCGTCCGTGCGTGATAACATTTACCGTTTGATTCGATTTAAAGTCGGTTTTTGTTTTTGCTCGTAAATATATTTGTTACAATAAAAGTTAATAAAAAAATGTCGCCCATTTATCAGTATCAGTTAATCACTCATCATGTTAGTGACACTTTTTTCATCAGTACAGTCATAACCGGCTACTAGAAGCGACCTTTATGACTTCAATAATATTTTCGTACATTTTGTGGGGCATGAGTCAACACTAGACATGTCTTGGACGACCGTCCTCGCGCGCCACACTAATGACTCTTACGTTATCTGTAGCACTGAATAACTTCTCTAGGCATTAAAGATGTGTTAAACTATTTGTTCGTTCCGAAACATATTTTCAAATGAGAAAAAATGTCAACAAATTTACTCTAGTCTGTTATACACTTTGCTTTAATTTTTTTTTTGAAAACATTGCTAACAATTTTTTTTTCAAATAGGTATTTTATATATATACTCGTAGAGGACTTCAAGGAAATTTCGAAAATATCGAAAACGAAAATAAACACTAAAAAGAATAGAAAAAATTTGGTAACGTTAAAATTTTAAATTAGCGTGCCATTAAGAAAGGAGTTACAAATTTGTAATACTTATTAGCTTCACATGACTTCAGCCCTAATCTAAAGACAACCAGCTTTCACCAAGCCCTTTAGGCCTTATATTCATCATCATCATCATCATCATCATCATCATCATCATCATCATCATCATCATCATCATCATCATCATCATCATCATCATCATCATCATTAGCCTGTGATAGACACACAGATAGATAGATACTGCTGGAAATAGGCCTTCCCCAATGCCCTCCACCACATACGATCCTACGCTTTCCGCATCCAGCCACTAGCGGATATCCTTATATTCATATATCGCACAAAATTATATTTTTTAAATAGTAAATGACACACAGAAACTAATATGTAGAAGTCCAGTGAGAGAGAAATAGTATAGAATTAAATCTGGTCACACATAGCCGCGTGTGTTATTTCTATAGCGAACGGTAAATAAATAGCCAAACCACTTAATTACTATACCAGTCATGTTTCCATATTATCGCCTCGTGTTCGTAACGATATTTTGAGCTCAATGTTATCATTATCACATTTGCAAACCTCTTCTTCGAAGGTCACGATTGTCGTTCAGCTCACGTTTCTTTTTTTATCTATATTTATATTTACTCTGTACATCGGGAACCGTAAAATGTGTTTTAGTAGGTCAAATATTGGAGGAATATTTTTTGCATATTTCATATCATTTCACAGGAATAGACTAGATGGTATCGATTCTGTTTTTATTCATATGTGCCTATTTTCGATTTAAACGCGAGTTCAAATTTCGGTAGGCTTGAAGTAATTTTTGTAGAATTTGACGACAACATTTACTTATATAATATAATTTGTTTACGATTAAATAATCTTTCATGTAGTTTTTACAACTCTGATAACAAAATAAAAAGAGGATAAACTTATAAATAGACATTAAATGACTCACATTAAAAAAATGGCATTGGGCGTACCTTTGAGTCCGACCCTGTGATACTAAATCAAACCTAGCTTTATGACTTGTTTATATTGAACTATACGATTACTTTATGAACTGTATCGTATGACGGAGTGACGCGGGAGCAACATGCCCGGTGGAAGCAGGTCACGGTTTGTAAATAAAATTAAACGACGCTCTTAGCGTTTGACGAACCCGACGTGCACAACGTTATGTACTTGGATATTATGTACTTGTGTGCACATAGACTATCGCAGTTCGCTCGATGTACACGACGTTACATGAAACGTGACTCCAGCCGTAATCACCTCTAAGGGTCACCGGTTTGTTTGCAACCGATAACATCAGGTACAGTCGAGAAGATATTTTATTAACAGAATCGGTAAATAACCAACAAATAAATAAAAGTTTATGATATGAAAAAATTTTTTTCTCTATTATTTTTACTGACTTTCGGCCGTTTCAGTTTCAGTACCTAATTTTATTATATAAGCAAAGACAAATTGGAAAAAGTTATCAATGTTGAATGGTCAAAGCCAAACCAAATTCTTCGCTCCCTCTGTTGTCGGGTCGGATAGCAACGTTAATAGAGCACCCATATGCTGTTCACTTAATTCGTTCAGATGGAAACTTCCTCCAAGGAATTCCACTTTTTTCTATTTTTATCAGTTATCCTCGACCAGCCATTGCAGCGATTTCTTTGGACTATCTAGCATAAAGCCGGCCTTTTACTCTGGTGCTTCGATTTTGTGAGCCATTTAGTAATATTTTGTGTTCATCTATTACTCGCCATCAGAGAGGCGTGGCGGCGTGTTGTGAAGCTTGCCACCACCACCTGAAGTAGTGACGTAGTGGTCGTGCTAAGGTAGAAAGGTAGTGCATCCGTTATAACAGTTTTCACACGGATGTCTTCGTTCCTCACTTTGCCCTTTAACATCGGTTATGTATGTACATTTCTTTTCTCCAATTGAAATGTCTTCTGAGTTCTTTTAAAAAAGTACCTAATTACCGCTTTTCCCTGCTGTTTCTTCCGCCTGTACATTTTACATCACACACATGATTTATCAAATGTTTTGTCTGTTAAGCGGTTTATTGATAGTAACTTGTGATAACGCCATCAGTGTATCGTAAGTCATGAATATATTCTGAGATCACTTACAATAATATATGACATTCTGTTTACATTCTACGCCTGTCGAAGACACATATCTTCATCTTGTCCATACCAAAATAACATATGTTTCATAACAAAATGTTTCAGATAGAATAGAATTGTACATACATTAAATAGTATTCTGAAGGTTTTATACAATTGATAAGTATGTATTTGTTTTAGCACGAAACGCTCTCGATTTGTTATTAAATTATCTATCGAAGCAAAGGTTGCCCGGTACTTTCGCTTCCGGGAGTGACACTAAATATTAGTTTAGTTTTTCAATGTCCGTTAGATTATCCGTCAAATAGCAACCGTCCAAGCCGAGGTTCCTCACCGGGGGGACCCTTGTGTCGGGTTACTAGCAATAATCGTAGAAGGCGACTAAAAGGGACCTAGGATTCACTGGGCGACAAGGGTGGGGGCCTTTGACAAGGTGGACCCGGGACGAAGGCGACATCGGCTGGCCCGTGTCGCCTTGCACTGCGAGAGCACAGGGGACTCCTCCCCGGGACGTGCTCTCCTTGAGCACAGTGAAGATCTTTTTGAAGATTTCCTCTTGGTTAACAAAAAAATAGGGTTATTAGCAATAAAGGTTCAGTCTGAGCGACCTAAGAGCTATGCCACTTCTCAATCCGGTAAAGCAGTCAAGGCCAGCTTTTCTAACCAATCTGTGTAGTCAAAAAAAAAGAATAATCGTTTTAAGGTCGTCCTATACAATTCTGTTTTGTAATTGTTATGTTTTTTGCTCAATAAAACATATCTTCATAAATATATTTTAGTGGTTTAGAAATCGTAATGTAATACGTAATGAATCGTAATAATGATACACAAAATTTTACTGCTAATTATTCGATTTATTACTTTGTTTTTACTTAAATTAGAATCATTATAACATGTTCTTTGAAAACAAAAGATCCAATTTTGCCATCGGTACTTCAAAATTTTTTTAAAAAGGTTGATGTGTTTTTGTTGTGTATTTGACTGGACTTCTTGAATTTTTTTAAGCCGAATATGCTTCATTATTATCTACAATTTTCGCCCGTTTTATTATTAATTCTTTTAGAACTGTTTTTGAGGGGCTTTTGCTGTTGCTACGGTTTATGCACCTACATTTTTTAACTTAGGTTGTATAAATGATAACGAAAGTTGTGTTTGTAGTATATTATTATATTTTTTATATACTTCTTTTGGCTTTTCGTATCGTTGCTCTATGATATAAAAAAAAACTATTTTTATAACTTAAAGGGTACACAATATAGAGGATAAAGTGTTTAAGAATTATGTGATTTAGCGATTTGCACTTCCAAATGCATTATTTAATCGCCGAAATCTTGCGTCTTTGTTTAAATTACTCTAATAATATGGTTCAGACAGTTGCGTCTCATGGATAAGCAGGTTTTTATACATAACGGGGATCAAGCATTGAGGTACTAAGGTGGGAGAGAGTAATTAATTAAAATTATATTTAAATTGTTTTAGGTAATCAACGCAGTCACGAGTTGTTTTGAATTGGTATAAAGAACCTACGCAATAGCCGGTTTCGGAGATTAATCGAGCGGCTTATCTCCAATGGTTGTTTTGTTGACACGCGATACGCTCGAAGGTCGCGGGCTAGCGGGCGATACTGAAGTCAACAATAACATGAAACCGGTTGCTGTATACGAAACATAGATAAACACACTCTAATTAACATTTTTAAGTAAAAACAACCTTTTGCTATTGAGGAAAAAAGTTTGCACAGAATTTCGAGAAGAATATAAAATATTTTCTCGTGGAAAAAAGCGACATTTACAGAAATAAGCCTTAGCGGCCTTTCGGGTGCGGTCTTCGACATAAAAGCCTCAGTTCAAACCCACTATTGACGTTAACTATCGCTAAGGAATGGTTAAAAATAATGATAATAAATGTAGTGAAACTTGTAATCATTTTCGAACAATGTGAGGACCAATGCAGCTTCCGCTATTGCGTGAGTGGGACTACACGATTGGGGAAGTGGTACAACACAAGAGTACCGACGTCAATTGGAGTCCTTTTACGTTACTCTCTTATTATGAAATTACCGTTAACTAGGATTATAATTTGCTTGGCCATATAAACACTTATGCCCGTCACTCGGAGGGTTAGGCAGCTATCACGGACTTCTACTTAATACGATCTTCACACTTCATTCGCAAAATTTACAGCCTTTTATTTCCTGCAAGAAATGTACAGAGTTATAGGATAAATTATACTAAAAAAAACGAATGTGCTAATAGAGACATTAGCTTAGAATGTAAATAACAAAAAGTGTAGTAAGTTAATTAATATTCCATATATTGCAAGAACCCCTCCTCAGGCGAAGGTGAAGGCCTCCTCTAAAGAATTCCATTTGTTTCTGTCCCGTGCCAACTGTGGCCAGCAGGGGCCAGCTAATTTAGTTATATCATCTTCCCATCTCATGTGGGGGCGGGCTCTGAGGCGCTTGCCGTATGGACCCTCCCACTTTGTAACCCTGCTGGTCCTCCTCCCATCCTCGTCTCTCTACGTGCCCCGCCATCTCCATTTCAATCCCTTAGCATAGCTCAGAGCATCTTTGGCTTTGGTCATGTTTCTAATTTTTGCGTGACCATATTTTTGCGCTTTTTTGATGTTGAGCATGCTACGTTCCATTCCACGCTGGCAGACAATTACCCTGTTTTCAACCTTGGATGTATAACTCCATGTTTGACATCCGTAGGTTAGGCACGATAGGAGACATGACGTCATAAGCTTCGTTTTCAGATTTGTTGGCATATTGCTTTTAAAAAACACATCCGTATATATGCGTATACATAATCATTGATAAACCTCCTTCTAGGGAGCTACACTACTCACTGTGTTAATTAAATTTTCTGTGTCATTCTTTCCTCATTCATTCTTGCTATATGTCTTAACAACCGATGCATACCTTTCGATTTTAGTCACAATTTTCTCTTATCACGCAACTCTTTAATCAATACTGTGACTATAAATTGATAGCTTACTGGTTAAGCGTTAGACTTAATTTGATAATAACGTATTTGTTCGTTAGAATTTATTTCTGCGGAAGATATAAACAAGAAATTTAATTACTCAAGACGTTGAGCGGATATTACGTTATGTTATATTTGAAATTATCCAACATTTACATAACGTTATACAGGTTTTGTAAGGATTTATATGTATTATGTGTTTGAACAGATTGTACTTCCTTTAACATTACATAAGTAAATGGAATACGTTAAATACATTTAGAAATTAATTACTTATATTATCCAAATATTACGTACTGAACATAAACTTCTTTTATAGCTTTTATCGCCTTAAGATTAACAATTGAATGTAAAAAAATCTTTCGAGTAACAGTTCTACCAGTGTAGCTCGGGGTGTCTGAGTTGTTTGAACATACTGATGACGTCATGTTGGAGGGAATTATCGACAGATATAGATATAATATATTTAATAATTTGTAAGATCTACTCAACTCACTATACAGGTTAAAGCAAAGGCTCAATCTGGTAAAACAGTCAATGTTTTGTTAGCTTTGACTAATCTGTGAAGGTTCGTTAAAAAATAAACCAATCTATTCAGAACTGAAAGCGCTCACGGTAAGCATATAATTAACATCCTTTTAATAAAAATAAATAGAGGTAACTTAACAGTGACTGTACAATATTTTTATGGTTTTAAGAACATTTTGTATGCAAATTTTTGCAAAATTAATAATATTATAAAGTTGATTTCGCCTAAACGAAGATTCGAGAACTTTGTTTCGGAGATCGTTTCTATTATACATAAAACCTGCAACTGTTGTAACAAATGTTTAAAGTTCGTTACTTCCTGGTACAGAGATGTTTTACGTAATCGACCGAGACAACCTTCCAAGGGCATAAACAAACAGAAGTACTATTTCCCTTAAGGTCATGTGACGTTTTAAACTTTATTCTCTAACAGATTTAAATATGAAAACGATTTTTAAAAAAAATATTTAATTTTTTTAAATCTTTTGAGCACATTATTTAGTAGCTAAATGGTGTATTAAAAATAACAGTCAAAATTCGAATACCACTTTCTGTATCAAATACAAAATCACTTACTAAAACTTTTGCCCGCTGTATGCAGATGGGCTCACTCTCTGTCATTTACGAGTATGTGTCCTAATAAAACAAAAACGAGTAGCGTATCTATCTCAGTTTAAAACACGTAAAAGCTATTTAAAAATATGCATTTTTTATAATATAAATATGCATAAGTCGTAGAAGCACAGGCAAAGACCCAAACTAGCAAATGTGAAAATATTCACAGCTACATTTCACACTATTTATTTTCAAAATTTTATCTTCGCAAAATTTTGGTTAGAAGACTTATATTATTTAAATGATTTCAGTACATACTAACTAAGACCAAATCAATACAATACAATACAAATATAACATATGTCCTTGAAAAGATGAAGTTTTATATACCTAAAAACCCCTTCTAATCTATATATAAGAGAATGTGTATGTGTTTGATCCGTACAGGCTCCGAAACGGCTGGACCGATATTAATGAAACAGTCAGCGAATCTTCAGATTGGCCTGACGTGTAATCCTGTAAAGTTTGGTGACGAAGTGACGGAGCACTCCTCTTTTTGAACTGTCAAATACAACTTTTATTAACTATAATGATATTCTATTGTTTTATGACACAAATTTGTATTGACACATGCGTTGTGTATATTTATGTTATTATGAACGATATTATGAAGTAAAATGAAGTATATACCTAAATGATAAGAATGATATTGTATTTACTGATATGTACATGGGTGTAGGTAATGATCTTCACCCGTTCGAGAAGAGAATAGAAGAGAATGAATACGGAGAGAAATTAATAATTTAATATATTGTGAGAGTGAAATTAAATATTTAATGATGTACGTTTATTGTTAAATAAACGTACATCATTAAATATATAATTACATATATAATAAAATAAATCAAAATCTAGCCAGGCAAAGCGGGGTTAAAAATTAATAAAATATTGATTGTCAGGAGGTTTTTTAAGGACGTCTTATGAGTTTGGTTAGTAAAAAATTATGTAACTTACTATTTTTTTTTATGACGAACTACACAGATTGGCCAGAGGAGAGAGGCCTTGACTGCTTCACCGAATTGAGACGTGGCATAGCTCTTAGGTCGATTAGCCTGAACCTCTATCACTAGTAAATCGACACAAGGGTCCCCCCGGTGAGAGATAAACCTCGGCTTGGACGGTTACTATGTTACTCGTAAGCATTCAGATTCGAGGGCGCCCGAGAGGGCCGAACCACGGTTGCTATTTCACGGATAATATAAGAGACATTCAAAAGCTAAACTAAGTTTGAGTGCGACTTCGGGAAGCGTTGGCGCTGGGAGAAGAAGTGGTCGAAGAAACTCCAGCAATGCTCCTAACATCTAAGGGGTGGGGCGTGCCTATAAAATTGTGGTAACGCGTAAATTACGATAACACTTGTAATATGAAGACAAACATCAACATAATATACAGAATAAAGAATTGATACGTTATCTGTGTTGTTTTTCCTACATATTTTTACTCCGGTAATATTTTATTGCTTTTGTGTTTATAAACAAAACTTTATCGCTCTGCTAAGACTTGACATCGCACCTATTGTTTAGGTTTGTTTTTATCAGTTGCGGGCTATCAGTGACCAATCAATCTTAGTTACGTGCAGTGTTTGAAATTCATTTTGAACTGGCTACGCATTAGCGAATAATAAATTTTACTACATCATTTTGAAAATACTGCAACATATTCCGGACTCCAAATTTAGGTGGGGCGAGGTATTTTCAGAACTCTAATATGAAATAAAAAAACAAGTACTACTAAAGTATACGACAAAAGTATATAAGACAAAAACCGACTTTAAATCGAATCAAATTAAATCAAATTATCGTAGGAATATTACGCAATAGAAATGATCATAACCTAAGCAACCTTTCATCAAACTACTCTTGAAGTGAATCCTTTTCAATAAAAAATGAATCATGGAGATCGGTTGGCGTGATATTGAGTTATTCGTCCATTTTGCGACGCACACAATTCATGCAAATTTAAGATTTATATGGTTATCTCGTGGGAATCTTCAGAATTCGACCAAATTTCATAAAGTGGTCCCAACACACGGGAAACACCATTATTCTAATAAAACAGAATCATCAAAATCATCCGTTCACCCAGTCGCAAGTTATGCAGTAACAAACACAAAAAACAATACAGACGAATTGAGAACCTCCTCCTTTTGTAGTCGTTTGAAAATAAACGACTTAAAATAGACAATATGTCAATCGACAAACATTTTTCTATACACTATACGCTTCTATTGACACGACGAATTTTGGGTTCCTCCATGCCCACAAAATTAACATGGTTCTTAATTAAAATTAACCCTTTCAGGCACAAAAAAATATTGATCCAGAAATGAATGCGCTTTAAGTGCATAAACATTTAAAAAAATACATAATGATTGAGAACTGATTCCCATTTTAAACCTAATAACCGTCTTTTAGTGGTGGACTTACACAGTTTTGCAACAGAAGCTGAAAGCTTCCACCGGAATTAAGAGGTGGTATAGCTTTTAAGTCCCTTAGCCTGAACCTCTGTTAGTACTACTAGGAAATATATTGAAAATTATTAATAATGTCCCTGAACTGCAGGTGGACAGGGTAACATCAAGCAAATGGGAAGTTAATAGCTACACGAGGTGGTAAACGAACGTACGGTAATCTTTTTAAAGAGGCTATATTTAGCAATGACCACAGATATTAATAATGATCATGCAATAATACCTATAGAACCAAATCGATAAATTCTTACCGACATTTTTAAACACCTACCCGAATGACCATGCATAGTGCGTTTCACGCCTTAACTCTACTACGCATTATAAATACTTTTTGGTCGATTTTTTATTACAACGCAGATAAACGAAACCTGTTCGAACGTGGTATCCATTTACGTAGCGTTCACCTTAACCGAATGTTTGTCTACATGTATTTTTTTCATCTTCATGTTTATGGTAAAAGATTTTCAACTGGCATAAAAACAAAACGTGTACCTATTAGCATTATTTACACACAGTAGGTAATTGCCAGACCATTGTGTGCAAAGTAAAGGTTAAGATTTTATGCCATATTCAAACAACATGTTTTTTTTGTGTCGAAAGTTGACCGCAACAGTTTTATCGGATTTGAGAGGTGGCAGAGCTCTTAAGTCGCTTAGCCTGAACCTCTATTGGAAGCACCACGACACAAGGGCCTACGAGAAGAAGGCCTGTCAAGACATTCATATAGCTAACTACGTGTAAATATCAATCACCTCGGGTAGTTTTGGCGTTGAAAGAAGACGTGTCTGAAAAACTTCAGCAACGCTCCTTATATCTAAAGGGTACGAACACCAAGAGGCCAGTAAAAATTTCGTATAATTCTTGTGTATTCTACGTCAAACTTGCTTTAAACGTCGATTCAATTTGATTTTTATTACTTCTTTTAACTCTGTCCACAAAGTCAGTATGTTAAAGTAACTAAAAATTCACCGCCTGTAGTGACATAATAAGAAAAATAAGTGAGAGATAAAAAGACTTGAAAAGTCTGACACCACTTGTGATGAATCAATCAATGATCAAACTCAACGATATTTTATCATTAATGTCTTTTAAATTTGTACTATAACGATATTTTATCGTACATAAGCTAAAAAAATTATGGGCATTTTTAGTTTGAATTTCGATCTGGTACTACTACCTTAGAAATTTTAGAAAAGCATATTCCACAGTAACGTAAAAACTTGCCATTTACAACACTGACTGGTGGGAAAAAAAATTTTTTCTTTCATTCAGCTTATAATTCCAAATTTGAATTAATTTTACGATATAAGTCTGACAGGTCTTTTAAAAAGTGGTTATGTCGTATATACGTTTTACCACTGTTCGATTTTTCTTTGAAGTCACTGTTTCTGTGACCGTGAAAAATCGAAATTGCGCGTTATTTTCGAATGCGTCGTAACACAAACGCAATATCTGTCTATTATTGGCGCTTTATGACATAAGAAAAGAAGCGACAGAATACACGAACACCAGCGTTTTTTTTCTTATTCGCAATATCTTATCCGAGTGCTTTATAATTTCACTCGATTGAAAGGCTTTGTGAGTTATTTTACATACATATACTTTTGCTGAGAGATAATATAAATATACACACATACACACTAACGAGGTTTTTGGGCTAGGACTGTTGAAACACATGTTCAATAGTACCTTTTTTTTTTTTTTTTTTGTTAACGCGGGGAATCGAGTTATTAACCATCCTCCGGTACCCTGGGTGGGCCCGGAGGGATGTGTGGGACTCGGCCTGGGCAGCCCATACCCACTAAACCTACCGCGAATGCCATCAGCCGTTATGAGCGGGGTGTCCCGGATCTGTCAGCGACAGGACACCCCAACGACCGGCCGGTCTCGGCAAGACCGGACTTCACCCTCGAAGGGGACTCCTCCGGCACTCAGAGAAGTCCCGACGACGCCGAAGCATGCTGGGGCCAGGTTCCCATCCTGGCCCCGCTTCGGATTACGGGGGCGGCGAAAGGAGACGTATGAAACGTCTCCTGCGCACCCCGATTCGTCGCCTGCGGAAGGAGGGAGCCCCACAGCTCCCCTCCCTGACCCGCTCGTCGGCCTCCTTCTGAGACATGACTGTCTCGCAGAAGGAGGCGACCGCCGACCAAGACCTGTCACTCCGTACCATCGCAAGTGCGAGGCTCGGAAGTGACAGGTCACCTCCACCGATGGCGGATACCAGATCGTGACGCTGTGCTGCCCATCTCGGGCACACCTCAAGGGTGTGCTGGGCAGAGTCCACCACAGCGCCACAATCGTGGCACCGCTCATCAGCCTCCCGACGGGCCGTCCGACACAGGTAGTCCCCGAAGCAGCCATGCCCCGTGAACACCTGCGTCAGACGGAAGGTGAGAGCTTTGCGCCTTCTGCGCATCCATCGCTCCAGGACCGGGCGCAGAGCACCAGTCGTACGAGTCCCGTACGGGTGATGCGCCAGGTCCTGCTCCCACCTCCGGCAAAGAGCCACTTCACCCAACCGACGGATCCGCCGGACCTCTTCTGGCAGAGGGTTCTCTCCGAGGGCCCTCCTATCCGAGACATAGTCGGACACCTCGGCTAGAACCCCCGCCACGAGCTCCCACGGCGGATCGCCGGCAAGCGAAGTGGCTGCCGCCCACGAGACCGTACGGTACCCCCGGATGACCCTTATCGCGACAATCCGCTGCTGCGAGCGATTGCCGCGAGATAGGTCACCCGCCCAGATGGGGGCACCGTACGTGGCCATACTCCGACAGACCCCGGAGTATAGCCGCCTGCACGCCGCGCTGGGTCCTCCGAGGTTCGGGAGGAGTCTTCCCAGCGCGGCTGCCGTCCTCAGGACCTTCGGCCCCAACTGTGCGAAGTGGGGTCCGAAGGTCCATCCTCCATCGAGGGTGAGTCCCAGATATTTCATCTGGGAGCTCACCTCACTCTCTCTCTCCTCCAATGAGGAGGGTGGCACCCGGAGGGGGTCCCTTACGCCCGGCCCTGCGGAAGAGGAGGGCTTCGGTCTTCTCCAGTTTTACCCGAAGCCCTAACCTCTCTATGCGGCTGACCACGAGGCCTACTCCAACCTCGGCCAGCCGCGCCGCCTCCTTATACTCCTTTCCCCGGGAATACACGAGGGTGTCATCCGCATAGCAGATGACACCCATCCCAGAGACGGCTCCATAGGACCAGTCGTAGCCGATGTACCAAAGGATCGGCCCCAACACCGATCCTTGTGGGACACCGCGCTCGGCTTGTCTCCACTTCCAAGACCCCCTCCGGTCCTCGTATGCCACCCTCCTCTGGGAGAGGTAGGCGCCCAACAGCCTCCTCAGATACAGGGGCACCTCGAAATATTCGAGTGCCCCCTGTATCACTGTATGAGGGAGACTGTTGAAGGCGTTGGCGATGTCCAGTGACACCGCCAGCACTACCTCTCCCCGACGTCCCGCCTCTTCCGTCACCACCCGCAGGCGTCGGAGGGCGTCGACGGTCGACCGGCGGGCCCGGAACCCGAATTGAAACTCGAAGAGTTTCGGGCCCGGGCCTTCCTCAATATGCCGGACGAGGCGGCGAGCCACGACCCTCTCCAGGGCCTTGCCAGCCTCGTCCAGCAACACGACCGGTCGAACCGCCGAAGCCGAGTCCGGGGGCCGACTGTCCTTCGGGAGAAGGCACAGCCGACCCTCCTTCCAGGCCCTCGGGAACTGCCCCGACCGCAGACAGCGATCGAACAGCTCCCTAAGGGCCTGACCGAGGTGCACGAGGGAAAGGGCCAAAACCTTTCCGTGCACCCCGTCCGGACCCGGTGCCCTCCGCCTACTCCGGAGGCAGGTCAGAACTGCCTCCATTTCGGCCTCCGTGACGGGTGGTGGCGGGACGTCTTCGACGTCCGGCGTCCGCCGAGCCATCCTGGGGATTGAAGCCCGCAGGGGCGTCGGGGAAGAGTTCCCCGACTATCCTCCCCAGGAGCCCTGGCTGGATCACTTTGGTGAGAGGGCCGACTGGGTGCAGAGTTTCCCCCGCACCCTTTTGTACGGTCGGCCCCAAGGGTCTCTTTCGAGACCCTCCACCATGTCCAGCCAGGCCTTCTCTTTGGCTCGGCAGATGGCCAGCTGCAGGATCTTTTTCTTCTCCACATAGACCCTGTACAGCCGGCCATCTCTCTCCACATCCTGGGGTCGGCGCCGCCTGCTTCGGGTGTATGCCCTTCGGGCCCCGTTGCAGGCGACGCGGAGGTCGGCAATCTGTGTCGACCACCAGAAGACCGCCCGCCTAGGGGGGGGACGTACCACACGAGGCATGGCCGCTCTGCAGACGTTGTGAACAGCGTCGCAGAAGCGGCCAGCCGCATCGTCCACCCCCCCATCTTCGGTCGGCGGGAGGCCCCAGCGGCCGACAATGGCCGCCTCTATCGCCAGTTCCCGGTTGAGCTTTGTGAGTGCCCAACGCGGGAACCGGCTTCGACAGGATTTCGACGCCGGACGTCCGGAGGTTGGAGACACTTCGAACCTTATGTACTTATGGTCGAGTGTCTCACCTCCGACTCAACTCTCCATCTCTCCACTTGGCGTGCGACGGCCGGAGTGGCGAACGACAAGTCCACCACTGAACCTCCCGACCGCCGCACGCATGTGTGGGCTGTCCCCGGTGAGTAGGGACAGCCCGGCAGCTAGCGCCCACTCCTCCACCTCCCTCCTTTGGGGTTCGTGCGGGGTTTCCCCAAGCCGTGGACTTGGCATTGAGGTCCCCAACACGAACACCTGGAGAGGCGCTAACTGCCCTACTACCGGCCCAAGAGCGTCGAGAAACCGCTCGAGGGCCGGCGATCTGGTTCGGGGAGAAGTAGACTCCGACTAGAGCCACCTCTCCCGAACCGCCGCCACGTACCCGTGGCCCCTCGCTTTGGGGACGAGGGCGGGCCTACTCCAGGCCTCACAGTGATGGCAACTGAGCCGTCCAGATCCCCACCCAATGTGGTAGGGAGGGGACAAAGTACGGCTCCGCCACCACCGCGAGATCGACGCCCACTCCGCCATGGACTGCAGGAAGAGATCCTGCGCCGCAGCGGAGTGGTTGGCGTTCGCCTGGAAGTAGGTTGAGATGTCTGGCCATCAACCAGACATCTCAACATCCCATAGCTCCCAGCCCGTTGAGGGTTGGGCGGGGAGCTTTCCACGGGTGGATGGGGGCGGCACGACATGCCCCCATCACGTGGCTGGCCGGCTTGCCTGCGTCCGCACAGACCGCGCAATGCGGTGGCGCTGAGCAGGCAGCGGCCTTATGTCTTTGACCGCAGCGATAACAGAGATCGCTGCGGTCAACCTGATGGGGGCACGTGCCGGCCACATGCCCCAGACCCAAGCATCTGAAGCAATGCTTGAGTCGCCCGAAACTCAATGGTGGAGGTGCACCTGGCTCCACCCCACCGTCACACTGCCCAACTGTAACAGCTTCTTCGCTGCCACAGCCGGGCACTCGATGAGGGCGGAGCCCATACCGCGCGGGCCAAAGCCATTGCGCATGCTCCGGACGATGACCTGCGCGGCCGTGCACCCCCCCTCTTGTGCCAGCACTGCTGTGAGGCGGTCCACCGTTGTGGCGTCGTTCAGACCCGTGACACGCAGATCTGCGTTCTTCACGGGCCTGACGACCTCCACTTCATCTGTGAGGACCGCCCTGGGCGTAATCCCGCCAGGGCATCAGCCTTGTCCGAGCTGGTAGCACCGGGAACCTCTAAGAGGCGCGCTCCGGTCGCCGATTGGCGTATCCGGAGCGCTCCGATGCCCAGCTCGGCCAAGTTCACGCCCTGTTCGGCCTTCAGGAGGGCCGAGGCATATGTCACTCCCCGTGACGCTGCTTCCGGCCGTAGTTTAATCACTACGGCCTGAGAGCGAGGGAGGACAATCTGTTGCCTCTTCTGGCCCTCCTCTTTCTTTGCCGGGGGTGCTTTCGCACCCCCATCCGCTGCCGTCTTCTTCGCCGATGCCCTGCGGCGGACCACCTCCGTCCACTCCGCCGGGTTACTCCCCGACGAAGCGGACGGGCCCGTGCCCGAAACTACCTCCGACACCTTGCTGGTGGTGGGGCCGAACGGGGTCCATGCGACCCCCGGCTTCTCCCCACCTTTTCCCTTGCCCTTTCCTTTTCCCTTTGACTTGGGAGGGGGAAGGGCGGGAAAGTCCTCCATCATGGCCTCTCCCGATGGCTGGACCGACCCCTGACTATGAGGCTGCCTGGCTGCCTCATCTTCACCAGAGTGTGCAGCAGACTTCTCTGCTGCACGAAACTCCTCGATGGCGGCCTTTGTCGCCCTTGCCAGCGGCCTTTCGTCGCCCGCCAGTGGTGGGCGGCAGACCCTCTGTGGGAGCCGGGACTCCAGTTCCGCGAGGCGACCATCAATCAGGTTTCCCACCAACCTGGCGATGTTCCCCTCGAGGTCCTGGATTTGGTCCCGGCTCATGGGACTGTCCTTCTTGGCCTCCTTGCGGCTTTCCTCAAATTCCCTGCGGTACGCACGGATCTCCTCCCGGAGGTTGGCCACTTCTCGCTGGAGCCTGCCGTTGTCTGCTTTGAGACGGCGGGTCTCCTCGGCCTCCGTGCGTACCACGAGGGTGTCAATCACTTCCTTGATAAAGGAGGACGCCCTCTTGATCTGGTTAGAGTACCCCCCTTTCAGGTTGGTACTCTTGCCGGTGAGTGTGAGGATCGTTTTGATCCTCTCCTCAGCGGCAACCATTAGGTCCTCCGGGCCCATGGTCTCCGAATCAAGAGGGAGTTCCTCCTTGCTCCCTTCCTTCTCCTTTCTGCTCTCTTCCTTCCTGAGCCTGTTGCTCAGACCGGCCGCAAAGGCCGCCTCCATTTCCTCTACTTTCTTCTCGCGCAGAGCCGCCCTTGCCTTAGCAAGGAGTCTGCCACCCTCGTCTCCCCTTTTTGGGAAGACACCTTCCCCTTCCCCTTCCTTTTTCCGTTATCCGCCCCGGTTTCGGAGTCGGAACCCGAGCCAGCCGTTACTTCCGAAAACAGCCTTTTCCCGAATCCCAACTCCGTCTCCGAGAGCGACGTCACAGACACACTATCTAGAGGCCTCAGCCTCCTCACGCCCCCACTTCCTACGCCCACCATACGCCCCCCAACGATCATTTCGTCCTCCGAATCCGTTAAATCCCCAGAAATTTCCCTACCCCTATCAAATTTGCTACCCTTTTTACCCCCTCCCGGATCCCCCCCCCCTTTCCCAGACTTCCTACTCATCCCCAAGCTTTAACACACCGACTACAACGATAACCAATAACAATAACAAGAAATAACAACAACAATAACAAAAAACAACCAACAATATAACAAAAACAACCACACATACAAAAGAGTTCAACGCCTCAGCGACACGCGAAACCGCAGAACTAACTTTGTATCTCCATACACTTCGAAGCGAAAACCAACTTAAGTAGGGAGTCAGAATCCCTTCCAAAAATGTGGAACGCTTCACGATTTTGCGTCCAAAAATGTGGAACGCTTCACGATTTTTCAAAAAATGTGGTCAAGTTGTGCCTTATGTTCAATAGTACCTAGCTTAGGAGTCAGGAGGGACTTTTTCATAAATTTATTTTTTTGGTGACCAAAAAGTTATTATTTTTATTAATTTATTTATCCTGCTGTTTATTTTTTTTTTCAAATAGAATGCTAACAATAGTTTTTGTTCGAAAATATTATTAACATTCTTGGTAACCATTCCAGATAAGCTTAGGCTTGCTTGGAGATGGTTCACGTAAATAGTCGAAATCACGACATGACGAATCGCTGACTGTACCTTAAAGAATTAGACTATTGAAGCTAATACAGCACGTTATCTAAGTGATTTTCAACCGACTTCAAAAAATGTGCGGCTCAAATGGACGGGTAACTTAATATCACGCCAAACGATTTCGATGATTCATTTCGTATTAGAAAGGATGTACTTCAAGGGTAGTTTTATGAGAGTTTGGTTAGGTTCTGATTCTATTTCGTAATATCCCCACGATAATTCGTAAATACAAAGAGGGCGTCCGCGTGTAATAGTGCTTAAAGTTTGATTCGATTTGAAGTCAGTTTTGTTTTTGCTCGTAATTATACTTGTGTTCGTAACGCGCCTCTGACTTGCGTAACTGAATAACGATTTAATTAAGCTGTCACTAGCCACAAGATAGCATATGTTTAGTATTTTTAGGTCTCTTATTACAAAAAAATCCAGACGCTTGTTTCATTTTTAATATTACGTCGCGATGTTGAAATTTTTTCACCGTTGCCATGATCCGGTAGAAGGAAGCCGGCAAAAGCGACAATGCTCGTAATAATTAGATTTGCGGAGTAAACATGTTTTTGTAGTGCGATAAAAAGCAAGTGCGTGCAAATGGGTCGGATTGCGGTCAAGGATGGAAGCGCGTACAAATTAAAATACTGGAACGGATTAGTGGGCTTTAATTATTATATTCATTTTATAAACTGTTTCCTTCTGAATGATTACGACCAAGACAATATCTCGAAATCCGCTGTCATCGGTCATCAGAATTGCAGAAGCGTAAACAATGATTTACATTTTGTACGGCACCAGGCACACCTCTGTCGCAATAATACGTCTTCGCGTACACTTTCGAGAACCGTGTAAATCAAATATAAAGTACATCCTTTTTAACCGTCTTGTAAAAGGAGGAGGTTTTCAATTTGCCTATTTTTGTTTCTTTTTTTAAATGCCTTTCCGACTAGCGAAAGTTGGCAGTGAGTTAACCATATTTCTGTCGAAACAGATGGGAGGCATTCGCAATTCCGCTCCACTCTACTTTCATGTATGAAAGCGTTAATTTTCGATTATGTAGGATTAATCTCAGGTACGAGTACCGAAGGAATCTTATAGAAGGATGTTTGTTCCTTGGTATTTTGGCAGGTTTATGTCAATCTATAAGAATATATCTATAATACAAATATATAAAGATTAGGTTAATACTCCTTATCTGCAACGAGCACGTTTGTGGAAGGAGAAATTTAATGAAGGGGCCAGAACTTCGTAATATAACTATGATATTTCTGACATAAATATGTAGCGACGTTTCCATTCGATTTGTCATTGATTTTTGTTTTTACTCGTAAATATATTTGTCCACTTATTTTCTTGTCACTCAAGAACTGTCCTTGCTCTGTGCAGCTTACATCCCCACGTGTTAGACGATGCAGTTCCCAGAAGAAAATAAAGAAAACGACGCGTGCAGCTCGTGTACTTAGTTCACAAGAGAACATACTAATGATTATTGAGTATTGACGAATGAACATTTATGCGAAAATGTATAGATGTGAAAGAAGAGGAGTGTTAAGATCGTGTAAATGCAAATCCGTCGGATTATTGACTGGGCATAGATTTAGACAGACATAGACATTTTATTTATTGGACTCACATACAAACAAATTATGATGATGATTAAAATAGAAAGAAAAAATACAGTTGAAGAAAGAACAGACAAATAGGACATGATGATAACATTGGAGACCGTCTCAGCATGTGCTGTCGCAAGGCTGCCACGGCGCTGATTTTCAGCTGTGGCCAGGACTACCACATGTCGTACGCATGCAATACTAAATTTACATAGCATTAATACAGAGCTTAGTAATAAATATATAATAAAATAAATGTAATACGTTTATAGATATATATGTACTACATAATATACATTAATCTATTAACTATCTATAAATTATATATATAACATTTTAATAAATTATTTTATTTTACCATTAGTCACACTGTAAATGGTGTTGTGTTTCTTTGAGTAATTAACATAATCTTGATTCAGTGAAACTTTGTTTCTCAAGACACTTACGTAACACGTAAAGTTCAAGGGCAGAGATATTATGTTTATAACGTCTTCCAAATAAAGACACTCTTAAAAGCCTCTAACAACGCACATACGTTTCCTTTGAATTGCAGATTTCAAACTAATTTATTCTGATAAAATCGCAATTTAATTAAAAATAAAATAAATTGAATTAAGAAAAAATAGACATATGGACGGCAGAAGTCATATGTATATAAGAATAATATATATGTCCCAATGTTTGTCGCAGGCCTTCTCTGTAAAGTACTTATACTCTATAAGTGCATAGTCCGACACGCGGCCCTAGTGCTGGTTGGCAAAGTTCAAATGCCTTAGATTTTTTTTTCTAAGACATGTAGATTTCCTGACGATGTATGCACCGGGGATCGAACTCGGGTTGCTAGCGTACTATGAAACTTGAGCCAACCGCCCGCACTTTTAGCTACCACGGCTCACACTGAGCTACCACATCTCGCTATCTTTGTTATCTCATAACTAATCGACTGAGTGAACCGATTTTGACGATTATTCTTTTATGTGAATGCTGGTGCTTCCCGTGTGGGACTTTGGTGCAATTCTGAAAATGGCATCCATCAGTAAAGCATATACATCTTAAATTTGAATTAAGTATGTAAGCGGACAAATGGACGAATAACTCAATATCACACCAAACGATTTCGATGATTCATTTTTTATTGGAAAGAATGTACTTTAAATAATGTAATAACGTTTATCGTTTGATTCGATTTGAAGTCGGTTTTTGGTTTTGCTCGAAAATACACTTATTAAAAAAAGTTGGTAACCCTAGAATATGAACAAACTAACATAAACATAACTAACTAAAAGACAATAAGTTAATAATTGGAAATAAATTTACTTTATTGTAAACATACATATATACTATAACGTTCATGATGAAGACAGTATCTTGTGGAACTTTAATTTGATGCAAGCAAACCGAAGTGCACTGAGTAAACTTGCATATATGTACAAATGTTGAACGCAGTGTTCGCTTATGTAACGCCGCTGACGTCACAGCCAGGTATAATCTGGTCAAACTGGTTTCGAGGAGCTAAGCCGCTTCACAAATGAGGCGGGAGTGTATACGTAACTCTATTGTCTGGTTTCTTTGTACACTCATTACTGAATATACTTCATTAAATATTAGCTCTCACGTCCTTTTATTTTTTTTTGACAAATATTATTAACATTCCTGTTAACCATTGCAAATAAGCGTAGGCTTGTGTTAAGAGATGGTTCACGTCATTAGTCGAGTGGATTCTAACCCACGACCTTACGATTTGCAGACCTTTTCCTAAGCCATTAGGCCATTGACGCTTCAAAAACTCTAGCGGGGTAGACACAGACAGCTTTCACTATCCACTTTTCATGATGTAGGTCCAACATGTAACGAAACACAATTTGTTTGTACTAAAAAAACGGAAACGACTATGCATTGGTACAAGCTGATCGAACCCGCGACCATTATATCATAAGTCTAACCTCTTATCCTCTAGGCTATCTTAAGTTAATACTCCTGGGTAGAAGTTGACAGCCTTTTGAGTCAAAAGGGTCAAAAATTACAATTTACAAAATTACAAATTTGCAAAATACGACAAAAAAAAATTCTTGCCAACAATATGTAGTACTTGCATAAATAAAATTAGTACTAAAGAGCATCACATCCAAAGAGCCGCAAGTTGAATGAATGGAAAATGTATTGTTGCACAACAATACAACCGACTCGAGTACCTCCTTTTTTGAAATCGGTTGAAAAGAGATGGCAGTAAGCATTGTAATGTGTTAAAATTCACAATAAAATCACACTCAAAACATGAAAAAAATTCTGCTTCTTCCGCGGTCACCGCATCGCTAATGCAATGAGGTCATTGACCCCAGTGATATATCACACAAAATCCCCATGCAAATGGAAATGGTGATTTTTGGTGAATCTGAATTTCCGATCTCAATGTCCTTGACCATCGACTGGGCACGAGGAAGCTCGCAGGTGAAAAATAAAATTTTACTACGCGTGCCATAATACAGTTCTGAAACGGTTTGTCATTGTTGAAGTTTTTTGAAAGATAAACCCTGTCTATTCAAAACGTTTGCCTTTATTTAGTCAAAAAAGTTACAGACTACGTCTCACTGTAGGGCATAGGGCTTATCTATCATAAGAAGAGCGTAGTCGCCACGCGGCGCTAGGGCGGATTGGCAGACTTCACTGACTTCATTGTCCTAAAAAAATTTTAACACATGTATTTAGGTTCCCTCTGGATGTGAGGCAACCGCAACTGTGCGACATCTCTTCATTTACTTATATTATATATATTAAAAAAATATATATTTTAATATATATTTATAAAAATATAAAAAAAATATATATATTAAAAAAAATATGTAGCTTTATTTTAAACAAAAATAGTAATTGCCACTGTAGAGCGGACCTAAATGAATCGCGCAACGTATATCATTTTTTTACGTAAGAAACCATAAAACGATAGCAACACTGATTGTGATTCGAGCCATAGATCTTAAGTCAAGCTTATATCATAATAAATATAATAAATAAAAAATAATCTAAACATTACACACATGCACTTGTGAGATAATTGTAGTATAGTTGCTCCTTTGACTATCGAATGATTCGTTTCCGATGTTTACATTATATGTCAGTATATAAGTTCAGTACTCCTGTTATTTACCTTGTCTTATATATTGTGCTACTGTCTTCTCATTTCATATTATGTATAGCCTATACTAGTGAAATACATGTACTATGAACAAGGTCATATACCTATATTTATAATGATGTTGTTAATATATTATATATTTACTAAAATAAATCTGATATATGTGTTACATTGAGTATGAAAGTATCAAAGTTAAATAAAATGATAATACTGATAATAAGTTTATTATTAAATGCTCCTGATTCTGACACACTTCAAGAATTGTGAATGTTCCAAAGACGACGGTGATCACTCAAAATCAGAAACCCGAATCTGATATTTCCCAGTGACGTTTCATTATTAAACCGATCTATAACAGTCATATCTATAAAGATTGCTAAAACCAGCAATATCGACCAATATGATGGTAATGAACATACATTTTGTACACAATTGGTTAAGCAGACTCAGGTCCAGGAGATGAACTTTGATCCTTTTCTAATTAAAAAAAAATTGCATTTAAAATCGATCTATATCAGATTGTTGCCAGTGTTAATAAATCTAAGGATATTTTAAACATGGTCACAGAGGTTGTCGGCTTCTGTATCGCCTCAGGGAGCCCCATATGTATAAAACATTGTTGCCGCGGCACGGAGCGCGCAAAAAGTTCAAATTACCAATGCAAATGTTGTTTTCCGTAACCTTGAATCGGGTGACCGTACACGGCTACACTTCTGGCCAATAGTAACTCAATCACTTTGTGGATATAGAAAGTAGAGAAGATAAGTAACATTCATCAGTTTTCACAATAAAACTAAATGTTTTCAATATTAAGCACAACCTATTTTGACGTGCTATTTTACCGGCACCTGACTTAAGAGATCTAAAGTGTAAAAATATAATTCACCTTCGTTTTTCGTCGATATTCAACCAGGTTGTGGTACTTTCCTGATCGCACCATCAATTCGTGCAACAGCAGAAGCGATTGTGTTGTCCCCACCACTATAGTATCCTTCTTCTTCTTATAGTGCCTCTCCCACCCGTCAGACCATATTCCTCTCTTTCTTTTGCGAAGCGAAGATATAGGCGGCACTCGCAATTCCGGTCCTTTCTCTACTATTTTTACATTATCGTAATTCATCCTACTGTGTAATGCTGATTTGATTGACGATACTCCGTCTAAAGTGGACTTGAATAAATGGCTGCACAATTAGGAAAAGTAATAGAAAAAAATCGCTTGCTAAAAATTTGTGACCGATGTATGGCAGTAGGTTCACCCCTTTTGTCCCCTTGCGATAGGGGCAAGCTTATTAGATTTGTGACCAGATGGGGTGAGCGGAAAGCACATCTGTCTGAAAGCACCGCTGTCTCTGCCTACCGCGCTAGGGTTTACAAGAATCGGTTGTTGCGCATAATAGCCTAAAATCACTCGTTTGCACAAATATCTTATACAACAAATGTCAGCTTGTTAGGAATTGTTAGCGGGAATTTTAATAACTATCATCACGTTTGTGTTTGGAATTCCACCCATACCATCAACAAATCGTTCGACAACGGAAATTGGACGGTTAAACAAAAAGAGAAAATGATGAATTATGCACATGTCTATATTAAATGATTACCCACTTCAGATTACATTACATTATATTTAAAGATGAGTTTTACGATCTTACGTCAATATACATTAATCTAGTATTTAATAATATAATAATATAAGTAAATAATTCTAACAATAGACAATTAACACACTAAAGGACACCGTTTCTTGATCGATGATCTATAGAGGTGTCAATAGCTTAACGGTTTAAGAAACCGACAACAAATTATTGATTTAAAAGTAAAGGCTACAATGTGTGAACCATCTCTTTTAAGACTTATATGGTTTTCTCATGGATGCCATTGTTAGAACTGGATCAAATTGAATTAAAAAAAAATGGGACCACACGGGAAGCACTAGGTTTCAAATAACAAGAATATTTACGAGTAAAAACCAAAACCGTATCAAAAGTTAAAAGTTATTACGCCCTGTTTGTATAACCAAAGTCTTATCAAACTACATTTGAGGTACATCCTTTATTAATAAGGTTTTCGTCCATTTTTCGCGCACATACTTTATGCAAATTTAAGACTTATGTGGTTTTCTCATGGAGTTCATTCTCAGAATTGGGCCACATGAGAAGCCAGCCTTCAAATAAAAAAAGAATCATCAAAATCGGTTCACACAGTCGATACTTGTAAGTTAGCCGAATTAGGACTTCCTCCTATTTTGAAGTCGGCGAAAAAGTTAATAAAAGCTATTCTTGATATCAAGCGATTATTACGAATATATTATTAAGGTATTGTACATTTTTTTGAACTCGTGTGTAACATGAGTTGGAGCAATAAAATACACTCTCAATACAATATGAGCGAACCTCCTAGAGTTTGCTTAACATATCATTTTGTAAACAGCGAATGTCATTTATAGCCTTGTACACTTTTTCTTGTTTGGATCTCTTTTACGATTTGTTTGTAAGAAGATTTCATGAACAAGGACGGTTAAATATTTTATTAGCTGGGTTTATAAATCCAATCGGATTTGTGTCTCTTGCAGGATAAGTTTTAATAATAATTTTCGTAATGTTAACTTTGAACACACATTGGCCAGAAAAGCCTTGACTACTTCACCGGACTGAGAGGTGGCATAGCTCTTAGGTCGCTTAGCCTGAACCTCTGTCGCTAGTAACTCGACACAAGGGCCCCCCGGTGAGGGGTACCCTCGGCTTGGACGGTTACTATGTTACGCGTAAGCATGCCGATCCGAGGGCGCCCCAGAGGGTGTTCGGTTCGGCCACGACTCGGTCGGTTGCTCTCTCACGGATAATCTAAGGGACATTCAAAAACTAAACTAACTTTGAGTGCAGAAGTTCGTAATTTAAATATGATACTTCGGAAATATAATAGAGCATCTTTCAGCCACTGATTCGATATGGATTAGATTTTTGTTTTTATTAATCGTAAATAAAACGTTGCGCAGATGTACCTGCTCGCCAGAGCGTGAGAAATACTTGAAGCATTGAAATAACATAATTTTTCTCACTACGCATTTTATTAAAAATCAACTGAATAATTGAGAGATAAAATTCTTAACGTTATAATACTAGTTCTGCTAATAAAATGAGGAGGAATGAAAATGCTTAAGAAAAGCACTAACAATCTGGCGACTATGTGTTCGTCTTACAACCTGATGGTTTGAGGTTCGAGGATTAGTATTGTACCAATGAGTTTCGTCTTCATATAATGTATAGAGTTTTCTTTTAATTTAAATATTAAAAACACTTACGAAAATCCTTGGTCTCCAATCGAGAATCCTTTGGCCCCATCGGTCCTCTGTTCTACCCGCTATGTGTCCTGCCCATCACCCTTTTAATGTGTTTACCCCACAAACAACCGGCCGTTTAGAAATCTTTGGTGGACGCCTATGTCAAGCTGTAAATTTACTACGGTTGAAATTATGATGATGATATGAAGATGTTATCACCCCTATCACATATGGTACCTAATAAGCTCTCGTGGATAATCTTGTGAACAAGCGATGGTGTTTAAATAACTCATTAAATGAAGATAAAAGATAAAACACAAGACTTCCAAGACTGAGTAAAGTCCAAACTCCAAGTACAGAATATACGCAAATAAACCAATCCAGTAACGGCCGTAATTCGAAGTCGAAATCGTGTGTCTTCTTACTAATTACAGCTTGCATGAGCTCAGAATGACTGAAGTATTTGATACCGATGTTACCCGAGATATACAACTTAGACGGATTGAAAGGTGGATGAGTCCTAAGTGCGCTTCGTACCTTAACTATGAATAACTTAGTGAAAGAGCTTAGGTAAAGGAAGGAGAGATAACTTTGGTTTGGACAATAACTTTTTATTTGGTGATATTTTGATTTTAGTGCGCCTAAGAGGATAAGAAGCTTAATTCAGATAAGCGTCATTCGTGGCTCGGTTTTCTAGAGATTATTTTATTTATTTTTAGGAAAACAACTTTTCTATGTGTTACCTCAGTGTCCGGCCGTGTACAGTATGCTAGCAACCCGGTTGCGGCACCAATAACTTTATTGAAATTTTAAGTGCTGATTTAATATCTCATCTGTGAAGGAAAAACGTCGTGAGGGAACCTGCATGTTTCAGAAAATTCTCAAGTCTCGTGAACTCTGCCAACTATACTCTATTCACAGAGGCCTATGCCTAACAGTGGAACATATAGGCTGTAACTATAACCACTTTATAAAACATCGAACACGATCTAGATTTGCTTTAACGAAAATTTAAGTGTTGCCATGCTGTAGACAATGATGTCATACACCGAAGTTCGCACCTGAATATTTCCACAGAGTCTTTAACTAATTCATGTAGACTTTTGCATATCGTAGGAAACGTATGTTAATAAAATAAATTTATGTACAGGGTAAGGACAACTGAAGGTAAAATTAAATTTCTTTATCATAATGTATGCGTTCTTTTTAACGAGTCTCTTGCGTTTTTTAGTTCTATATATGATGCAATATCGAGTCAAAACATGTTAACTACTAAGGTAAGTTATTAGTGTAATGGAAATGTAAGTCGCTATCAATCGGCAGGTACTTACAACTTCACCAAATTATTGGGTGGCCGAGGTCTTAAAGCGTTCAAACTGAACACCAGTCAACTTAGCGGAAGGGCCCCGAGGGAAACCACCTTCCTTTTTTGTTATGATCATCTGCAACTTCTCATATATAACAAGAAACATTATCTCATAAAAAGGAGATAAAATTTTAAATGAATAGACTCTTAACAAGTCGTATTACGTACTGACGGCGGGTCAGTGTCCGGGCGGTCGCCGGTTGCATAGTACGCTAGCAACCCAGGATCGATTTCCGGTGGTGGCCCCATATACATTTGTTTGTTGCAATTTTAAGAGCTGATTTAATATCTCATCTGTGAAGGAAAAACGTCGTGAGGGAACCTGCATGTTTCAGAAAATTCTCAAGTCTCGTGAACTCTGCCAACTATACTCTATTCACAGAGGCCTATGCCTAACAGTGGAACATATAGGCTGTAACTATAACCACTTTATAAAACATCGAACACGATCTAGATTTGCTTTAACGAAAATTTAAGTGTTGCCATGCTGTGAACAATGATGTCATACACCGAAGTTCGCACCTGAATATTTCCACAGAGTCTTTAACTAATTCATGCAGACTTTTGCATATCGTAGGAAACGTATGTTAATAAAATAAATTTATGTACAGGGTAAGGACAACTGAAGGTAAAATTAAATTTCTTTATCATAATGTATGCGTTCTTTTTAACGAGTCTCTTGCGTTTTTTAGTTCTATATACGATGCAATATCGAGTCAAAACATGTTAACTACTAAGGTAAGTTATTAGTGTAATGGAAATGTAAGTCGCTATCAATCGGCAGGTACTTACAACTTCACCGAATTATTGGGTGGCCGAGGTCTTAAAGCGTTCGAACTGAACACCAGTCAACTTAGCGGAAGGGCCCCGAGGGAAACCACCTTCCTTTTTTGTTATGATCATCTGCAACTTCTCATATATAACAGGAAACATTATCTCATAAAAAGGAGATAAAATTTTAAATGAAAAGACTCTTAACAAGTCGTATTACGTACTGACGGCGGGTCAATATCCGGGCGGTCGCCGGTTGCATAGTACGCTAGCAACCCAGGATCGATTCCCGGTGCTAGCACCAATACATTTGTTTGTTGCAATTTTAAGTGCTGATTTACAACTCTTTATGCCAGTCGGTGAATGAAAGCATCGTGAGGAACCCTACATGTCTTAGAAATGTTTCTAAGTTAGGTCAAGTCTGCCAATCCGCAATAAGGCCGCGTGGCGGACTATGCCCTTTTACTCTCTTTACAGAGAAGACCTGTGCCCAATAGTGGGATTTATAAATGCAGGCCACAATTTAAACAACAAACGCTGTCTCGTTAACTTTGTAACATGTTCGAAAAATAGCATTAGATGCAATTACCACGTCGCCTGAGCAAACGAGTTGGGTAAATAGCATACACATGATGTTTGCACTTTTTGCTGAACGGAACAAAACTTTAAAATTACTTCATAAGAATAAATACTTTCAACATAATGGACATATTCGTCTTGTAATAGTGTTGTCGGTGAGATCGATGAATCACGCGCGCGTGAGAATGCTGACGAAGCTGAACAAAGCTGACGTGTTGTTTGCTGCAAGAATTATAATAATGCCTTTATACCCTTCCTCCATAAACCAGTACATACAAAAAGATACACGCACACAAGTGTATTAAACACATAGACATTGGAAGATGGCGTTTCGGAACAGGGACCCGAAGGCGATAGACCACGCCAATCAAGTAAAGGCGTTGGCGGCATCTGCGAAGGCGAAGTGTTGAAGTTTTAAGCAAACTCTTTTATAAAAGGAGGAAATGTAACAAATAAAAATCCTAATTAAAAAATCACGGACAATCAGTTCGTGGAAAAGCAGTTAAAAAAAATACATAGACACACACGCTTGAACACACAAAAATTTTACTTATCATCATTTCACTTTCTATTGTCGGTTGTAAGCCGACTGTTTACTGTTACACATCTTAACAACTTAAAAACAATCGCCATAAGATTATGTAAAAATTAAATATTGCATAAGTAAAACATTTAAATTATGGTGAGAATAAAAAATTGGGAAAATTCTAAATTCCATCGACACCATCTTAATGGTTAACGTTCCACGACTGTACGTTTTTCGCGTATAGATGTATAGAGAAATTATTTTCCTTCGGGAAAACTCGGAATACTATGCTACTATACACTCGAACTGTCAATAAATTATTGTATTAAATGATGATGAATATGGAGCTATTTAAGAGAGCACGATAATATTTTCTCACTATATCTATACTTTTTTTCCACGAATTGTCAACCTGTGGAATGAACTGTCACCAGCGGTGTTTCCGAACCAATACGATTTGGGGAGCCCACTCGTTTCTTAAAGGCCGTCAACGCACTTGCATTTCCTTAGGTGCTGTGGATGTTCCTAAGCGACGGTGATCACTCAAGATCCGGTGAACCGTAAGCTTGCTTTCATTTTTCCAATTGCAACAAAATATTGCAAAGAATCCTTTATGTTTTGGGACCTCGTTGTTAATTTAACACCAAAACATTTATCTGGAATTGCTTGTAAATAAGTTATTACAAAAGTATTTTTACAATGTAAGAAAATGACTGCACGATTGCATCAGTTAACATTCATAATATTACCATGAAACACTAACCAACGGAATAATCGTCGAAATCCAGCTTTCATAAAATGCGCCCCACTGCGTCACAATTTCTTAACAAATTGTAATAAAAATAACATCGATTCAATATCGATATTCAGATTCTTTTATGAAAGCGAAACAAGCTGCTAAATATTTATGCTGCAAAGTAACGGCGCACTGAAGACTTGTCTTCAAGAATCGAGATTTTAGTAGTTAGATAGTGGAATAGTATACAGGGTTACAGGAAAAGTCGTGCTAGATCCGTTAAGGGCGTGGAGTACCCATCATTTCTGACTCATTTCACTATGAAACACCCTACCCTAAACTTAACCCTTTTCGAGATATTCGACTTTTAATTTTTTATTTAAAATTGCCGATTTTATCCTAATATTTTTTATTTTTTATTTTTATTTGTGTGTCTTATGATTGTTATTATTACATTTTACATGTGTAATAAGATGCTTGTGAACATTAAACACTAACATTGTACATAGGTTACTTTAATAGGCCGTAGTAGACAAGTGAAAAGTAAGAAATTAAAAAGATATTAGAAAGTTTATTTTTCTCTAATGGATATCTAAAAAAATTTATGGCAGTTGTTCGGCAGATATGTTTTAAAATATCTACGTTTCATCAGCTATCTAACGAGGTATAACAATCTAGGATTTGTATTACATTTCAAGAGAAAAAGTATTTGGGTCGCTTCAGGTATTAATCCCAGTCCCAGGTAACGGTCCCGAGCCTATTGTTCTTTAAGTTATGACGTAGGTACCGTATTATTTTTTCGGCAAAATGGCGGTTTTAGTTCTTTGGGGTTGACACTTATTGATTGTTTTGATTATCAGTCTGCTTTTGTGCTTCGTACATAGTAGATGTGATATCGTTTTGCTCTTTTCTCGACTTGGCTGTAATACTGGACTGTTTCTTCTAATTTGTGACTACTGTGCTTGTGAACTGGACTCTGATTTGTACTTGTAATACGGAAGTGTTGAAGATGTCGGCCTACACACCTGAGGAATATGCTGATATGCTTATTTGTTACGGATACTGCGATTGTGTGTCTGCGCAAGCTCGCAACGAATACATAATTCGCTACCCCGATCGTCGAGTGCCGGATGTGGCTGTTTTGACAGAGTTTATCGAAGACTTCGAGAAACTGGCTCCGTTTTGAGACGAAATACAGACATGGGAAGACCACGAATTAATGACGACGAAGAACAGGACAATGAGATAGTGCAACGCTTTCGAGCGGATCCTACAACTTCCACTAATATTGTTGCCCGTGATCTGGGACTTTCGCAATGGAGGTGTGGTTTACAGTACATACTGCTGGCCTATACCCGTACCATTACACGCCGGTACACGCTATTGAAGAAGGAGACCCCGCGAGAAGATTGGATTTCTGCAGATTTATGCTAAATGCTGACGTAGAAGACCCAGATTTTCTAAGAAATATCTTGTGGACAGATGAATCGAAATTTGATAAAGATGGTATGACCAACTATCACAACGCACATTATTGGGCCCGTAAAGAACTAAGGAATCCCAATAAGAAAAGAGTGAAAGGGTCTCAAAGAAGATTCAGCGTAAATGTGTGGATGGGCATTATCTCCAATCATTTGATTGGACCTTACTTTCTCCCGGACAATCTCAATGGGGAGAGCTACGAAAACTTTTGAGAGGAGTCTTTAATGATTTGCTGGATGATCTGCCACTCAACTTGCTCAGGGACATGTGGTTCCAACAGGATGGCTGCCCTGCCCATTTCAGAAGAAGTGTCAGAGACTGGCTGGACACAAATTATCCAAACAAATGGATAGGACGAGGTGGGCCGTTGCCATGGCCAGCAAGAAGTCCGACCTAACCCCATGGATTTTCATGTGTGGGGGCGCATGAAAAGTCTTGTATACAGCGAGCCAAATCCAGTTTCGTATGTAGAAGAACTAAAAGAAAGGATTGTGGATGCAGCAAATAAAATGAGGACAACTTTGACCACTGGAGTAGTGAAGACTGGTCTCCGTAGAAGGATGCGACAATGCATAAGAAACAGAGGCGGCCATGTTGAACATGAACTGTAGAAGAAGAAAAAGTTGTGTGGAAACCTAGGTAATTGAAAAAATAACATTTCATGTTTACATACTAGTATTGTTTTATTTTACTGTTTAGGGCTAAGTATTATTTTTCTTCTCCACTGTCGCCTATAAAATTAAGATTTTTTCAATGACTTAAAAAAACCCTAGATTGTTATACCTCGTTAGATAGCTGATGAAACGTAGATATTTTAAAACATATCTGCCGAACAACTGCCATAAATTTTTTAGATATCCATTAGAGAAAAATAAACTTTCTAATATCTTTTTAATTTCTTAACTTTCACTTGTCTACTACGGCCTATTTAAGTAACCTATGTACAATATTAATGTTTGATGTTCACAAGCATCTTATTACATATGTAAAATGTAATAATAACAATCATAATACACACAAATAAAAAATAAAAAAAAATATTAGGATAAAAATCGGCAATATTAAACAAAAAAATTAAAAGTCGAATATCTCGAAAAGGGTTAAGTTTAGGGTAGGGTGTTTCATAGTGAAATGAGTCAGAAATGATGGGTACTCCACGCCCTTAACGGATCTAGCACGACTTTTCCTGTAACCCTGTATACAGTGGATCTGAAAATTGGAATATATAATAAAATGAAATCCGATAGATGTTTTTGTTAGTATACGTATCATAGTATGCTTGCATAAAGCATGAAACAAAAGCTATGTAGAGTATAGATAATGCTGCAAAATTGCGCGAATGTTACGTTAATGTAACGTTAAAATAAAAAATTCTTCACGTCTATTATTCATATATCTTGGAACTTAATAACTTTCTAAGCATGACAAGATCTATCTTACACAAAATATATCTATATAGATAGATAAATCCTTTATTGCATTAAAATAAATTTACAAAAGCGAACATAATGCTATGTATTTTCTCCCTACTAACATTTGATGGTTAAGACCCGCTACAAAAAGCGTTTTCTTAATCTTATACAGATAAATATACATTTACATATCTATATAAATTTTGTAATATACATATAACACAGTATAAATAAAGGTTAATATATCCACATTAGGGCTTGTGGTAGCCAGTTAAAATGTACTGACTAAACTTTTTTTTAAGCTTGTAATTACTTAAACTAGATGAGAGTCAATGGTATAATTATATCAAAGAAATTCTAAATATAAATAAATGTTGTGATAATACTTTGAAAAAAAATATACACAATCTAAACAAATTAGAAGGTGACCGCAATATATTGGTTAACCGTTTTAAAAATAAGCTTCAACTTCTTCTGATTGAAAAGTTTTGTTTTACGCTATTTGACGTCATAGCGCATAGGGTTTCAGAAAACTGTTGCCAGAACAATGAAGCAGTAAGCAAAGACGTCAGAAAAGTTTCGAAAACGACAATTTTTAATTAGACATCGAACGTAATAGAATTGATTATTAACTCTCTTACAAAAAAACACATTGAATTACGTATACTGCGTATAACGCGATTTTTATAGCATACGCGTGGTAGTCTTAAGAACTTAACGTTCGGAATTTATGATTCAAGGCATATCATTTTAAGCAAAATGGACGGCAGATGTATGTATGTATGGGACAAAGATGGGAAGGGCGCCTAAAAATGGTCTCACACAGTCAGGAAGACGGTGGGAGCGCGCTTTTTTGTCTTAAATATCTTACTTATATATATATATATATTCTTCTTCCACATTTGTGTTCGTTATCGTTATGGAGTACTACAAATAGCCTACCAATATAACAATCAACAAGCACACTTACATGCGATTACTAGGAGTTTCCTGGTACATCTTTGTAGTCCAATGTCATATATCAATAAAATTTATATAAGACTTAATTGGAAAAAAGTAATATTCGAAATCAGTTCATAAATAACGGTGTTATATGAGTAAACAAACATAAAAAAAGAAAAATATACAGACAAATTGAGAAACTCCTTTTTTTGAAGTCGATTAAAAATATAATCTAGTCTCTGTCTGTACACTACTAGAAATAGGCCTTCCCTAATGCCTTCCGTCATATATGTTCCTCAGCTTTCCGCATGCAGCCACTTCCAGCTATCCTTATAAGGTCGTCGATCCATCTACAGGGAGAGCGCCTTATGCTTCTCCAACCCATGCTCGGGTTCCATTCTAAGTCTTTCCTCCGCCGTGCCGTCAATGTCTCGCAGACTTTAAGAGCTATGCTATGTCCCTTTGTTTTCGTTTTTTCCCTTAGAGAAATGCCGAGCTCTTTCCATCGCTCATTGTGCCACTTTATTATTTAAATATTTAATAAATATAATGCTTCCTAGTAATTTGCAGTGCTGATAATGCCCCAGGATAGTGTATAAACTATTTTATAATCGTCTTCAGAAAAGTTAATGACAATTATTATATAATATATTAATAAAAAACATTGACTCAATGAACATTGCGAGTCATATCGAATACTGTCTAATACGTAAGGGTTAAAAAGAAAAGATAATTTTTGATCTAGTCTAGCACTTGTAAATTAAAATATATCTCTTTTGTTTCAATGTGTTATCTTGAATACTTGAATCTTCAAAGTATCGTTGATATTGTCACTAAGAAGGCTTGCCGCATTTTTTAGTGAGAGAAGAGGCAAATGTCAAGTGGTCGCCTGTGCCAACGATTACCTACCAAAGGAATCGCGTTGCGATTTTACGACCAGTAGGTATGTTTTACATTGGTCGTAATAAACTCTGAAGAAATATAACTTCTGCCACTTCAACACAATAAACCGACAACACAAGGGGCTTTAACCTGCTGGTAATCGATACGTCCTAATAACGACATAAACAAAGTACCGAGTATTTTGAAATTCGAACCTGCACAGTGTCGTATTTGTTTGTCACCTTGAGACAATATAATACATTGTTAGCCCATCATTTGCCACAGAGTTCTTATAACCGACCGACGGATCTAACCGACGGCAATAACGAGTGAAAACGACTGAACTACTGTGTCAACAAAATACATTTAGGAGTAAAAACAAAAACCGATTTCAAATCGAATCCAACGTTAAACGTTATTACGCGCGGACGTCCTGTTTGTATTTCCGAATTATCGTAGGAATATTATGAAATAGAATTAATCAGATCCTAACCAGACTCTTCTATATGCAATTTGTGATTCCAGTTGATACCGGTACAATTGAGGAGACAGCGTTGTTGTATAATTGAGATTATTTTTAAACATTACGCGACAGGCCACGAGAAGAGCGGCACCGGTGCGGTGACGTCAAGAGCAAACAAGCAAACACAGTGAAAAACAAACAAGAATATCCACTTCAAGCATTTTTACCTTCACAAAACCTGTTACTTTTTAACACAAGATGGAAGATTCTTTTTATGTAAGAGTGTGTAAAACACAGCATAACTAAAAACCCCACACCAAAGTTTTCTTTCTTACGTGTATTTCTTAGTCCTAGTGGCTTTCACAGCTTCACCGAAGTGTAATCCGATTTAAGTAAATAGGACTAAGCGATCTAGCCACTTCTCAAAAAGCTTGTAAGCTCAAATACTGTAGCAGCGTCGTCGTCCATCATCGTAGGTACTCTAGTAAGCCCAGTAATAAATCACCAAAGGACATGCGGGCAATAGGAAGTGAAACGAGCACGAAAAATGAAAGAGGTATGTCATCTCGCCTTACCTCTTTCATTTATTTATTTTCTAACCCGACCTCTTACTTATTGTCAAAATATGGTTTGTAATTTGAATATATAAAAAACAATTAACAATATACAGTACACACTAGATTACAAATTCAAAGAGTCACAAGATTTGAACTTACTAGACCAATCAATACACTTACTAAAACCATCCTCAAGCATTGGCGTAGGCTCCGGAATCTCCAAACGAACACGCCGGGGATCAAAATCGGTCAAATCGTATCAAATTTTAATTTAAAAGAAAAATGCACAACAGAAGTTTTTAAGTCGCAACAATTTGTATGGCCAGACTAGTTATAAATACAGATAAATAAATACTTACGTCATCCGTTCCACCGTTACCGTTTGTGGCTATTTAAGACAAAACGTGACTCTTAATAATGTGCTAGTGCACATAGTTAAATACCACAATGGTAAACAATATAAACCATCGGTACTTTTGTTATTATTTTAAACACCTAGAATGATGTTGAACAAGCAATCTATTGCGACATTGATAATTTATAACCAAGCATAGTCAGTATTTTAATTACAATCTCGTGACTTGTTAAATAAAACAACAATATAAAATATATAAGTATCCATTGATGCGTTTGTTGCAATAACTAACGTAGCACGTTATGTCCAAAGAGCAATGAAAGACGATTATTACAACTTTTTATGAAATAAAGTCATTGGAATACAACTCGTGAATTGTTTATGGTGCGCCTTCGAGCCTTGGTTTCAATATTTACCATATTAGCTCAGATCGTTCGGTACTCCTGAGTTCATTTGTCCCAACCTCCCATCACTCGAACCAAACCACTTATCGCAATAAAATTTTTTTCTGCTTTTATGTTTCAACCGCTATAAGTGCACTAGTAACGAAATCCATCATTTTGCTGTGAAAGAAATGTTTAAAATTTCACTATGGTGGTCCGCGGTATTGTTTGAAATCATTCCACCCTCTGTATAGCCGTCATATTGGGTTATGTCGATATGACTATAATAGATCGATTTCATAATGAATCGTCACTGGCAAATAGCAGACTCAGGCCACTGATGTAACTGACTAAATGTTTCCTACATTGATGCAAAAAAACGCGTGTGCTTTAGACCACACGAGTAAAGTAGAACTACACGTTACATTATTATTCAAGAGAGAAAGATAGAAAATATTTGCCCGCACTTCTTTCTCTTACCCCTACAGTAATATACAAAATGTAACTTTCTCTCTCTCTTTCTATCTTCACTAAAATATATCCCTCTCAATTTCCCTTCGCTTCGGCCGATCACACTTTTCGTAACGCACTCACCAGCTCAAGTCAACCGTGAGTAAAGATGTTTTAAATCACAAATTTATGTTTCTAAATTATACGATATGAAAATTTATTGATTCTGTCTATACTATTAGTTATAGATGCTTGAGTTTATAGATGATATTTTGATGTATGAGATTTTTATATATGAGATTTTGATGTTTATAGAGATACAAGTAACTCAGCCTCGGTCTTTTACGAGAACGCACACATAGACAACTCGTTATCATGCATGTTGCCGGCGTGTTCGCTAAGGTTACATCCAACGATATGAAATTTATATGCTCCGATAAATTTATTTTGGTATTGTATATTAATTATAAATTTAAACATACTATTGCTTCCGTAAACACTACAATATAAATTGCAGTATTCAGATTGATAGTTACGATCTAATTGTTACGGTTTCGAATGTCAGTCGGTTCGTACCGACGAATTGCTGTTTTTTCGGTTTTTAAGTAAAAAACCATTTACTAAAAGTTGGTACCAAACAAACTTTGTGCAAAGCGGAAAACGAAAGCTGTCTTTGTCTACCCTACTAGAAAAGAGCGTTTTATTTTTAATTTTATTGCCTCAATAATTTGATTTGACATCAGTTTTTGTTTCTCGTAAATAAATGTACTTGAAGATACCTCGGCATAACAATGGCGACGGCCCATTTCATTAAATGCTTTATTTGAATTAATAGAAATTGAATCAGATTTAAAACTTAAACTTAAGACTTACCAACAAATTATTCTGTGCAGGATTGTGGTCAGCCTGAAACTAATGAAAGTGGCATAAAATACGGTGCGGAAATTTGTATAGCCTATGAATAAATGAATTCCAGGCTAGTGATTACAATCCCACCTGTGGTGCATGTTAAGAAGGAATGCAGCATTGGATGGTAAGGTTTTGAGGGATGACCACAACAAGAGGATGTATGTATGTCGTTTTGGTGATGTGTGTTCTAACCTATTTTTTGTTTTACTTGTGGGAATGTACCTAACCGCGTACTTGTCCCCCAAGAGAAGGCCGAGTTAAGTCGGGCCCTCACGCCTCCCGCCCTCACCAGCCTCAAGGCAAATCGCGCCGGAACATCAGAAGCAGTAAGCAGGTGTTTACCCCGCGAGTCCATCACCTGGAGGCCTTGGGGGCTTTGTTGCGGGGGATAGGGAGACCCTACCTCGCGGGCCTTCGCTTCAATCTGGGTGTTAGGGACCACTTCACGATTAGTGAGCCCCTGCGGCACGACAAGCCGAACATCCTTTCGAGGTGTGTTCTAACCTGTCTGAACCTGCCTATTATGCCAGACATTATCGGGCGATCGACACCAAACAGGTAAGCGAACCGTGCGTTCGCTACATTTTTTATAAAAAAAATCCCAAAAGGATCATTATTATATAACCAGGATTTGGAAAGAAAATGTAATAACGTATATGAATTCTTGCTTTGATGTCACTACCTTAAGCCGAATACTCGTATTTATGTTATCGCATAATGTTATAACATCGTTATCACTTAAACTGCTTGCTTATTATATACGTAACATAAATAAATGAAACGTTATCATTTGAGTTATGAAGCATTAGATTTGTCTACAATGTGTACATGTCGCAGATATTTTGTCATCCGGGCGATTCAATGAAATGTCTAAATTTAATTAACTTTAATATAGAAATAAAAATGTCTTTGCTCTATGCTTAATATAACCATTCCACCATTTAACTAGAAGGGATCTATGCTTACTAGTGTTTCGCAACAGGAATAGGCGTAGCGATGGTACAATGGTAAAACTAAATTTGATTAAACACATTACATAACTTTAAAACTCCACGGTAACTCGGTAGATTTGTCGTTGATTTGTATCACACACACATACACACATTAAATTGATATATAATACAAACAAACTAAATTTGAGTTAATACATTGCACAATTTTAAAATTCCACTGCTTTTATAAAACTATATAGGGTTATTTTCGCGACGAGATAACATTTGCTTCACTTATGACATTAGCAATATTTTGCCGCCAACGCGCGCCATATTGACGGCGTGCCAAAAAAAGAAAGTTTAAATTATTGATGAATATTTTATGGCTTGGTACAACTTGGCTTGGTTTAAGCCAAGCATTTTAAAACACAAACACTTATTTCTTACATCTAAGATGAAAATGGTAAAATGTAAATTAGATGATCCCCCCATGAGTCCCCGCGCCATTTTTTTTTTTTTTTTTTGTTAAGTTTAAATTAGTGTAAGAATTCCCCAAGATAGCGCCCATCACACCTGGCTGTAATGTTATTCGAAAATATATATTATATTGATATCAAAATTGCATTGATAATTTTTTTTAGTAAATAGTGTTCAAATATTACACGCGCAAATATTTTTTTCTAATAAATTAAAAAAACATCGAAGTAATCCTAAATTTCTAGAAAGTCACAAACATCACTAAGAAAACGAAATGCAAAAATGTTATTTTTCTGAGAAGTGGACTCAGAGTGCCTTCTTTGTTTTATCCACATGATATAAGTTGCTATCCTCAGACCTTCCCAGTTGGATGTCTGGAACTTATTCGCATTACGATTGACGTCATTAGTATAAGACGAAACTAAACCGACCGAAACGTGGCCTACTGTTATATAAACCACTGATCTATAGTGGTACTCGTATAAATGTTCACTTAAAATTGCAATTAACAACTTTGATGCTGTCGGATCGAAACTAGGTCGCACGAGTATTTTGAAGAAGCGGGCGTTCGAGCTCTACGTTATCACAGCTCTTTTTTGTTTCATCTCTAGTAGTTGCCCAAACAATAAAGTTCATTATAATATTTAATGCTAGAAGTTCCGTTTAAACATTATGCATACGATTTTGGTGTACAATAATCCTGGCTGGTAACAATGATACAAAATTTCTATAATAGATTATAAAAAAGCCACCTCAATACAATACTTAAGATCCAAATTCCACTAAAGAGTCAGGTGTTCCGGATTGTATACGTGACCCACCGCGCATTTACCGAATTGAACACAAAGGAATACAAAAAATTGATCCAAGGGAATGCCCCCTTGCGATCCCCTTACAGTTCCAGCATTCTCCATTCTCCATTCTTCATTATTACAATGAAAATAAAACTTTATTAATTTTCAATATGGTGCAAATTTGTCTATAACCACAATGCAATTATTTTTGAATGTGAAGCTTACGTTTGCAGCCATCTACATAGAAAGGCAGGGATATAGTAGCGATTATGTTTTTTAGTATCGGTCCTCCATTCTTAATTAAAAGTACGATAATGGTTTCACTTGTCCCTAATGTGCGGGTTGGGCAGTCGATAGTATTTACTGAAGTTATCCACAAAACCTTTCCTAACAGGGACATTACATCCTAAGATGATCTTACGTTCGCCCACTACGCTACCATTAATGTGGTAGTCAGACACTACTAAGTCAGTAGATGTGCAACTCTGCCGGCACTTTTTACCATTATTTCCACCACAGTAACACGATAAGTCACTGCAGTCATCAAATTATAACTTCATTTTCGGGTAAAGTAAACCTTCATCGATCATTCATCTCGACAGAACTACAAATTCCATTGCCATATTGAGGGATGGCATTTACTATTGTACGTTTATACTTACAGATATAAGGGACATTCGTATTCCTTCAATGACAGAGCCTAATCCTTTCTAAAAGGCGACAACGCACCTGCAAATGATACTTAACATCAGGTGAATCACTTGCACGTTTGTCTCAAAATTAATATAATTTAGTAATACTTACTTAATAATCCTTTCACTGCGATGGCATTAACTTTACAACTTTTCACTGTTTTTATATGTTAAAAATGTTCATTGTGTTGATGATCAATAAATAAATAAATAAAATCAATTACATAGCTATCGATCAAATTATACAAATTGACTATACCAACCCTTTTTGTTGGGTTCACGTTTACGTTCTCTGGACATCAAACCACAAACGGTTAACCGCGCCATGTGCGCAAGGGAAAACATGAAACGATTGCTTGGTCATTTTAGTAATACGGCAAATAGCTTTGGAATAAGTTTAAAATTTATTTACCAGACAGAATAATGTTCTAGTGAATATGCAGTAGCAGATTTTTTAAAGATGCCAATAAATTTTATTAGAAATTTTAATAATATTCTTGTTGACAATTCTAAATAAGCTTAAGGTTGTGCTAGGAAATAGTTCACTTCAATATAATAAAAATAATGGTGGGTTTTAAACTACGATCTTACTTTCCCCAGACCGTACCATAATGCATTAGACCATTGCTTTTTATTTTATTGGTTATGTATAACCGCCATTGAGCTGTTGCCACGCAGATCGCGATATGTGCTCTATGGTCGTCATGCATACTTTTAGTCCAATCCAAAACAGATTATGACAGCGCAAGGTAAAAAGTTTACACGAGATACAGATAAAAAATACTGATTAAATTAGTAAAGAGGATGTTTCACAAATTTAGATATTTATACATATTGAGGTAACTATTTGCAAGTAAAATAATAACCTGTTTACATTAATAAATAAATAGACTCTAATGTTCTTTTACCACTTTTTAGACAGCAATCGGCCTTTTTAATACGTCATAGTACCGGATGGAGTCGCGGTTCTGTTACGAATATTAAACTTGTATCGATTTCCCAACGGAATAACTATACGTTGATATTATAACCCGCTACTCGAAAGCCGGAGGTTCT